>CM035174.1:64847944-65447944 GCA_020205615.1 Panax quinquefolius | reverse complement strand
TGTAAAACCCCAACTTTTTGAATAAAGATGAATTTTCTATAAATATTATTTTTAAATATTATGGAGTGAAATTGATATAATGTTATAGTTGTGGGTAATATTTATAAATTTTGCAAAGTACGCAAGTTGTTATATAATATTCGATTGGTCGGGGAATATTCGTTTTAACAAGGAATATTCGTACAACGACACAATCATTGGTGGACCCCACAACGGAATTATTGTCGAATTGAGAAAATGACAAAAATACTTTATGAAAATAACGGCGGAAGTTTTACCGTTAACTCTGAAAAACACCCTTGTTAAAAATACGATGTCTGGCGTGGTTACATAGTAGCACACATGTATTAATTATAGATGTTTACATGATAAGTCACTCGCTTTTGTTGGTATTATTAATGTAATAATACGTAAAAATCTTTTTATATAAAATGAATACTTTTATAAAGTTATTCTATAAATAGAATATATTATATTCTATTATGCATAGTGTTGCATAGTTATGCGCATAGTATTTTGCATAGTAAAATCTTTTTATAAAAAATGAATACTTTTATAAAGTTATCTATTTTATTAGACAATAATTAGAATATATTATATTTTATTATGCATAGTATTTGCATAGTGCACGCATAGTGTTTGCATAGTAAAATCTTTTATAAAGTTATTCGTTTTATTAGATTATAAATAGAATATATTATATTTTATTTAAAAGATTTTGCTTTAAATATGGACCGTCAGTTAAAAGTAAATCAATCTGGACCGTTCATGAGTTAGTTACTATCTTGTCCATTTTTATATAAATAAAGCTCATTCCTTCATTATTTTCTTACAAATTCAATTGAACTCTAGAGAGAAACTATAGAGAGAGACTATAGAGAGATAGAAGAAAAAGTATTTTGCTACTTAACTACTTTTATATTCAGCTTTTTTAAGGTAAGGGATATTATTCTTTTGTATTTAAGAAGAGAACTTCATTATTCCATTTCTTTATTATTCTCGTTGGAATAACTCAGTACGCTGAATACCCTATCGTGGTGACATTCTTCATTATTTTTTCTTTATTATTCCGTTGGAACATCCATGCATGTGCTATCTGTTTGGACTGGTTCCGCTTTTTATTATTCTGTCTTTATTATTCCGTTGGAACATCCTCGTTTCAGGCTTTACGCCGGACTGGTTAAAATTTTATTATTTCATTCTTTATTATTCTGTTGGAACATCCTGTCGGTGTGATTTTCACTTGACCTGGTTCCATTATTATTATTTTGTTGGAATAACCTGCCTATGCGAAGTACCGCATGCATGGTGATTTCTGTTGTTATTCCATTCCTTATTATTCTCAGTTGGTTAAAATTTTGACTTCTATACTACATCAAATTAGTGGAATATCCTTGATATTTGCGCTTCATCCAATATCTTTTCATGGAAATATTCTTTTGAGCATTCTTGAATTTTACTCTACAAAGCAGTATCATATTGACAATTTGGACGTTATCAATTCCTAGAGAAATTAATTCTTGAACTTGTTTTATTGAATTCTTATATCATTATCATCATCCTCATATTTATATTTTTTGAAAGTCATCTATGGCCTGTAGTGCATAGATGGACTTGGTATGATTATGATCAGGGATTATTCGGTGTAATCATGACCGTAATGTTACAAATGATGTGGTAAAAGTCCTCATTGGCCCGTAGTGCATTGATGGACAGTTGTTGGCATGATCATGACCATTAATGAATACACAAATATTCTTGGCCCGTAGTGAATTGATAATTGTGGTCGTGATACTAAAGAATATCCTTGGCCGTAGTGCAGAGGTGATTCGATGATGTGGAGTATTTATTAAGCTGAGTCTCAGCGATAACAGTGATGAAAAACCTTTTAAATCATAAAAGATAGTAGATTTTATTTTCTACTTGACTCTTTTAATGGATTGCTTATTCCTCTGCAGTTAAACTTGATGCCTATTATATTTTATCAGTTTAACATTGTTGGAGACTAATGATAATTTATTCTGCATTATCTTAGTCATAATATTTCTTCTTTGGGCTAGTTGAGCTCACCCTTCCTTTCACCGTGCTTCTTCTTCTTGAAATGAGAATATAGCTGGGACGAGTCGGGGAACGGAGTGATGGTCCAGAGGATAGCATTAGTAGTCCTCACTATTCTGTGAAATAGTGTGATAATAATTGTAATGAGGACTCCTTTTGAGTTTGGATAATCTCTAGTAGACAATATTTGTATTCAAACTCACAGTTTATGTTTTGTCGTATTGTACACGACAGTTGTATTAGTAAGTTGTATTTGAATTATGTACCATGTATCTGACGACCCAAGATGGGTGATGTATACCTAATTTTGGGGGCGTCATAGTTCCCCAGAATAGCGAATCCAAGTGATAGCATCAACTGTCAACAACTCTGACTGTAGACGACAATGGGTGAAACCCTCAATTATAGGAACCTCCGACAATATGGAGTGATGCAATCTTCATCCTCATAGATAGGTATCTAAACCTAACACACTCACAGGACGCAAACATGAGAGCCTCTCATAGGCCTAGAACTGCCAACACAAATGCAAAACATCTGCTGTCAGTCAACACTCTTAACCTGTACATGGGAAATCATAAGAGAAATACTCACCAACAGAAATGGGTAAAATCCTAGCCAAGCCTCCGTCAAGCCCTGCGAACACATCCGCATACCCCTGAGGAAATAGGCAAAGGTGTAGGAGACCCAATCATACTCTCCAATATGGTCCACATCTCATGTGGCGCTGACTAAAGAGAATGATACCGTGGAAGAGTTATCCGCTATGAAGTAGCCCCTAATGATTATCAGGAACAACCACCAAAGAATGCGATCCCTGACTATCACATCATTGGGTATGGGCTCACTCAACAGCCCACACATAGCATCTATGCTCAGAGGACCTGTACGGACTGTCCTTCCCTTGAGCGCCTCAACCGAGACTCCTAGCAAGGATCTAACGGCAGTCGAAGTAATGTATGTCGTACAAGGCACTGATGCCCCTCCAAACTCCATACCAATGATAAATCGCCAATCCATCAGCATCATCATCACCTCACAGTCTAATAAATGGAGAGACTGAGTCTGGTGAAACCAAATAGCTCGAACAACATACGAGATAACCCTGTGGACAACGACGGGGGAGGATGGAAAAGAACGCCTCGAAACCCCAGCCATGCACAATCGCTTGATAATCGGGATGCAGAGCCTGATATGTAGAGTGAATGCTGAACCAGTTCCCTCGAGGCTGCGTAAAGCCGAGAACCTAAATCACAAAGAAAATCAACATCATAATCCTTGCTCCTCATCAATAGGAAAAAGGAAGATCAAATCCAGCTTGTACCTTGTTTGCATGCAAGTAAACAGAGGGGTGTTGACTCAAATCACCCAGAAGCTTTGGGATCATCACCTGAATGACTGGAATATCCCTACGGGAACATGAACAGCAGGAGCAGGGTCCGCAACGGGTACATCCTCCTCCACATCTTCAACATCCGGTACCTCAACCCGGACAGGACGTATCACCGCCTCTGCATTTAACGGAGGTTTGTCTAACCTGAATCAGGGGTCGAGGCATATCGAAGCCCTCCTCCCATTACACACAGAAGTGGTCCTACGGGAACTACTCGGTTGATCAAGTTCCATATATCTGGACACAAGTCTCCAAATCACCTCAGAAAGGGTGTGGTAAACTCTAACCTAGAACTTTTCAAAATGCATTTTATGACTATATGCATGCATGCATTAATTTAACATACGCCTATAGTAGAGTTAAAAAGGCATGACTACCCAATGCCTACATTTTGGAAAAATTTTCCATAGTCTCCTTTGTACACAAGACTATCCACATGCACATAGGCATGACTAGGTGGCCATTCAGTAGCACACCTACCCACAGTCATAAACATCCTATATGAATTACACTATCGAAGACATAATCCTTAAGAGCAGCCTAATTACCAGGATTACTTTGTTCTACTACCTTTGCTAATTTGTCCTCAAATAGGATACGAAATAACATAACAAGGTACCAATTTGACTATTTTAAAAGTTAAAATTTTCCACATCATTATGTTCAGCATGATTAAATACTAACATTTACTGTGTTGAATATTTTTTATCAAGTCATATGAGCATGCATATTCACTACTATGTGTTTAGAAGCATTTCATGTGATTACTCATTTTTTAACGGATAAAAACTGGAAAAGAAGACATGCATACGTTACCAAGGCTGTGTAGAACACTTGTATGGTGACAGAATTTGCAGAAAGACGCCCGAACTCAGCAGATCTGAAGAAGAGCTCTCGGATTTCCTGTGTGGCGCAATATAAAAATGACTTGTGAAAGCACCAAGTGCCTTAAAGCCACCCACGACTAGCCGCAGGTGTACCTGTGGATCCCCTGGGTGGGGCCCACCCCTCCGGCTTAGTCCAATATGAGTTACAAAAGAGGTCTCACAAGTTAAAAAAGTCAAATCAAGAAAAAAAAATGCTACACAATTGAGCGGAAAAGCCTGAAATCCTGGTTTTCGGAGACCAAATTGCGGGTCTACATATCACTCATTGGTATTCTCCCAGAAATAGGGTTTACTATACTGATGATCACAGTTGTTGCAAACTACACTCGACAATGCCTCATGAAGGTCCGATGCCATCAGTTCGGGGTCGTAACTCCATAACATTTTCCCCCAGCGGGGGTTTAATCCATTTCATCCGTTGGTGCACACGTTAACAAAGGTCAAGCAACCTTAACGACATTCAGCCGCTGACAAGTAAATCCAGCAAATCATCAGAAACCATCCGATGATTTCATCCATTGATGCACATGTCAACAAAGGTTAAGCAGCCTTGACATCATCCACAACAGGGATCTCATTCGTTGATGTACATTTCAGCGAGGGTCAGGCCACCTTAACAACACAGACTGTTGGCAGTAACTCTGACAGAGCAGTGGAAGGACCTGGTTACACAAACCCGGAAGGACCATCCTTATCGAGAGGGACCGAAGATGGAATATGTTATACAAGTTTTCCTCAGATAAAACACATCCCCACAGGTCTCTCGTACATGAGAGGTACATCCTCAGTGGGAAGTCTGTACCAAGGATTAAGGACTTTGGTGATAACCCCAATGTCAAAATCCTGAAATTTTCTGAGATCTCTGGAGTACACAACCAAGCAAATCATCAGAGTCATCAGTGATAACGTCAATCCCCATCAAAAGTCATGGGAGCAAACAGTCATCACAACCTGTTGGAAAATAATCCAACAAACCACATACATCATGCATATACATCATGCTGCAGTACATTACATTATGATTATCTTGTCATATTTCAAGTGTCTAATATTCTTTATCCTGTCCATGCCATTACATTACATGAATATGATAAATAGGTGCATCTGTAAGCACTCAAAATTTTGCATTCCTGTTACTAACATTGTAGGAGGGCAGAATCATCTTTCAAAGATAACCTTGAAGGACAAAGTAACTTCAATTTCGGAGACAACCCCGGAATCATCAGTCTTACCATCTCGGAGATAATCCCGAGATACCCAATTCCAGTCTCGGAGATAACCCCGGGAGTTTCAATTGTAACCTCGGAGATACCCCCGAGGAGTGCATTTCAATTTCAGAGATAACCCCGTAATCATCCATTTTCCATCTCGGAGACAACCCCGAGATACTCAAGTCCCGAAGACAACCCCGGGAGTTCCAATTCCAACCTCAAAAATAACACCGAGGAGTGCAGTTGCAGTTCCGGAGATAACCCCGGAAAAGCTCATCTCAACTCTTACAGTCAGCTTCAACCTTGAAGATAACCCCGAGGCACTCAGTTCCAATCCCAAAGATAACCCTGAGAGGTCAGGCACACCTCAGAGACAACCCTGAGGACCTTCTGTACTCACAGCAGCCCAATCTTAGAGATAACCCTGAGCAACGACTGCTACATCAGCCCAAACCGGAGATAACCCCAGTGAGGGGCAAAAAATGTCATTTTTCCACCTCGATCTCATATTACGCCATCTCAACAACATTTCAACATACATTCTACACAATAATGTCCTACAAGAACTAGAGCTCCAATCCCGAGTGACTATTACAGAAGACATCACACCGGATAGAATTTGAAGCCAAAAGACCTAGGCATGGCCCCACCTTCCTAACTTCGTACAACCTCTAATCCCATGTCATTTGTGTAACTCTCAACAACACTATTTGAAAAAAGGTCTTATACACCTCAATCAGATGCCCGAATTGAAGTTCTGAAAGTTTGAGCGGACATCACGTTGGATGCGTGCACGTACTTCAAGAAGACACAACCCGCGGAGCTCGGGGCACCCCGGGCAGTCGCAGGTGCATCTGGGGTTGCCGCAAGTATACCTGCACTTCCCCCCTCTATAAATAGAGGGCTTGGGTGGCCATTTTCCATAGGGAAAATGTGACGCCCCCAAAACAGGTATACATCACCCATCTTGAGTCACCAAATACATGGTACAAAATACAATTAAAAACTTAATTATACAACTGTCGTGTAAAATACGACAAAACATATGCTGTGAGTTTTAATACAAATATTGTCATCTAGACAATATCCACACTCAAAGGAGTCCTCATTATATTTATTATCACACTATTTTATAGAATAGTGAGGACTACTAATATTATCATCTTGACTGTCACTCCGTTCCCCGACTAGTCCCGGCTACGTTCTCATTTCTTGAAGAGAACAATGAAAGCAAAAGGGTGAGCTCAACTAGCCTAGTAAGAAATATTATGACTAAGATAATGCAGAATAAATTATCATTAGCCCTCAACAATGTTAAACTGGTAGAATATAATAGACAACAAGTTTAACTGCAAGGAAACAAGCAATCCATTAGAAGAGTCAAGTAGAGCATAAAATCTACTATCTTCTATGATTTAAAAGGTTTTTCATCACTTTTATCGCTGAGACTCAGCTTAATAAATAATCCACATCATCGAATCACCCCTGCACTACGGCCAAGGATATTCTTTAGTATCACGACCATAAATTATCCATGCACTACTGGCCAAGGATATTCGTATATTCATTAATGGTCATGATCATGCCAACAACTGTCCATCAATGCACTACGGGCCAATGAGGACCTTTACCACATCATTTGTAACATTATGGTCATGATTATACCGAATAATCCCTGGTCATAATCATACCAAGTCCATCTATGCACTATAGGCCACATATGACTTTCAACATAATATAAACATGAGGATGATGACAATGATATAGGAATTCAATAAAACAAGTTCAAGAATTAATTTATCCAGAAACCAATAATGTCCAAATTGTCAACATGATATTTCTTTGTAGAGTAAAATTCAAGAATGCTCAGAAGAATATTTCCATGAAAAGATACTGGATGAAGCGCAAATACTAATTTCATGGAGTATAGAAGCCAAAACTTTAACCAACTGAGTTTAATATAATATATGAAACTGCACATGGATTTTCGTTCGCCATGCGGTAATCCACGTAGACAGATCATTTCCACAATTTAATAAGGAATGAATACGAAGGATCATTCACCGTGCATGTGATAATCCACATAGACAGGTTATTCCAATAAAAGAATATAGAATGGAACCATGTCATGCGTAATCCACACAGACAAGATATTCCAACAGAATAATAAAGAATGGAATAACAGAAGGATTCACCATGCATGCGATAGACCGCACAGACAGGTTATTCCAACAAAATACTACCTTAGTCCCATAATAAGTGTCTTTTTAGCTAAAATCACACATACCAATACACAAGCTAAAATGGCAAAAATACCCTTAATATATTTTCTTTGAAGTTGAAGAGTTAATGAGTGTCATTTAATTGTAGTGATAGTAAGATACAATAAATACCATTGAATGCATAAGGGCATATATGAGAAAATATTGCAAAAATTGTATTGGAGTTCTAACACATCACTTATTTTGGGAAAAACTATTAAGCCTAAAAAAGCACTTATTGTGGGATGGAGGTAGTAATAAATAATGGAACCAGGTCATGCGTAATACGCACAGACAGGATATTCCAACATAATAATAAAGAATAGAATAACAGAAGACTTCACCAGGCATGCGATAGACCTTGCATGATGGAGTTATTCCAACGAATAATAAATAATGGAACCAATTAAATGCATAATACGCATGCATGTGATATTCCAACATAATAATAAAGAATGGAATAACAGAAGAATTTCACCATGTATGTAGTACTTCGCATGGACAGGTTATTCCAACATAATAATAAAGAATGGAATAACAGAAGAATTTCACCATGTATGTGATACTTCGCATAGATAGGTTATTCCAAAATAATAATAAGGAATGGAATAACAGAAGCTCTCTTCATGAATACGAAAGAAATAATACCCCTTACCTTAGAAAGAACTGGATATTGGAATAACGAGGTAGCAGACTTCTCTTCTTCTTTCTCTCTATAGTAATTTCTCTATAGCTTGAGTGAATCAGTGAAGAATAATAAAGAAATGAGCTTCTATTTATAGGAAAATATAGTTTCGATAATTGCACATTCTGGGGCTCAGAACATTACAGTATAATACCTTCCACTTTTCCTTTATTTTTAATTTAGTCTTGCAAGTATTATCAAACTTGTACCACCTCTCCTAATAGTAAATCATGTGAATCAATAGTAAATCATGTGAACCAATATTTTTAGACATGTAAAAATATGAATTACAGTATAGTACCTCCATCTATACCTCCATTTTTAACTTAGTCATGCAAGTATTATCAATCTTGCACCAACTCCCCTAATAGTAACAAGAATGTGAATCAATAGTACACACATGTGAACAAATAGTTATAATCATGTGAATTAATAGCAATTAATTGCTCATTTATCCGATTAATTACCTGACTGGTCAGTATAACTTCCAGACATCAATTAATACTGAATTAAATGTCGATTTCCACTAACACTGATAATTCCAATACAATGAAACTATCAATTTCATCTTTAATCAACACAAACTTATTCATCATTAATATTATAACTCATAATATTTAACAACCAGGTCGTTCCCAGGAAAGAGGGGGCTTTCTGATAAGGATTTCTCCTTATTGGCGCGCAATTAGATGACCAAACCTCTCCTTGACAGAACTTCCAAACATTGTAAATATTGCAATTTAACAATATGAATAACTTTATCGTCTCAATTATTGATTTAAAAACATATAATGCAGATGATACTGTGACAATAATTGAATCAATAATATGAGAGATATGATGCAGCAATTACTGTAGCAATAATTGAGTGACTTCTCAAGTAAGCATCAATAACCAATACCGTGTGCTACTATGACACCACGAGTATTACTGTACTTTTACTACCGGGTAGTTCAACAGTTTTAACGGTAAAACTTCCGTCGTTATTTTTATAAAAAGATAATTCTGCCGTTTTCTAACTACGACAATACTTCCGTTGTGGGGTCCATAAATGATTGTGTCGTCGTACGAATATTCCCCGACCAATCGAATATTATATAACCACTTGCTTACTTTGCAAAATTTGTAAATATTACCAACAACTATAACATTATATCAAATCCACACAATAATATTCAAAAATATATTTCGAGAAAATATTCTTTATTCGTAAAAGTTGGGGTCTTACAACCTCCCCTTCTTATGAAATTTCATCCTCGAAATTAGGGTACGTACCTTGTATATCGAAGAGGTGAGGATATCTTGACTTCATCTCAGATTCTAACTCCTAGGTCATTTCCTCCACATCGTGGTTTCTTCACAAAACTTTAACTTGAGGTATAACCTTGGAGCGTAGAATATGACCCTTCTTATTCAAGATTCTAACAAGAACCTCTTCATACGTTAAATCTTCTGCTATTTCGTCCGGTTCTAACTCAATAATGTGGTTTAGGTCTTTCACACATTTACGTAACATAGATATGTGAAAAATATTATGAACACGAGACATACTTGACGGTAAAGCTAGTCTATAGGCCACAGTTCCTACTTGTTTGAGGATTAAAAATGCTCTAATAAATCGAGGATTGAGCTTTTCTCTCTTTCCAAATCTCGTAACTCCTTTCCATGGAGCAACACATAACAACATATGATCTCCAATATCGAATTCCACGTCCTTTTGATGAAGATCAGCATAACTCTTTTGTCGATCTTGTGAGGTTTTTATACGTTGTCGGATCGTTTGAATATTTTCTGTAGTCATACGTACCAAATCTGGCCCCAACAACGTTGCTTCACCCACCTCTTCCCAGCATACTAGAGAACGACACTTTCTTCCATACAACACCTCAAATGGAGCCATGCCAATACTTGCTTGATAACTATTGTTGTAGGAAAACTCTACCAATGGTAAGAACTTGTCTCAACATCCCATAAAGTCATGGACACAGAGTCTTAATAAATTTTCAAGAGTTTGAATAGTCCTTTCCGACTGCCCATCCATTTGAGGATGATATACCGAACTAAATCGTAAATCCGTGCCCATAGCTTTTTGCAAACTAACCCAAAATCATGAAGTGAATCTTGGGTCTCGATCAGAAACTATGGATACTTGCATACCATGCAATCTTATAATCTCGTTTATGTACATACTAGCAAGACGTTCAAGTGTATAACTTTCTCGTATCGGTAAGAAATGAGCAGACTTGGTCAATCTATCAATAATGACCCAAATCGCATCTATGCCTTGAGAAACCTTGGTAAGACCAGTAACGAAATCCATGGTAATGTGCTCCCACTTCCATTCTGGAATTTCAAGTGGTTGCAATGGACCTTTTGGCACTTGATGCTCGGCATTGACTCGTTAACAAGTTAGACACCCTGAGATAAACCCCACTATCTCCCTCTTCATATTGCTCCACCAAAATGTATATCTAAGATCACGATACATTTTGGTACTCCCAGGATGGATTGCAAACGGTGTGTTGTGCGCCTCCATCATGATTTTATACTTCAAGTCAGAATCGTCAGGAACACAAAGTCTGGAGTTGACTCGAAGTATTCCTTCTTCATCGATTCTTGCTTCTGGAATAGCACCTTCTTGCATTTTCTTCCTCATACGCATCAACTCCAGGTCTGTAGCTTGAGCAACTTTAACTTTATCGATTAAAGTTGGTTCCACACGTATATTCGCCATCATCACATGGGTCCCTGGAGTCTTTAACTCTATTTCCATCCTTTCCAAGTCATACACAATGGGCCTTTGCATTGACAATAATGCACTCGTACCCGCATATGATCTTCTACTTAATGCGTCAGCTACCACATTTGCTTTTCTAGGATGGTATTGGATGGTATGATCATAATCTTTCATCAGTTCAAGCCAACGTCATTGTCGCATATTGAGTTCCTTTTCAGTGAAGAAATATTTGAGGCTTTTATGATTCGTATAGATCTCCACCTTCTCTCTATACAAGTAATGCCTCCAAATCTTAAGTGCAAAAACTACTGCTACCAACTCTAGATCATGAGTATGATAATTCCTCTCATATTCTTTGAGTTGTCGTGAGGCATAGGCTATGACTTTCCCATGTTACATGAGAACACATCCTAACCCTTTGCCTGAAGCATCACTATAGATGACAAATCCCTCCGAGCCAGATGGTATTGTAAGAACAGATGCTGAAATGCGTCTCCTCTTGAGTTCTTGAAAACTCTTCTCACATTCCTCGCTCTAACCGAACTTTGTGTCTTTTCGAGTTTGCTGAGTTAATGGAGTAGCAATTCGAGAAAATCCTTCCACGAATCTTCGATAATAACCAGCTAAGTCGAGAAAGCTACGTACTTCGTTCACTAATTTTCGTTGCTCCCAGTTTTGAATTGCTTTAATCTTTGCTGGGTCAACAGATATTCCATGATTTGATATCACATGCCCAAGGAATGTAACTTCCTCAAACCAGAACTCGCGTTTCTTCAACTTGGCATATAGCTTGTTTTCATGAAGCTTTTGGAGTATCAGCCTCAAGTATTGCTCATGGTCTTCATGACTTTTGGAGTATATGAGGATGTCATCAATAAAGATGACCACAAAGTGATCCAAATATTCCTTGAATACTCGGTTCATCATGTCCATGAAGGCAGCAGGAGCATTAGTCAATCCAAAAGACATGACTACGAATTCATAATGCCCGTACCGAGTTCTGAAAGCAGTCTTTGGAATGTCATCAGTTTTAATCTTCAACTGATGATATCCGGAACGAAGATCAATCTTTGAAAAGAATTTGGCTCGTTGCAATTGGTCAAACATATCATCAATGCAAGGCAATGGGTACCTATTTTTGATGGTGACATGATTCAACTCCCGATAATCAATACAAAGTCGTATACTTCCATCTTTCTTGTTCACGAATAGAACAGGAGCACCCCAAGGAGACGTACTAGGACGAATAAAACTGATGTCTAACAATTCCTGCAATTGGGTCTTTAACTCCTGAAGTTCAATAGGAGCCCTTCGATATGGGGCTTTGGAAAGGGGTTTTGTACCAGGTTCAAGGTCGATACAAAATTTAATTTCTCGCTCTAGGGGTAGGCCAGGAAGTTCTTCAGGGAATATTCGACGCCCCCAAAATTGGTCCACATGACCCATTCTGGGTCGTCATATATCACACTATAAAAATCAAATACAAACTTCATTTATATCTGCTTGTTGAATCGTAAATGTAAAACGACCACGATTAAGTCAGTAAGTTTTAATACAATATTGTCACATAAACAGTATCCAAACTCAAATTATTACAATGCCATATAAAATACAACAACAAATATTTCATGACCCCAAAGAAGAACGAGAAGATTACTATCTTGTTCATTCTAATGAGGTGCACTTTTGACACTTTCAAAGTCGGGTTCTCATCACCCTATTGTTGTTCAACAAAATCAATTATTAAGTGACGTATAAAATACGACACACACATCTTAGGTCCTCAATACAATTATATATTGTATTTCATGTCATTTTATAATGTATTGAGAAACTTCGATAGTCTCGGACCATCACACTATTCCCCTGTTATCCCCGCTCGACCCAGCTACACTTTTATTACCTGAAAGGAATTATGAAGCAAAAGGGTGAGTAGAACTAGCCCAGTAAAGAATATCACAACTAATGATAATTACATTATCAATAGCTTTCATCAATAATAAATCAGAGATTTAAAACATATGGTAGATGATAAAACTTTTCAACCATAGTTGCGGAGGAACGAGCAATCCATTAGAAGAGTCAAATAGACCATCTGGTCTATTATCTTCTCCATGTTAAAAGTCCACCAATAATGTTTTATCCCTGTAACATCAATCAACAATTCCTGTTCACAATCATATGAATAACTCATAATCATAATTGTGATTCTAAATTCCTCTTTGCACCCAAGACGAAGATAATTTTCATCACCTATCTTCACCTGAAACATCAAAAATCATGGTTATACCAAATCACAATTTCTACTCATAATCATACTAATAAATTCATCTTTGCACTACGGCCAAAGATATTCATTAATAATTCATCTTTGCACTACAGGCCAAAGACATACAACTGTATTTTAGAAGAGTCAAGTAGAGCATAAAACCTACTATCTTCTATGATTTAAAAAAAAATTCACCAACTTTATCGCTGAGACTCAGCTTAATAAATAAAATCGAATCATCCCTGCACCACGGCCAAGGATATTCATGAAATCATCAATGGTCATAATTATACCGAATAATCCCTTGTCATAATCATACCAACAACTGTCCATCAATGAACTACAGACCAATGAAGACTTTCACCATATCATTCGTTACATTACGGTAATGATTATACCGAATAATCCCTGGTCATAATAATACCAAGTCCATCTATGCATGTAAGCCACAGATGACTTTCATCACAATATAAGCATGAGGATGATGACAATATTATAAGCATTAATCAAACGAAAACAAGGATAAATATTAAAGACATTAAATTTATCCAAATATTATCCATCACTTAATGAACTCATAATCTAATATTGTTAATATTATAAAAATATTTTAATCACTTTTTAAACTTATAAACAATTTATTTTATTTGTTTACACTTTACCAAATAATGCATTTAATCATTCAAAAATGTCATACTCATAAGATTTCATCACCAATGATCAAATCTCTCATCAAAAATCTGCATATACCTTATATAGGATTTTCAAGCCCTAAAATCCTATTTACCAATTATTCAACTTCACATAACATATTTAACTCATATGTTTGTAACTAAACCATTTTCATAAAAAATTACCAAATCAACTTATTATTTTTCTATCCTATGTCCAAACATATATACATATATTTCATGATTTTCCCATTGCTCAACTCCTGTATTTCAGATATCATTCTAAAATATAGTATCAAAATAAGGGTTAATTGACATGCCACATATTATTCCTATACTCTAACCGACCAATTAAATACCAAATAAACTTAGGTAGGTCATACTAGCGATGAAATTCCCCGTCTCTCCCCTCCTAGTTCTTGTCTCACATCTCAGCCAAGGATCATATCCCTAAGCTTTGATACCATTTCTGACGTCCCCAAAATAGGTCCACATGACCCATTCTGAGTCACCAGATATCACACTATAAAAATTAAATACAAACTTCATTTATACAACTTGTTGAATCGTAAATGCGAGATACTACCATTAAAAGTTAAGTGAGTTTTAATACAATATTGTCACATAGACAGTATCCAAACTCAAATTATTACAATGCCATATAAAATACAACAGCAAATATTTCAAGACCCCAAAGAAGAACGAGAAGATTACTATCTTGTTCATTCTAATGAGGTGCACTTTTGACGCTTTCAAAGTCGGGTTCTCATCACCCTATTGTTGTTCAACAAAATCAATTATTAAGTGAAGTATAAAATACGACACACACATCTTAGGTCCTCAATACAATTATATATTGTATGTCATCTCATTTTATAATGTATTGAGAAACTTCGACAGTCTCGGACCATCACACTTGTGACGCCCCCAAAATTAGGTATACATCACCCATCTTGGGTCGTCAGATACATGGTACAAAATTCAAATACAACATACTAATACAACTGTCGTGTACAATACGACAAAACATAACTGTGAGTTTGAATACAATTATTGTCTACTAGAGATTATACAAACTCAAAAGCAGTCCTCATTACAATTATTAACACACTATTTCAAAGAATAGTGATGACTACTAATGCTATCCTCTGGACGGTCACTCCGTTCCGCGACTAGTCCCTGCTATGTTCTCATTTCCTGAAGAGAATAGTGATAATGTTAAATTGTAGAATAAATTATCGTTAGCTTTCAACAATGTTAAATTGATAAAATATAACAACATCAAGTTTAATTGCAGTGGAACAAGCAATCCATTAAAAGAGTCAAGTAGAAAATAAAATCTACTATCTTTTATGATTTAAAAGGTTTTTCATGATTTTTATCGCTGGGACTCAGCCTAATAAATAATCCACATCATTGAATCACCCCTACACTACGGCCAAGGATATTCTTTAGTATCACGACCATAAATTATCCATGCACTACAGCCAAGGACATTCGTGTATTCATTAATGGTCATGATCATGCCAACAACTGTCCATCAATGCACTACGGGCCAATGATAACTTTTACCACATCATTTGTAACATTGCGGTCATGATTACACCGAATAATCCCTGGTCATAATCATATCAAGTCCATCTATGCACCACAGGCCACAGATGACTTTCAACATAATATAAACATGAGGATGATGACAATGATATAAGAATTCAATAAAACAAGTTCAAGAATTAATTTATCCAGGAACTAATAATGTCCAAATTGGCTTGATGACTGGTGATGTGAAAAGAGAAGTGGTTTGACGCCTATAATGTGAAACGACAATTGGTTCGACGCCTGTAATATGAAACGACAAGTGGTTTGACGTCTGGTAAAGGTAGTTACTATTGACGAAGGTAATTACTATTGATGAAGGTAATTACTGACTAAGGTAATTACTGTTGACGAAGGTAATTACTATTGACGAAGAGACTCTTAGATGATGACATATGCCCCCCCCCCCATAAAATAACCAAACTTACCACAAACGTCTCATAATAGACTCTTTATATACATCAAGGATTGAATAAATATTACCATAAAATCATTTTATTTTTAATCAACACATATTTAATCTTTCAACAATTATTAATCATTTATAACTTGTCGTCTTAATTATTGATTTAATAATATAATATATTATCTGAGATGATCTTTGTGACAATAATTAAATCAATAATATAAGAGATATGATCAAAGAATTATCTTGTAGCAATAATTGAATATAGGTGAGTGACTTCTCACGTAAGCATCAATAATTAATCTGTGTCTACTATGCAACCACGCCAGATATCTTTATTTTTACTACTTAGGGTAGTTCAACGGTTTTAACGGTAACACCTCAAAATCGTTATTTTCATAAAGTATTTTTATCGTTTTCTCAATCCGCAATAATTTCGTTAATAGGGTCCACCAATGATTGTGTTGCGTCGTCTTTAATATTCCCTACACAAAAGAATATTCCCAGACCAAACGAATATTTTATAACAACTTGCTTACTTTGTAAAATTTATAAATATTACCCACAACTATAACATTATATCAAATTTACTCCATAATATTCAAAATAATATTTATAGAAAATTCATCTTTATTTATAAAAGTTGGGGTCTTACAACCTCCCCTTCTTATGAAATTTAGCCCTCGAAATTAGGGTACATACACGGTATGTCGGAGAGGTAAGGATACCTTGATTTCATTTGATTCTAACTCCCAAGTCATTTCCTCAACATCGTGGTTTCTCCACAAAACTTTGACTTGAGGTATAACCTTGGGCGTAGAATATGTTCCTTCTTATCCAAGATTTGAACAGAACCTCTTCATACGTCAAATCTTCCGCTATTTCGTCCGGGTTCTAACTCAATAATGTGGTTCGGGTCTTTCACATATTTACGTAACATGGATATGTGAAAAACGTTATGAACACGAGACATACTTGGCGGTAAAGCGAGTCTATAGGCCACAGTTCTTACTCGATCGAGGATTAAAAATGGGCCGATGAATCGAGG
The DNA here is from genome assembly GCA_020205615.1 of Panax quinquefolius. Classification (NCBI taxonomy): domain Eukaryota; kingdom Viridiplantae; phylum Streptophyta; class Magnoliopsida; order Apiales; family Araliaceae; genus Panax; species Panax quinquefolius. Next base: position 65,430,722 of record CM035174.1, on the reverse strand, counting down.
ATTGAGTTTTCCGTTCTTTTCAAATCTCATAACTCCTTTCCATGGAGCAACACGCAACAACACATGATCTCCTATATCGGATTCCACGTCCTTTCGATGAAGATCAGCATAACTCTTTTGTCGATCTTGTGAGGTTTTTATACGTTGTCGGATCGTTTGAATCTTTTCCATAGTCATACATACCAACTCCAGTCCCAACAACGTTGCTTCACCCATCTCATCCCAGCATACTGGAGAACGACACTTTCTTCTATACAACGCTTCGAATGGAGCCATGCCAATACTTGCTTGATAACTGTTGTTGTAGGAAAACTCCACCAATGGTAAGAACTTGTCCCAACTTCCCTTGAAATCAAGGACACAGAGTCTTAATAGATCTTCAAGAGTTTGAATAGTCCTCTCCGATCGTCCAGTCCATCTAAGGATGATATCTTAAGAGCTAAATCGTGAAATCTGCGCTCCATAGCTTTTTGCAAACTAACCCAAAATCGTGAAGTAAATCTTGGGTCTCGATCAGAAACTATGGATACCGGCATACCATACAGTCTTACAATCTCGTTTATGTACATACGAGCAAGACGTTCAAGTGTATAAGTTTCTCGTATCGGTAAGAAATGAGCAGACTTGGTCAATATATCAACAATGACCCAAATTGCATCTATGCCTTGAGAAACCTTAGGAAGACCGGTAACGAAATCCATGGTAATGTGCTCCCACTTCAATTCTGGAATTTCAAGTGGTTGCAATGGACCTTTTGGTACTTGATGCTCTGCTTTAACTCGTTGACAAGTTAGACACCTTGAGATAAACAGTGCTATCTCTTTCTTCATATTTCTCCACCAAAATGTATGACGAATATCATGATACATTTTGGTACTCCCAGGATGGATTGCAAACGGTGTCTTGTGCGCCTCCATCATGATTTTATAATTTAAATCAGGGTCGTTAGGAACACAAAGTCTGGAGTTTACTCGAAGTATTCCTTCTTCATCGATTCTTGATTCCGGCATAGCACCTTTCTGCACTTTCTTCCTCATACGCATCAGCTCCATGTCTGTAACTTGAGCAGCATTAACTTTATCGATTAAAGTTGGTTCTACTCATATATTCACCATCATCACATGGGTCCCTGGAGTCTTTAACTCTATCTCTATCCTTTGCAAGTCACACAAAATGGGCCTTTGCGTTGACAATATCGTACTCGTACTTGCATATGATCTTCTACTCAATGCGTCAGCTACGACGTTTGCTTTTCCAGGATGGTATTGGATGGTATGATCATAATCTTTCAATAGTTTAAGCCAACATGGTTGTCGCATGTTAAGTTCCTTTTGAGTAAAGAAATATTTGAGGCTTTTATGATCCGTAAAGATCTCCACCTTCTCCACATACAAGTAATGCCTCCAAATCTTTAGTACGAAGACAACAGCTGCCAACTCTAGATCATAAGTAGGATAATTCTTCTCATATTCTTTGAGTTATCTTGAGGCATAGGCTATGACTTTTCCATGTTGCATGAGAACACATCCCAACCCTTTGCCCGAAGCATCACTGTAGATGACAAATCCCTCCGAGCCAGATGGTATTGTCAGAACAGGTGCCGAAATGAGTCTCCTCTTGAGTTCTTGAAAACTCTTCTCACATTCTTCGCTCCAACAAAACTTTGTATCTTTCAAGGTTAATTTGAGTCGATGGAGTAGCGATTCGAGAAAATCCTTCCACGAATCTCCGATAATAACCAATTTAAACCGAGATAGCTACGTACTTGGTCATCGATTTAGGTTGCTCCCGCTTTGAATTACTTCAATCTTTCTTTGGGTCAATGATATTCCATGACTCGATACTACGTGCCCAAGGAATGCTACTTCCTCGCCGTAATTCGCATTTCTTCAACTTGGCATAAAGCTTGTATTCACGAAGCTTTTGGAGTGTCGACCTCAAGTGTTGCTCATGATCTTCATGGCTTTTGGAATAAATAAGGATGTCATCAATAAAGACGACCACAAAGTGATCCAAATATTCCTTGAATACTCGGTTCATCATATCCATGAAGGCGGGAGCATTAGTCAATCCAAAGGACATGACTACGAATTCATAATGCCCGTCTGCAGTTTAAAGCCGTCTTTGGAATGTCATCGGTTATAATCTTCAATTGGTGATATCCTAACGAAGATCAATCTTTGAAAAGAATTTGGCTCCTTGCAAATCGGTCAAACAGGTCATCAATACGTGGGAATGGATACCTATTTTGATGGTGACATGATTCAACTCCCGATAATCAATACAAAGTTGCATACTCCCATCTTTCTTCTTCACGAATAGAATAGGAGCACCCCAAGGAGAAGTACTAGGACGAATAATGCCAATGTCTAACAATTCCTGCAGTTGGGTCTTTAACTCCTGAAGTTCAATAAGAGCCATTCGATATGGGACTTTAGAAATGGGTTTTGTACCGGGTTCAAGGTCGATACAAAATTTAATTTCATGCTTAGGGGGTAGGCCAGGAAGTTCTTCGGAGAATACGTCAGGAAATTTATTAACAATAGAAATATCGTTCAAAACTGACGTATTTTTGTTTAAATCTGTGACATGAGCTAAGAAAGCTTGACATCCGTTTTTCAATAAACGAATAGCTTTATGGCTTGAGATGACCGTGATTGATTTTAATGGTTTAGTCACTTGAATTCGCATAATAGGTTGATTAGGAATATGAAAGCTAACAACCTTACGGAAACAATCAATTTTTGCATGATGAGTAGTTAACCAATCAATCCCTAGAATCACGTCAAATGCAAGTATTTTCAATGAAATAAGATCTACAGGTAATGTGAGGGTACCGATTTGAACCAAACAAGACTTATAAACAGTGGATGTAATGAAGGTTTCTCCCAATGGAGTTTCCACAGATAAGTCAAAGTCTAATTTCTCCGGAGTCAAATTTAATCGATGAGCGCAAGTAGCAGAAATAAAAGAATGGGAGAATCGGTATCAAATAAAGTATAGATTTCGTTAGAGTTTATGATAAGCTTACCCGTGATGACCTCATTCGGGTTCCTTGCTTTCTGAGAGGTCACAACAAACGCTCTCCCTTGCACTACCGGTTTTGATTTTTCTGGGACGACCTTTGGTGCCTCCATCCTAGCTAAATTTGTCTTCGGTGAACGACAAAATCTGGCTAAGTGACCTTCTCTTCAATAATTATAACATGCTTTGGACGGCATCACGCAGTTTGGACTAATGTGCCCCTCCCCTCCGCATTTAAAACATATGATAGGTGGTCGTTCTCCTTCCTTAACGACAAGTGCTGGTGCTGATGTCTTTCCGTCATTGTTGAATCTCCTCTTCTTGAAATGTCCATTCTTATTGTTTTGGCCCTGATTACCACCGAAGTGGTTACCATTTCTGGCCTGTTGATTCCCTCCACGCTTGTTCTCACCACTTGATGATCGCTTCTCATTGGTATTATCATTTCTTAACCGCTGTTCTTTTTAGTCAGTTGCATTGACTCGTTATCGCACTCCACTAACTGAGCCCTATTTACAACATCTGAATATAAACACAATTTATGAGAAATAAGATGTTGACGTATCTCCGGCTTCAAACCTCTTAAAAACATCTGTGTCATTCTTTCTTCATTATCCACCAAATGGGACGCAAACCGGGATAACTCCGCAAATTTAGCCTCATATTGCAACACGGTCATATTGTTTTGTTCCAACTTGATAAACTCCACCTCCTTCATGTGACGAATACTTTCAGGAAAGTATTTGTCATTGAACAGCTCTTAGAACTTCTCCCAAGACATCTTCAATACGGCAGGTTGAGTACGTTTTATCTATTCCCACCAGTAATCTGCCTCTCCGCGCAACATAAAGGCGGCAAAGGGAACCTTTTGCTCCTCGAAGCGTCCCAAGACATGAAATATCTTGGTGATCTACTTTATCCATGCTTCCGCCACAAGTGGTTTTGGCTCTCCCTTAAACTTCGGTGGTCCCAGCTCCTTGAACTGTTTAGCGGTGACCTTTGAGAGTTTCAAAGTTTCCACTGCATTTTGGACGAGAGCCGCTCTACTTTCTATTGCATGAATTGCATAAAGCCCCTGAACAATTGATCATTCATCATTTGGTCAGTGTTGTTGTTTGCATGAGGATTGTCGCCTTCCTGATGCACATTATCCTGATTATTGATATGTGGTGAATCAACGGTCGCCTGTGCTCCATTGCTATTCTCAGCATTCTCGGATGTCATTTCCAGATACTGCCACAAAACAAAGGTTAATTGGCATGTAACATATTATCCCTAAATTTTGACCGACCAATTAAATAACACATAAACTTAGGTAGGTCATACTAGCGAAGGAATTCCCCGTCTCTCCCCTCCTAGTACTATTCTCACATCTTAGCCAGGGATCATATCCCTAAGCTCTGATACCAACTGTGACGCCCCCAAAATTAGGTATACATCACCCATCTTGGGTCATCAAATACATGGTACAAAATTCAAATACAGTTACTAATACAACTGTTGTGTACAATACGACAAAACATAACTGTGAGTTTGAATACAATTATTGTCTACTAGAGATTATATAAACTCAAAAGGAGTCCTCATTACAATTATTAACACACTATTTCACAGAATAGTGAGGACTACTAATGCTATCCTCTGGACCGTCACTCCGTTCCCTGAACTGTCCCTGCCATGTTCCTCATTTCTGAAGAGAACAGTGAAAGAAAGGGTGAGCTCAACTAGCCCAGTAAGAAATATTATGACTAAGATAATGCAGAATAAATTATCGTTAGCCTTCAACAATGTTAAACTGATAAAATATAACAACATCAAGTTTAACTGCAGCGGAACAAGCAATCCATTAAAAGAGTCAAGTAGAAAATAAAATCTACTATCTTTTATGATTTAAAAGGTTTTTCATGACTTTTATCGCTGGGACTCGGCTTAATAAATAATCCACATCATCGAATCACCCTTGCACTACGGCCAAGAATATTCTTTAGTATCACGACCATAAATTATCCATGCACTACAGCCAAGGACATTCGTGTATTCATTAATGGTCATGATCATGCCAACAACTGTCCATCAATGCACTACGGGCCAATGATAACTTTTACCACATCATTTGTAACATTACATTCATGATTACACCGAATAATCCCTGGTCATAATCATACCAAGTCCATCTATGCACTACAGGCCACAGATGACTTTGAACAAAATATAAACATGAGGATGATGACAATGATATAAGAATTCAATAAAACAAGTTCAAGAATTATTTTATCCAAAAATTATTAACGTCCAAATTGTCAACATGATACTGTTTTGTAGAGTAAAATTAAAGAATGATCAGAAGAATATTTGCATGAAAAGATACTGGATGAAGCGCAAATATCAAGGATATTCTACTAATTTCATGGAGTATAGAAGTCAAAACTTTAACCAACTGAGTATAATAAAGAATGGAATAACAAAAGAAATCACCATGTACATGCGGTTGCTTGCATAGACATATTATTCCAACATAATAATAATAACGGAACCAGTCGTGGCAAAATTTGCAAGCGGGATGTTCCAACAGAATAATAAAGAGCGGAACCAGTCCTGTAAAACACACAAACAGGATGTTCCAACAAAATAATAATAAAGATTTTAACCAGTCCTGTAAAACACACGATGTGATGTTCCAATGAAATAATAGAAGAATGTCACCAAGTATAGGGTAAACTGTGTATACAGGTTATTCCAACAGAGTAATAAGCAATGGAATAACAACAGTTCTCTTTATGAATAAGAAAGAATAGCACCCCTTACATTAGTAGTAGATTGAATACTGCAGTAGTGTAGTAATAGAATACTCTTCTTCTTTCTCTCTATACTTTCTCTCTTTATAGCTTGAATAAATTCGTAAAAAATAATGAAGCACTAGGCCTCTATTTATAGAAGATTTCTAACTTAGCACTTGAAATGTGAAAAGGCAAGTGGCTTGATGACTGGTGATGTGAAAAGAAAAGTGGTTTGACGCCTGTAATGTGAAACGACAATTGGTTCGACGCCTGTAATATGAAATGGCAAGTGGTTTGACGTCTGGTAAAGGTAATTACTATTGATGAAGGTAATTACTATTGACGAAGGTAATTACTATTGACGAAGGTAATTACTATTGACGAAGAGACTCTTAGATGATGACATATGGGCCCCCCATAAAATAACCAAACTTACCACAAACATCTCATAATAGACTATTTATATACATCAAAGATTGAATAAATATTACCACAAATAATTTTATTTTTAATCAACACATATTTAATCTTTCAACAATTATTAATCATTTATAACGTGTCGTCTCAATTATTGATTTAATAATATAACATATTATCTGAGATGATCTTTGTGACAATAATTGAATCAATAATATAAGAGATATGATCTGAAATTCATCGTAGCAATAATTGAGTATAGCTGAGTGACTTCTCACGAAAGCATCAATAATCAATACCGTGTGCTACTATGCAACCACGCGTATTACTGTACTTTTACTAATGGGTAGTTCAACAGTTTTAACGGTAACACCTCCGTCGTTATTTTCATAAAGTATTTTTGTCGTTTTCTCAAATCGACAATAATTCCGTTGCGGGGTCCACCAATGATTGTGCAGTCGTACGAATATTCCCCGACCAAACGAATATTTTATAACAACTTGCTTACTTTGCAAAATTTATAAATATTACCCACAACTATAATATTATATCAAATTTACTCCATAATATTCAAAAATAATATTTATAGAAAATTCATCTTTATTTATAAAAGTTGGGGTCTTACAACACTATTCCCCTGTTATCCCCGCTCGACCCAGCTACACTCTTATTACCTAAAAGGAATTGTGAAGCAAAAGGGTGAGCACAACTAGCCCAATAAAGAATATCATGACTAAAGATAATTACATTATCAATAGTTTTCATCAATAATAAATTAGAGATTTAGAAAATATGGTAGATGATAAAACTTTTCAACCATAGTTGCAGAGGAACGAGCAATCCATTAGAAGAGTCAAATAGACCATCAGGTCTATTATCTTCTCCATGTTAAAAGTCCACCAATAATGTTTAACCCTGTAACATCAATTAACAATTCATGTTCACAATCATATGAATAACTCATAATCATAATTGTGATTCTAAATTCCTCTTCGCACCCAGGACGAAGATAATTTTTATCACCTATCTTCACCTGAAACATCAAAAATCATGGTTATACCAAATTATAATTCCTGCTCACAATCATACTAATAAATTCATCTTTGAACTACGGTCAAAGATATTCATTAATAATTCATCTTTGCACTACAGGCCAAAGATATACAACTGTATTTCAGAAGAGTCAAGTAGAGCATAAAACCTACTATCTTCTATGATTTAAAAAGATTTTCACTGACTTTATCATTTGAGACTCGACAATAAATAAAATCGAATCATCCCTACACCACGGCCAAGGATATTCATGTAATCATCAATGGTCATGATTATACCAAATAATCCCTTGTCATAATCTTGCCAACAACTGTCCATCAATGAACTACAGGCCAATGAGAAATTTCACCACATCACTCGTTACATTACGGTCATGATTGTACCGAATAATCCCTGGTCATAATCATACCAAGTCCATCTGTGCACGTAAGCCACAGATGACTTTCATCACAATATAAGCATTATGATGATGACAATATTATAAGCATTAATCAAACGAAAATAAGGATAAATATTAAAGACTTTAAATTTATCCAAATATTATTCATCACTTAATAAACTCATAATCTAATATTGTTAATATTAATAACAATATTTTAATCACTTCTTAAACTTATAAACAATTTATTTTATTTGTTTACACTTTACCAAATAATGCATTTAATCATTCAAAAATGCCATACTCATAAGATTTCATCACCAATGATCAAATCTCTTATCAAAAATCTACATATACCTTATATAGGATTTTCAAGCCCTAAAATCCTATTTACAAACTCTTCAACTTCACATAACATATTTAACTCATATGTTTGTAACTAAACCATTTTCATGAAAAAATACCAAATCAACTTATTATTTTTCTATCCTTTGTCCAAACATATATACATATATTTCATACACAACAAGTATTTTTTGTATAATTTTTTAACTTCCTTAAGTATTTTTCAAAAATCAATTTCTAATCAATTCCTTAAGAAATTAGCTACCTCAAGTTTAACTCCAGAAATTACCAAATCTTGGAAGGATCTTACACATGTTAACGTGAGCTTCCAATTTAAATTTCATGGTCATCGGAGTTATAGAACTCCTATATATAGCGTTTTTAAATCGAAAAACCTAAATATTGAAATAGTTATAACATGCTCATTTTAAGTCGGAATGAGCTCATTTTTGGACAGGAGGTACTTTATACCATATATTTCCATGTCCCAATAGGCCGAAATTTTTCTCACAAATTAAGTGGCCGAAACAGCCCTTACAAATTTTTGGGCAGTAGCTTTTTTTCTCTTTTTTTTTCACTTTTTTGTGCTTTTTTAAAAATAGTCCATACAAAAATCTACAACTCCTCTTTCAGTGATTCCACTTGGAGATGTTAGAAAACTTATCATAATATCCGACCAAAGTTTTCTAGAATTTTTGAATGTCCGAAAAATTACGAAACTGCAAATGGATTTTAACCCGCCATGCGGTAATCCACGTAAACAGATCATTTTCACAATTTAATAAGGAATGAATACGAAGGATCGTTCACCATGCATGTGGTAATCCACATATACAGGTTATTCCAACAAAATAATAAATAATGCAACCAGGTCAGGCGTAATACGCACCGACAGGATATTCCAACAGAATAATAAAGAATCGAATAACAACAAAAATCACCATAAATGTGATAGACCGTACAAACAGGTTATTCCAACAAAATAATAAATAATGGAACCAGGTCAGGCGTAATACGCACCGACAGAATATTCTAACAGAATAATAAAGAATGGAATAACAACAGAAATCACCAAGCATGCGATAGACCGCACAGACATGTTATTCCAACAGAATAATAATTAATGGAACCAGGTCAGGTGTAATACACACCGACAGGATATTCCAACAGAATAATAAAGAATGGAATAACAACAGAATTTTACCATGTATGCAGTACTTTGCATAGACAGGTTATTCCAACATAATAATAAAGAATGGAATAATAGAAGACTTTCACCATGTATGCAGTACTTCGCATAGACAGGTTATTCCAACATAATAATAAAGAATGGAATAACAACAAAATTTCACCATGTATGCGGTACTTCGCATAGACATGTTATTCCAACAGAATAATAAGGAATGGAATAACAATAACTCTCTTCATGAATACGAAAGAAATAATACCCCTTACCTTAGAAAGAAACTGGAAACTGGAGTAGAGAGGTAGCAGACTTTTCTTCTTCTTTCTCTCTATAATTTCTCTCTATAATAATTGCTCTATAGCTTTAGTGAACTGGTGAAGAATAATGAAGAAATGAGCTTCTATTTATAGGAAAATATAGTTTCGATAATTGCATTTTTTGGGGCTCAGAATATTACACTATAATACCTTCCTCTTTTTCTTTATTTTTAATTTAGTCCTGCAAGTATTATCAAACTTGCACCACCTCCCCTAATAGTAAATCATGTGAATCAATAGTTCTAGATGTGTGAAAATACGAATTACAGTATAGTACCTCCATCTATACCTATATTTTTAACTTAGTCATGCAAGTATTATCAATCTTGCACCAACTCCCCTAATAGTAAATAAATGTGAATCAATAGTACACACATGTGAACAAATAGTTATAATCATGTGAATCAATAGCAATTAATTGCTCATTTATCCGGTTAGTTACCCGATTGGTCAATATAACCTCCAGAGATCAATTATTATCGAAATAAATGTCAATTTTCACTAGCACAAATAATTCCAACACAATGGGACTATCAATTTCATCTTTAATCAATACGAACTTATTCATTATTAATATCATAACTCACAATATTTAACAACCAGGTCGTTCCCAGGAAACAGGGGGCTTTCCGATAAGGATTTCTCCCTATTGGCGCGCAATTAGATTATCTAACCTCTCCTTAACAGAACTTCTAGACATTGTCAATATTGCAATTTAATAATATGAATAACTTTGTCGTCTCAATTATTGATTTAATAACATAACATAATATGCAGATGATATTGTGACAATAATTGAATCAATAATATGAGAGATATGATGCAGCAATTACTGTAGCAATAATTGAGTATAACTGAATGACCTCTTACGTAAGCATCAATAATTAATATCGTGTGATACTATGCAACCATGCGTATTACTGTACTTTTAGTACCGGGTATTTTATGACAACTTGCTTACTTTGAAAAAATTTCACATATCACCCTTAACATTAAACTTTTATCAATTTAACTAATTACCAAAATAGAAAAATTGAATACTTTTATTTCATAAAATTCGGGATCTCACAATCTCCCTTCCTTATGAAATTTTGCTCTCGAAATTTACATACTTGGAAGTTCGAAGAGATGAGAATACCTTACTTTCTATTCGGACTATACCTTCCCGGTTATTTTCTCTGTATCATGATTTTCCCATTGCTCATCTCCTTTATTTCAGATATCATTTTAGAATACAGTTTCAAAATAAGGACTAATTGACATGCCACATATTATCCCTATACTCTGACTGACCAATTAAATACCAAATAAACTTAGGTAGGTCATACTAGCAAAGGAATTCCCCGTCTCTTCCCTCTTAGTTCTTGTCTCACATCTCAGCCAGGGATCATATCCCTAAGCTTTGATACCATTTGTGACGTCCCCAAAATAGGTCCATATGACCCATTCTGAGTCAGATATCACACTATAAAAATCAAATACAAACTTCATTTATACAACTGTTGAACTGTCGTGCAGAATACGATCACAGTTAAGCTATGAGTTTTAATACAATATTATCACATAGACAGTATCCAAACCTAAATTATTACAATGCCATATAAAATATAGCAGCAAATATTTCAAGACCCCAAAGAAGAATGAGAAGATTACTATCTTGTTCATTCTAATGAGGTGCACTTTTGACGCTTTTAAAGTCGGGTTCTCATCACCCTATTGTTGTTCACCAAAATCAATTATTAAGTGACGTATAAAATACGACACACACATCTTAGGTCCTCAATACAATTATATATTGTATGTCATGTCATTTTATAATGTATTGAAAAACTTCGATAGTCTCGGACCATCACACTATTCCCTTGTTATCCCCGCTCGACCCAGCTACACTCTTATTACCTGAAAGGAATTATGAAGAAAAAGGGTGAGCACAACTAGCCCAGTAAAGAATATCATGACTAAAGATAATTTCATTATCAATAGCTTTCATCAATAATAAATCAGAGATTTAGAACATATGGTAGATGATAAAACTTTTCAACCATAGTTGCAGAGGAACGAGCAATCCATTAGAAGAGTCAAATAGACCGTCAGGTCTATTATCTTCTCCATGTTAAAAGTCCACCAATAATGTTTTATCCCTGTAACATTAATCAACAATTCCTGTTCACAATCATATGAATAACTCATAATCATAATTGTGATTCTAAATTCTTCTTCACACCCAGGACGAAGATAATTTTCATCACCTATCTTCACCTGAAACATCAAAAATCATGGTTATACTAAATCACAATTCCTGCTCATAATCGTACTAATAAATTTATCTTTGCACTACGGTCAAAGATATTCATTAACGATTCATCTTTGCACTACAGGCCAAAGACATACAACTGTATTTTAGAAGACTCAAGTAGAGCATAAAACCTATTATCTTCTATGATTTAAAAAAAAATTCATCAACTTTATCGTTGAGACTCTGCTTAATAAATAAAATCGAATCATCCCTGCACCACGACCAAGGATATTCATGTAATCATCAATGGTCATGATTATACCGAATAATCCCTTGTCATAATCATACCAACAACTGTCCATCAATGAACTACAGACCAATGAGGACTTTCACCACATCATTCGTTACATTACGGTCACGATTATACCGAATAATCCTTGGTCATAATCATACCAAGTCCATCTATGCACGTAAGCCACAGATGACTTTCATCACAATATAAGCATGAGGATGATGACAATATTATAAGCATTAATCAAACGAAAATAAGAATAAATATTAAAGACATTAAATTTATCCAAATATTATCCATCACTTAATAAACTCATAATCTAATATTGTTAATATTATAAAAATATTTTAATCACTTCTTAAACTTATAAACAATTTATTTTATTTGTTTACACTTTACCGAATAATGCATTTAATCATTCAAAAATGTCATACTCATAAGATTTCATCACCAATGATCAAATCTCTCATCAAAAATCTGCATATACCTTATATAAGATTTTCAAGCCCTAAAATCCTATTTACCAATTCTTCAACTTCACATAACATATTTAACTCATATGTTTGTAACTAACCATTTTCATAAAAAAAATTAACAAATCAACTTATTATTTTTATATCCTTTGTCCAAACATATATACATATATTTCATACACAAGAAGTATTTTTTTATAATTTTTTAACTCCCTTAAGTATTTTTCAAAAATCAATTTCTAATTAATTCCTTAAGAAATTAGCTACCTCAAGTTTAACTCCAGAAATTTCCAAATCTTGGCAGGATCTTACACATGTTAACGTGAGCTTCCAGTTTAAATTTCATAGTCATCGGAGTTATAGAACTCTGGTTATAAAATTTTTTGTCGAAAAAACCTAAATATTTAAATAGTCATAACTTGCTCATTTTAAGTCGGAATGAGCTCATTTTTGGACATGAGGCACTTTATACCATATATTTTCATTTCCCAAAAGGTCGGAATTTTCTCACAAATTAAGTTGCTGAAACAGCGCTTCAAAATTTTGGGCAGTAGCTTTTTTCTTCTTTTTTTTTTTTCACTTTTTCGTGTTTTGTTAAAAATAGTCCATACAAAAATCTACAACTCCTCTTTCAGTGATTCCACTTGGAGATGTTAGAAAACTTATCATAATATCCTCCCAAACTTTTCCAAAATTTTTGAATGTCCGAAAAATTACAAAACTGCAATTGGATTTTAACCCGCCATGCGGTAATCCACGTAAACAGATCATTTTCACAATTTAATAAGGAATGAATACGAAAGATCGTTCACCATGCATGTGATAATCCACATAGACAGGTTATTCCAATAGAATAATAAATAATGGAACCAATTCAAAGTATATACGACCAAGCGAGGATATTCCAACGTAATAATAAAGAATGGAATAACAACGAAATCACCATACATGCGATGAAGCCTATCGCATGATAGGTTATTCCAATGAATAATAATTAATGAAACTGTGTCAGGGAATGTCATTGCAAGTGATATTTCAACAGAGTAATAAAGAATGGAATAACAATAAAATTTCACCATGTATGTGGTACTTCGCATAGACAGGTTATTCCAACATAATAATAAAGAATGGAATAATAAAAGAATTTCACCATGTATGCAGTACTTCGCATAGACAGGTTATTCCAACATAATAATAAAGAATGGAATAACAACGAATTTCACTATGTATGCGGTATTGGCATGAAGCAAAGTTATTCAAATGAATAATAAGGAATGGAATAACAATAGCTCTTTTCATGAATACGAAATAAATAATACCCCTTACCTTAGAAAGAAACTAGATACTGTAGTAGAGAGGTAGCAGACTTTTCTTCTTCTTTCTCTCTATAATTTCTCTCTATAATAATTGCTCTATAACTTTAGTGAATTAGTGAAGAATAATGAAGAAATGAGCTTGTATTTATAGGAAAATATAGTTTTCATAACTGCACGTTTTGGGGCTCAGAATATTACAGTATAATACCTTCCTCTTTTTCTTTATTTTTAATTTAGTCCTGCAAGTATTATCAAACGTGCACCACCTCCCCTAATAGTAAATCATGTGAATCAATAGTTCTAAACATTAATCTACAGTAATCTTCCTCTACTCGCAACATGAAGGTGGCAAAGGGAACCTTTTGCTCCTCAGAGCATCCCAAGAAATCAAATATCTTGCAGATCTGTTTTATCCACGTTTCCGCTTTAAGTGATTTTGGTTCTCCAAAAACTCTGGTGGTCCCAATTCTTTGAACTGCTTAGCGGTGACCGGCCGAGAGTTGCCAGTGTTTCCACCTGCATTTTGGATAGGAGCCGCTCTCGCCTGATGTTGTATGAATTGCATAAAGCCTCTGAACATTCCATCGTTCATTATTTGGTCAGTGTTGTTGTTTGCATGAGGATTGTCGCCTTCCTGATGCACATTATTCTGATTATTGATCTGTGGTGACTCAACGGTCTCCTGTGCTCCATTGCTATTCTCACCATTCTCGGATGTCATTTTCAAATACTGCCACAAAACAAGGGTTAATTAACATATCACATATTATCCCTATACTCTGACCGACCAATTAAATACCAAATAAACTTAGGTAGGTCATACTAGCGAAAGAATTCCCCGTCTCTCCCCTCCTAGTTCTTATCTCACATCTCAGTCAGGGATCATATCCCTAAGCTCTGATACCAACTGCGTCGCCCCCAAAATAGGTATACATCACCCATCTTGAGTCGCCAAATACATGGTACAAAATACAATTAAAAACTTAATTATACAACTGTCATTTAAAATACGACAAAACATATGCTGTGAGTTTTAATACAAATATTCTCATCTAGACAATATCCACACTTAAAGGAGTCCTCATTACATTTATTATCACACTATTTTATAGAATAGTGAGGACTACTAATACTATCATCTTGACCGTCACTCCGTTCCTCGACTAGTCCCAGCTACGTTCTCATTTCCTGAAGAGAACAATGAAAGTAAAAGGGTGAGCTCAACTAGCCCAGTAAGAAATATTATGACTAAGATAATGCAGAATAAATTATCATTAGCCCTCAATAATGTTAAACTGATAGAATATAATAGACAACAAGTTTAACTGCAGCGAAACAAGCAATCCATTAGAAGAGTCAAGTAAAGCATAAAATCTACTATCTTTTATGATTTAAAATGTTTTTCATCACTTTTATCGCTGAGACTCAGCTTAATAAATAATCCACATGATCGAATCACCCCTGCACTACGGCCAAGGATATTCTTTAGTATCACGACCACAAATTATCCATGCACTACGAGCTAATGATATTCATGTATTCATTAATGGTCATGATCATGCCAACAACTATCCATCAACGCACTACGGGCCAATGAGGACCTTTACCACATCATTTGTAACATTACGGTTATGATTATACCGAATGATCCCTGGTCATAATCATACCAAGTCCATCTATACACTACAGGCCACATATGACTTTCAACATAATATAAACAGGAGGATGATGACAATGATATAGGAATTCAATAAAACAAGTTCAAAAATTAATTTATCCAGGAACCAAAAAGTCCAAATTGTCAACATGATACTTCTTTATAGAGTAAAATTCAAGAATGATCAAAAGAATATTTCCATGAAAAGATACTAGATGAAGCGCAAATACTATTTTCATGAAGTATAGAAGTTAAAACTTTAACCAACTGAGTATAATAGAGTATATGAAACTGTACATGGATTTTCGCCCGCCATGCGGTAATCCACGTAGACATATCATTTCCACAATTTAATAAGAAATGAATACGAAGGATCATTCACCGTGCATGTGATAATCCACATAGACAGGTTATTCCAATAGAAGAATATAGAATGGAACCAGGTCATGTGTAATCCGCACAGATAGGATATTCCAACAGAATAATAAAGAATGGAGTAACAGAAGAATTCACCATGCATGCGATAGACCACACAGACATGTTATTCCAACAAAATAATAAATAATGGAACCAGGTCATGCGTAATACGCACAGACAGGATATTCCAATAGAATAATAAAGAATGGAATAACAGAAGACTTCACCAGGCATGCGATAGACCGCACAGATAGATTATTCCAACAGAATAATAAATAATGGAACTAGGTCATGCGTAATACGCACAGACAGGATATTCTAACAGAATAATAAAGAATGGAATAACAGAAGAATTTCACCATGTATGCAGTACTTCGCATGGACAGGTTATTCCAACATAATAATAAAGAATGGAATAACAGAAGAATTTCACCATGTATGCGGTACTTCCCACAGACAGGTTATTCCAACATAATAATAAGGAATAGAATAACAGAAGATCTCTTCATGAATACGAAAGAAATAATACCCCTTACCTTAGAAAGAACTGGATATTAGAATAGTGAGGTAGCAGACTTTTCTTCTTCTTTCTCTCTATAATTTCTCTTTATAGTAATTGCTCTATATCTTGAGTGAATTGGTGAAGAATAATAAAGAAATGAGCTTCTATTTATAGGAAAATATAGTTTCGATAATTGCACGTTTTGGGGCTCAGAATATTACTGTGACGCCCCCAAAATAGGTCCAATCCACAACCCATTCTGAGTCGACAAATACATGGTACAGAAACAACTACAACTTCATTATTACAATTGTCGTGCAAAATACAACAACACATACACTGTGAGTTTAAATACAAATATTGTCATCTACACAATATCCACACCCAAATAAAGTCACATTATAATTATTGATACACTATTTTACAAAATAGTGAGGACTACTAAAACCACTGTCTTGAACCATCACTCCACACCCCGACTAGTTCCCATTATATTATTTTACAAAATAGTGAGGACTACTAAAACCAGTGTCTAATTTCTCCAGAGTTAAGTTTAAACGTTGAGCACAAGCAGGAGAGATAAATGAATGGGTAGAACCGGTATCTAATAAGGTATAAACTTCGCAAGAACTTATAATTAACTAACCCGTGCTAACTTCATTCGGGTTCCTCGCATTCTGACCAGTCACGACAAACGCTTTTCCAGGAATCGTTGACTTTGACTTTTCTGGGACAGCCTTTTGAGTCACCATCCCCGATGGACTTGGTTTCGCTACTGTATAATCTCGAGCGATATGTCCTTCTTTTCCACAATTATAACATATCTTGAACTGTTGTGGGCAGTTTGGGCTGATATCTCCCTCTTTCCCTCATTTATAGCATATGACCGGTGGTCATTCTCCTCCCTTGAAACCAGTTGCTGCTGGTGCTGACGTCTTCGAATTGTCATTGTTGAATCTCATTTTTTTAAAATCTCCCCCCCCCCGACTCGCTTCTTCTATTTTCATGGCCATGATTACCACTAGAGTGGTTGCCGCTCTTGTCCGTATTTTTCTTTCTCCACTGGTTATCGTTGTTCTGATGACTGTTGTCACTAGTATGACCCTGGTTGTGGTCCCTCGGTTGAACGTACTCGTTATCTCGCTCTAATAATTGCGCCATGTTGACAACATCTGAATAGAGAGAAAATTTATGTAAAATGAGATACTGTCGTATGTCGGGTTTCAAACCTCTCAGAAACATCCGCGTCATATGTTCCTCATTTTCCACCAAATGAGGTGCAAACCTGGATAACTCCGCGAACTTCGCCTCATACTGGGACACCGTCATGTTATTTTGCTCCAGTCTAATAAACTCTACTTCCTTCATATGACGAATACTTTCAGGAAAGTACTTGTCATTGAACAGCTTCTAAAACGTTTCCCAAGACATGCTAAGTGCGGCTGAATGGGTACGCTTCACCGATTCCCACCAATAATCTGCCTCATTACGGAATATAAAGGTGGTGAATGGAACCTTCTGCTCCTCCGTACATCCCAAGACATCGAATATCTTGCTAATTTGATTGACCCACGTCTCCGCCTTAATCGGATCCGGCTTTCCCCAGAATTCTGGTGGTCCCAACTCCTTGAATTTCTTGACTGTGACAAACCGTGCGTTATTATCATTTCCACCTGTATTTTGTACACGAGTCTCCCTCGTCTGATTTTGCATGAACTGAAAAAAGCTTCTAAACATCCCATCGTTCATCATCTGTTCAGTGGTGTTGTTCACAGGAGGAACATTGTCAGCCTGTTGCACGTTCTCCTCGTTGGTGAGTACAGGCGTCTCCACGGTCTCATTTACTCCACTGTTAACATTCTCAGTTGCCATTCTTAAATACTGTCATAAAATAAGGGTTAATTAAACAAATTAACAAATCACATAATACCCCTATATTATGACCGACCAATAAATAAGCTTAGGTAAGACACACTAGCGAAGGATTTACTCGTCTCTCCCCTCCTAGTTCTATTCCTCGATCTCTGCCAGAGATCATATCCCTAAACTCTAATACCAACTGTGACGCCCCCAAAATAGGTCCAATCCACAACCCATTCTGAGTCGCCAAATACATGGTACAGAAAAAACTACAACTTCATTATTACAATTATCATGCAAAATACGACAACACATACACTTTGAGTTTGAATACAAATATTGTCATCTAGACAATATCCACACCCAAATAAAGTCCCCATTACAATTATTGATACACTATTTTACGTAATAGTGAGGACTACTAAAACCACTGTCTTGAACCATCACTCCACACCCCGACTAGTTCTCGTTATATTCTCACCTCCTGAGAAGAAAAATGGAACAAAAAGGAAAAGGGCGAGCTCAATTAGCCCAGTAAAGAATATTATGACTAAGATAATGTACAACAAATTATCGTTAGTCTTCAACAGGGAAAAATCTGATAGAATACAATAGACAACAAGTTTTAGATCAACAACTGCAATGAAAACAACAATTCATTAGAAGAGTTAAGTAGAGAATGAAATCTACTATCATCTATGAATTTAAAAGTCCATCATCAATATTTTATCCCTGTAACATCAATCAATATACATCTTAAATCAGTAGTCATCTTTGCACTATAGGCCAAAGATATTAATCAGTCGGTCATGTTCATCTCAACACCTGCTCATCTTTACTACGGACCAAAGATATTCATCAAGAAATCATTCATCTTTGCACTACAGGCCAAAGATATTCAGTAATATCATCATTTAGGACTGAGGATGATAAAAAATATTTTAAAGAAAATGAATCCAGTGAAACAAAAGAACAAATATTAAGGATTCGTACTTTAAACAATCTGAGTTCAAAAATACTTCATAAATAATCATGGTGGAGTAAAATTCAAGAATGATCAAAACATGGATACAATCAAAGCTAGTATCCATAATAGATATTTTGGACAAGAAACGAAAATTTAATTTTTTTGTGAATAGTGTCGTATTCATGAATAGTGCCGTACATGTGAATAGTGTCATATACATGAATAGTAACCCCGACACTAAAAGACAAGAATTTCACAAGAAAAATTATCATGTTTCGTGAATAGTACTCGTGAATAGTAACTCGTGAATAGTAACTTTGACATAAAATGATCAGAATTTCACAAGAAAAATCTTACCAATATTTCGGTATAATGATATTGAAAGAAATAATATCATTTAAAAATAATAATATCCCTTACCAAGAAAAGACAGTACTTCTGACTGGAATACTAGATATAGTACTGAAGGGAACTTGCACCGTATAGCAACACACAAAGTATCAAAATACTCACAAGAATACGCTCGGTAATAAAGAGAGAGAAAGAGAGAGAAAACTTTAGTTTCTGGTGTGATTTTCAATTCTAACCTAAGCACCCTATTTATAGGAAAATGCTTAGAACATCAAAGCAGAAAATTTAATAAATTAATATTATTTATATCAAAATTTCCTACGCCAACCTTTGATTTCTAGATTCCACATGTTAAACAACAAAATGAGTCCACCAATCATAACTAAAACGTTTTTCTTTAAAAAAATAACTAAAACTTTCAAAAATCAACTATTCTACAACTGCGAAACTTCAATAATTCATGATAAATAGCCTTTTTGTCAGAAAAATTCAAACCTCATATCTTTTCTATAGTAAATTCCATTATCTACAACTTTGTAGAAGAAAGTTTTTCCAAATTCCAAACAGAAATTGACCGAAATCCATAAACGGACTATTTTACAGGCTATAATCAAATTTTATTCAAGAAATGGGGTCCACAAATATGAAAAACATGTTTTTAATATTTATTGTAACAAAAATATTCTTCCTCCTCATTTATTCATATATCACACATTCGTTGTAAAAATATCACCATTATTATATTATTAAAATAATAATATATTTAAATGAATTATTTTATCGAAAAAGATAAAATATCAATTTTCAACAATTGTCACATTAAAAATTTTCTCCATCTATATCCACATAAAATGAATATTTTTCTTATCATATAAATCAATAATTAATTATTCACAAATAATATTACGTAATCACAATCTCGACAACCAGTAGTTCTGAGAAAGAGGGGCTTTCAATAAGGATCTCTCTCATCTTGGGCGCAATTAGGTGACCAAACATCTCCTTAGATAGAACTTTCTAGACATTGCCAATAATGTTATCTAATAATATTATTCAGATAATATGAATTATTGCTCTGATAATGGAAAATCTTGTGTAGTGACAATTATTGAAACAACAATAATATAAAACATCAATGTAGCAATTATTGAATCAATAAAATATAATATTAAACAGTAATTACTGTAATAATTATTGAGTAGTGCCTTCTTACGTAAGAATCAATAATTGGTGCAATCTGTAAAGCTAACTCTTGTGCAACAACCAGTGACATCGTGTTTTTTTTACCACTGGGTATTCCAACAGTATTAATGGTAACAACTACGCCGTTATTTATATACAACTTATACTTGTCGTTTTCTTCATCCAATCGCTTTCCTTTATGGGGCCCACAAAAGGCTGCGTCGTCGTACGAATATTCCCCGACAGCAAGAATATTCCACGACCAAATGAATAATCCCCAACAACAATAAATATTTTATAACCACTTACTTATTTAAAAAAAAATATTTGCGCATTTTACCCATAACTAACCACATTAATCAAATAAACCCTTACTAAAATAATAAATAAAGTTAATTTCATTTTATTAAAAAAAATCTGGGGTCTTACAATTACAGTATAATACCTTCCTCTTTTCTTTTATTTTTAATTTAGTCCTGCAAGTATTATCAAACTTGCACCACCTCCCCTAATAGTAAATCATGTGAATTAATAGTAAATCATGTGAACCAATAGTTCTAGACATGTGAAAATATGAATAACAGTATAGTACCTCCATCTATACCTCCATTTTTAACTTAGTCATGCAAGTATTATCAATCTTGCACCAACTCCCCTAATAGTAACAAGAATATGAATCAATAGTACACACATGTGAACAAATAGTTATAATCATGTGAATTAATATCAATTAATTTCTCATTTATCCGATTAATTACCTAACTGGTCAGTATAACTTCCAGACATCAATTAATACCGAATTAAATGTCGATTTCCACTAACACTAATAATTCCAACACAATGAAACTATCAATTTTATCTTTAATCAACACGAACTTATTCATCAGTATTATTATAACTCACAATATTTAACAACCAGGTCCTTCCTAGGAAAGAGAGGGCTTTCCGATAAGGATTTCTCCTTATTGTCGCGCAATAAGATGACCAAACTGCTCCTTGACATAACTTCTAGACACTGTAAATATTGCAATTTAATAATATGAATAACTTTGTCGTCTCAATTATTGATTTAAAAACATAAAATGCAGATGATACTGTGACAATAATTGAATCAATAATATGAGAGATATGATGCAGGAATTACTGTAGCAATAATTGAGTGACTTCTCACGTAAGCATCAATAAGCAATATCGTGTGCTACTATGACACCACGCGTATTACTGTACTTTTACTACCGGGTAGTTCAATAGTTTTAACGGTAAAACTTCTACCGTTATTTTTATAAAAAGATAATTCTGTCGTTTTCTAACTACGACAATACTTCCGTTGTGGGGTCCACAAATGATTATACCGTCGTACTAATATTCCCTATTAAAACGAATATTCCCCGACCAATAGAATATTATATAACCACTTTCTTACTTTGCAAAATTTGTAAATATTACTCACAATTATAACATTATATCAAATCCACACAATAATATTCAAAAATATATTTCGAGAAAATATTTTTTATTCATAAAAGTTGGGGTCTTACAAAAGAGGCGAGGAAGCCTTGTCCAATTTTCTGTGTACACACTATAATTTGAGTGTTTTCTCATTTCAAACACTTGTGAGCTTATATTTTGCTATGTTTTCCCGGTGGAATCTGAGTGTTCATCTATTTAAATCTATTGAAGTCTTCTTTGGCAATCCACTGTAAGCCTTCTTACATTTCTTAAAGCCTTTCTCCACATTCTGCAGACACAGTTATTCACGTTGAGAGTCGTGTTGTGTGCGTATGCCCGGACTTCGGTCAGTGGCTTTTATTTCTTTATATATATATATATATATATATATATATATATTTGTAATAACATTATCGAGTTATGGCTCGATTGAGCCAGGACTCACGTCCGGAGCGTTTATTGCTTATATATATATATATATATATATATATATATATATATAAATCATATCGAACTCATTCGATGAGCTGAGATTTACATCCGGAGCATTTACTGCTTATATATATATATACATACATATATATATATATAATTACATTTCTGTTAGGTCTGGAGTTTACTTCGTGGCGGTTGATCGTTTATATATATATATATATATATAGTTACAGCTCTTATATATTTACATTTCTAATCCCCCATGGTGTTGTTTCGTGGTGGTCGATCGTTTGTATATATATATTTACAACTTTTAAATATATAATTGCTTATAGTTTTCATATAAATTGCTACATCATGTGAGCCCCGGAATCATGTGATCATAGATTTAGTCTCCTGAATCTAGATTCGGTTCCCGTGATGGACATTTTTGACTGTAATCATCTTGTACATTATTTACGGTGTTTGAATTTTCTTAGATGGCTCTCATGCCCACAAAGAGTTCGGCACTGCTATATACCTTACTTTCTCGAAGATGCCTCGCATCCCGAAAATAAAAGCACTCAAGCAGAACATATAATAAAATTGAAGTATCAAAGGCCTCAATTACTATTGAGCATAAGGGTTTGAAAAAACCTCTTGTACAAAACATCATTGCTATATCTTGTTAAAATTGAACTTTTATACAAAATTCAAACCCTTTGTGTAAAACCCCAAATTTTACGAATAAAGATTTAATTTTCTCGAAATATTTTTTTGAATATTATGGTGTGGATTTGATATAATGTTATAGTTGTGGGTAGTATATATAAATTTTGCAAAGTATGTAAGTTGTTATAAAATATTCTTTTTGTCGGGGAATATCAGTACGACGGCACAATCATTGGTGGACCCCACAACGGAAGTATTGTCGTAGTTAAAAAACAACATAATTATCATTTTATAAGCGGCCCGATGTGTTCTCAAGTTAAAACCGTTGAACTACACGGTAGTAAAAAATACAAGATGTCGTGTGATTGCATAGTAGCACAGGGTATTGGTTATTGATGCTTACGTAAGAAGTCACTCAGTTATACTCAATTATTGCTATAGTAATTACTGCATCATTTATGTCAATTATTGTCTCAGTATCATCTGCATAATATGTTATGTTATTAAATCAATAAATGAGACGACAAAGTTATTCATATTATTAAATTACAATATTTACAATGTCTAGAAGTTCTGTCAAGAAGAGGTTAGATAATCTAATTGCGCGCCAATAAGGAGAAATCCTTATCGGAAAGCCCCCTCTTTCCTGGGAACGACCTGGTTGTTAAATATTGTGAGCTATAATATTAATAATGAATAAGTTCGTGTTGATTAAAGACGAAATTGATAGTTCCATTGTGTTGGAATTATTAGTGTTAGTGGAAATCGACATTTATTTCGATAATAATTGATGTTTGGAGGTTATATTGACCAATCGGGTATTTGGGACACTTTTTATGTCAGAGTAGTATTCACGGGTTACTATTCACCCAGTTACTATTCACTCTAGTATTGTTCACTCAGGCATTTGGGACACTTTTCGTGCTGGAGTACTATTTACGAGTTACTATTCACGGGTTACTATTCATCCAGTTACTATTCACTCTAGTATTGTTCACTCGGGTATTTGGTACACTTTTCGTGTCGGGGTACTATTCACGAGGTACTATTCTCGAAGTACTATTCACGGGGTACTATTCACCCAAAAAATATATTTCTTTTTGGTCCAAATCATTTTTGATTACAATATTATTCCATGAAGAGATGTGCTAATTTTTCAGACCGTTGGTTGAAATTATAATAGTAAATCAATATGGATCGCTGGTTTAAAGTTTTAACAGTAAATCAATATGGATCGCTAGTTTGTTGTTTTAATAGTGAATCAGTCTGGACCGTTACTTTAAGTTTTAATAGTAAATCAATATGGACCGTCCGTTTAAAAGTAAATCAATCTGACCGTTAATGAATTAGTTACTATTCACCCATTCTCCTATAAATAGAAGCTCATTCCTTCATTATTTTTTACTGAATTCATCAAAACTCTTGAGAGAAAACTATAGAGAAAGAAGAAGAAAGTCTGCTACCTCACTTTTCTAATATCCAGTTTCTTCTAAGGTAAGGGATATTATTTGTTGTACTTCGTAAGGGATATTATTTGTTATACTCGTAAGGGGTATTATTTCTTTTTAGTATTCATGAAGAGAGCTTACATTATTCCATTCTTGATTATTATGTTGGAATAACTTTGTCTATCGCAAGTACCGCATACACGGGTGAAATTCTTTTGTTATTACATTCTTTATTATTATATTGGAATAACTTTGTCTATGTGAAGTACCGCATACATGGTGAAATTTTTCATTATTCCATTTTTATTATTATGTTGGAATAACTTTTGTTTATGCAAAGTACCGCATACACGGGTGAAATTCTTCATTTATTACATTCTTTATTATTACGTTGGAATAACTTTTCTGCATGCGGTCTATCGCATGCATGGTGATTTACATTGTTATTCCATTCTTTATTATTACATTGGAATATCCTCGCCGGTGCATATTACGCCGACTGGTTCCATTATTTATTATTATTTTGTTAGAATAACCTGTCTATGCGGTTTATCGAATGCATGGTGATTTTTATTGTTATTCAATTCTTTATTATTCTGTTGGAATATCATGTCGGTGCGTATTACGCCTGACCTAGTTCCATTAATTATTATTCTGTTGGAATAACCTGTTTGTGCGGTCTATCGCATGCATGGTGATTTCTGTTGTTATTCCATTCTTTATTATTCTGTTAAAATATCCTGCCGGCATGTAAGTATTACGCTTTGATCCGTTTCCATTATTTATTATTTTGTTGGAATAACCTGTCTATGTGGATTACCACATGCATGGTGAATGATCCTTCATATTCATTCCTTATTAAATTATGGAAATGATCTGTCTACGTGGATTACCGCATTGCGGACGAAAATCCATTTGCAGTTTCATATATTGTCTTATACTCAGTTGGTTAAACCTTTGACTTCTATACTCCATGAAATTAGTGGAATATCCTTGATATTTGCGCTTCATCCAATATCTTTTCATGGAAATATTCTTCTGAGCATTCTTGAATTTTACTCCACAAAGAAGTATCATGTTGACAATTTGGACGTTTTTGGTTCTTGGATAAATTAATTCTTGAACTTGTTTTATTGAATTATTATGTCATTGTCATCATCCTCATGCTTATATTGCGATTAAAGTCATCTTTGGCTTACGTTCGTAGATGGACTTGGTATGATTATGACCAGGGATTATTCGGTATAGTCATGACCGTAATGTGACGAATGATGTGGTAAAAGTTCTCATTGGCTTGTAGTTCATTGGTGAACAGTTGTTGGTATGATTATGACCAGGGATTATTCGGTATAATCATGACCATTGATGATTACATGAATATCCTTGTTCGTGGTACATGGATGATGTGGTTTATTTATTATGCTGAGTCTCAACGATAAAGTTGATGAAAATATTTTTAAATCATAGAAGATAGTAGGTTTTATGCTCTACTTGACTCTTCTAATAGATTGATTATTCCGTTGTAGTTGTTGATCTAAAACTTGTTGTCTATTTTATTCTGTCAGTGGTTATACTGTTGAAGGCTAAGGATAATTTATTCTGCATTATCTTAGTCATAATATTTCTTACTGGGCTAGTTGAGCTTTCGCCTTTCTTTCATTGTTCTCTTCAGAAATGAGAATATAAATTTGGACGAGTCGGGGAATGGAGTGATGATCCAGTATAAGTGGCTTTAGTAGTCCTCACTATTCTATGGAATAGTGTGATAATAATTGTAATGAGGACTCCATTGAGTGTGGATATTGTCTAGATGACAATATTTGTATTAAAACTCACAACATATGTTTTGTCATATTTTACACGACTGTTGTATAATTAAGTTGTATTTGATTTATGTACCATGTATCTAGCGACCCAAGATGGGTGATGTATACCTATTTTGGGGGCGTCACAGTTGGTATCAAAGCATAAGGATATGATCCCTGGCTGAGATGTGAGACAAGAATTAGGAGGGGAGAGACGGGGAATTCCTTCGCTTCCTTCGCTAGTATGACCTACCTAAGTTTATTTGGTATTTAATTGGTCGGTCAGAGCATAGGGATAATATGTGATATGTTAATTAACCCTTATTTTGTGGCAATATTTGAAAATGGTATTCGAAAATGTTGAGATCAGCAATGAAGCACATGAGACCGTTGAGTCACCAACGATCAATATCCAGGATAATGTGCAACAGGAAGACAATAATCCTCAGGTAAACAATAACACCGATCAGATGATGAACGATGGGATGTTCAGAGGCTTTATACAATTCATGCAACATCAGGTGAGAGAGACTCATGTTCAAAATGTAGGTGAAAATAATGGCAACCCACTGTCGGTCACCGCTAAGCAGTTTAAGGAGCTGGGACCACCGGAGTTTTTGGGAAAGCCAGAACCACTTAAGGCGGAGATGTGGTTAAAGTAGATCACCAAGATATTTGATGTCTTGGGATGCTCCGAGGAGCAAAAGGTTCCCTTTGACGCCTTTATGTTGCGTGAAGAGGCAGATTACTGGTGGGAATCTATAAAACGTACCCAGCCTGACGCACTCAAGATGTCTTAGGAGAAGTTCCAAGAGCTGTTCAACGACAAGTACTTTCCTGAAAGTATTCGTCATATGAAGGAGGTGGAATTCATCAAGTTGGAGCAAAATAATATGACTGTGTCGCAGTACGAGGCTAAGTTTACCGAGTTATCTCGGTTCGCATCCCATTTGGTTGATAATGAGGAGCGAATGACGCGAATGTTTCTAAGAGGTTTAAAACCCGAAATACGTCAATACCTCATTTCTCATAAATTGTGTTTATATTTAGATGTTGTGAATAGGGCTCAGTTATTGGAGCACGATAATGAGTCAGCATAATCAAAAGGTAATGACCAACAACACGATAATAATCATACAAGTGGCAACGGCCATCGAAACAACGATAACCATCGTGGGGGAAATTATCATGCCAAGAATGGTAACCATTTCGGTGGTAATCATGGCCAAGATAATATGAGTGGAAATTTCAAGAAGAGAAGGTTCAATAATGATGGAAAGACAGCAGCACCAGCACTTGTTTTCATGGAAGGAGAACGACCACCAATTGTATGTTTTAAATGCGGAGGGGAGGGATATATCAGTCCAAATTGCGTGATGCAGTCCAAAGCGTGTTTCAATTATGGAAAAGAAGGTCACCTAGCCCGATTTTGTTGTGCACCAAAGTCAAGTCCAGCTGGGACGCTGGCACCAAAGGCGGATGCGGATAAAATAAAGTCGGTGGTTTCAGGGAGAGCGTTTTTCGCGATGTCTCAAAAAGTGAGTAACCCGAACGAAGTTAGTAGGGGTTAGTTAATTAAAAATTCTTGCGAAGTCTATACCTTATTCGATACTGGTTCTACCTATTCTTTTATCTCTCTTGTTTGCGCTCAACGTTTAAATTTGACTCCGGAGAAGTTAGACTTTGACTTATTGGTTGAAACTCTGTTAGGAGAAACCTTCATTACATGTTCTATCCAAGTCTTGGATGAGAGTCACAGTTTTGAATGATATTTCTATCGTTAATAAATTCCTGACGTATTCTTGAAGACTTCTTAGCCTACCCCTAGAGCGTGAAATCAAATTTTGTATTGACCCCAGTACAAAACATATTTCTAAAACCCTTAAATATTTCTTCAACTAAAACGAACGTAACATGCGCCAAAGACATTGGCTCGAGCTGTTGAAGATTACGATCGTACCATTCAATAGCATCGTAGGAAAAATGAATGTGGTAGTTGACGCGTTGATTAGAAGATCGTATTCGTTTACGAGTGTGAATATACGAACCTATGTGAAGATAACGAATATACGAGTAGAATCGACTTTAATCGATAAAGTTAAAGGCCGCTCAAGCAACATACTCAGAGCTGATGAATGTGAAGAAGAAGGATCAAGAGGGCGTTATTCTAGAAGCAAGAGTTGATGAAGAGAGGTAATCTTAACCCTCGATTTAATTGGCCCATTTGAAATCCTCGATGAAGTAGGAACTGTGGCCTATAGACTCGTTTTACTGCCAAGTATGTCGCGTGTTCATAATATTTTTCACGTATCGATGTTATGTAAATATATGGATGACTCGAATCACATTATTAAATTAGAACTAGACGAGATAGCAGAAGATTTAACGTATGAGGAGATACGTGTTAAAATCTTGGATAAGAAGGATCATATTCGACACTCAAAGGTTATACCTCATGAAGAGTTAGAATCTGAAATGAAGTCAAGGTATCCTCACCTCTTCGGCATACCAGGTACGTACGTCAATTTTGAGGGCGAAATTTCATAAAGAGGGGAGATTGTAAAACCCCAAATTTTACGAATAAAGATTTTATTTTCTTGAAATATTTTTTTGAATATTATGGTGTGGATTTGATATAATGTTATAGTTGTGGGTAGTATTTATAAATTTTGCAAAGTATGCAAGTTGTTATAAAATATTCTTTTTGTCGGGGAATATCAGTACGACGGCACAATCATCGGTGGACCCCATAACGGAAGTATTGTCGTAGTTAGAAAATGACAGAATTATCATTTTATAAGCGGCATGAATGTATTCTGAATTAAAAGCTGTTGGACTACCCTTTAATAAAAGTACAAAAGATGTCTGCATGGTTGCATAGTAGCACACGGTATTGGTTATTGATGCTTACGTAAGAAGTCACTCAGTTATACTCAATTATTGTTACAGTAATTGCTGCATCATTTATCTCAATTATTGTCTCAGTATAATCTGCATAATATGTTATGTTATTAAATCAATAATTGAGACGACAAAGTTATTCATATTATTAAATTACAATATTTATAATGTCTAGAAGTTCTGTCAAGGAGAGGTTAGATAATCTAATTGCGCGCCAATAAGGAGAAATCCTTATCGGAAAGTCACCTCTTTCCTGGGAACGACCTGGTTTATAAATATTGTGAGTTATAATATTAATGATGAATAAGTTTGTGCTGATTAAAGATGAAATTGATAGTTTCATTGTGTTGGAATTATTAGTGTTACTGAAAATCGACATTTATTTCGATAATAGTTGATGTTTGGAGGTTATATTGACCAATCGGGTATTTGGGACACTTTTTCGTGTCGGAGTACTATTCATGAGTTACTATTCACCCGGTTACTATTCACTCTAGTATTGTTCACTCGGGTATTTGGGACACTTTTCATGCCAGAGTACTATTCACATATTACTATTCACCTAGTTACTATTCACTCTGGTATTGTTCACTCAGGTATTTGGGACACTTTTCGTGTCGGGGTACTATTCATCCGAAAAATATATTTCTTTTCGGTCCAAATCATTTTTTAGTAAAAATATTATTCCATGAAGAGATGTGCTAATTTTTCAGACTGTTGGTTGAAATTATAATAGTAAATCAATATGGATCGCTGGTTTAAAGTTTTAATAGTAAATCAATATGGATCGCTGGTTTAAAGTGTTTATAGTGAATCCGTATGGACCGTTGCTTTAAGTTTTAATAGTAAATCAATATAGACCGTCCGTTTAAAAGTAAATCAATATGGACCGTTCATGAATTAGTTACTATTCAGTCCATTCTCCTATAAATAGAAGCTCATTCCTTCATTATTTTTTACGAATTCACTGAAACTCTTGAGAGAGAAACTATAGAGAGAAAGAAGAAGAGAAGTCTGCTACCTCACTTTTCTAATATCCAGTTTCTTCTAAGGTAAGGGATATTATTTGTTGTACTCGTAAGGGATATTATTTGTTATACTCGTAAGGGGTATTATTTCTTTCGTATTCATGAAGAGAGCTTCTGTTATTCCATTCTTTATTATTATGTTGGAATAACCTGTCTATGTGAAGTACCGCATATATGGTGAAATTCTTCTGTTATTCCATTCTTTATTATTATGTTGGAATAACATGTCAATGCGAAGTACCGCATACATGGTGAAATTCTTCTGTTATTCTATTCTTTATTATTATGTTGGAATAACTTTTGTTTATCTGAAATCACCGCATCATGGTGAAATTCTTACATTAATCCATTCTTTATTATTACATTGGAATAACTTTTATGCGTGTGGTCTATCGTATGCATGGTGATTTACATTTGTTATTCCATTCTTTATCATTCTATTGGAATATCCCGCTTGATTGTATATTAATACTTTGACCTAGTTCCATTATTTATTATTCTATTAGAATAACGCGTTATGCATGGATCATCGAATGCATGGCAATTTACATTGTTATTCTATTCTTTATTATTACATTGGAATATCACGTAGTTGCAGTATTACACGACACAGTGCGAGACCCCATATTTTATGAATAAAGATTTAATTTTCTCAAAATATTTTTTTGAATATTATGGTGTGGATTTGAGATAATGTTATAGTTGTGGGTAGTATTTATAAATTTTGAAAAGTATGAAAGCTGTTGTATAATATTTGATTGGTCGGGGAATATTCTTTTTGTCGGGGAATATCCGTATGACGGTACAATCATTGGTGAACCCCGAAACGGAATTATTGTCGGATTGAGAAAATGACAAAAATATTTTTATGAGAATAACGACGGAAGTTTTACCGTTAATACTATTGAACTACTCGGTAGTAAAAGTACAGTAATACGTGTGGTTGCATAGTAGCACACGGTATTGATTATTGATGCTTATGTGATAAGTCACTCGCTTTTTTTTATTGGTATTATTAATGTAATAAAATGAAATACTTTTATAAAGTTATTCTATAAATAGAATATATTATATTTTATTATGCATAGTGTTGCATAGTGTTTTGCATAGTATTTTTCATAGTAAAATCATTTTATATAAAACAAAATACTTTTATAAAGTTATTCTATAAATAGAATATATTATATTTTATTATTATCAAAAGTGTTTCTATAGTGCCTGCATAGTGTTTGCATAGTAAAATCTTTTATAAAGTTATTCGTTTTATTAGATTATAAATAGAATACATTATATTTTATTTAAAAGATTTTGCTTTAAATATGGATAGTCAGATTAAAGTAAATCAATCTGGTCCATTCATGAAAGTTAATTCTTATCACGATCCATTTTTCTATAAATAGAAGCTCATTCATTCATTATTTCTTACGAATTTACTGAAACTCTAAAGAGAGAAACTATTTAGAGAAAGAAGAAAAGTATTATGCTACTTCACTACTCATATATCCAGTACTATTCTTCTTAAGGTAGGGGATACTATTTGTTGTACTCGTAGAGGATATTATTTGTTGTACTCGTAGGGGATATTATTTGTTGTACTCGCAGAGAATATTATTTGTTGTACTCATAAGGGGTATTCTTTCTTTCTTATTCATGAAGAGAACTTCATTAGTCCATTCTTTATTATTACTCGTTGGAATAACTTTTATATCGGAGGATACCCTATACTTGGTGAAATTTTTCATTATTCCATTCTTTATTATTATGTTGGAATAACTTTGTTTATCTGATACCGCATACATGGTGAAATTCTTCTATTATTTAGTTCTTTATTATTCGTTTAATATCCCGTCTCGTAAGCGTTTACTGTGGGACTGATTCCATTATTTATTATTACATTGGGAATAACTTTGTTTGTGCGATCTATCGCATGGTGAATTCTTCTGTTATTCCATTCTTTATTATTTTGTTGGAACAACCTGTCTATGTGGATTACCACATGCATGGTGAATGATCCTTTGTATTCATTCCTTATTAAATTATGGAAATGATCTGTATACGTGGAATTACTGCATGGCGGATGAAGATCCATTTGCAGTTTCATATATTCTATTATACTCAGTTGGTTAAAGTTTTGACTTCTATACTCCATGAAATTAGTGGAATATCCTTGATATTTGCGCTTCATCAAGTATCTTTTCATGGAAATATTCTTCTAAGCATTCTTGAATTTTACTCTACAAAGCAGTATAATGTTGACAATTTGGACGTTGTTGGTTCCTGGATAAATTAATTCTTGAACTTGTTTTATTGAATTATTATGTCATTGTCATCATCCTCATGTTTATATTATGTTGAAAGTCATCTCGTGGCTTCATGGTGCATAGATGGACTTGGTATGATTATGACCGAGGATTATTCGGTATAATCATGGTAGTAATGTTACAAATGATGTGGAAAAAGTCCTCTTTGGCCCGTAGTGCATTGATGGACAGTTTTTGGTATGATTATGGCTATGGATTATCTTTGGCCGTAGTGCAAAGATGAATTATTTTATGGCATGATCAGGACCGTTGATGAAAACATGATTATCTTAAGCCGTAGTACATGGATAATTCGTGGTCATGATACTAAAGAATATCCTTGGCCTGTAGTGCAGGGATGATTTGATGATGTGGATTATTTATTAAGCTGAGTCTCAGCGATAAAAGTCATGAAAAACCTTTTAAATCATAGAAGATAGTAGATTTTATTCTCTACTTGACTCTTCTAATGGATTGCTTGTTCATTGCAGCTTAAACTTGATAGTTATTATATTTTATCAGTTTAACAATCGCATTGAAGGCTAACGATAAATTATTCTGTATTATCTTAGTCATAATATTTCTTACTTGGCTAGTTGAGCTCACCCTTTCTTTAATTGTTCTCTTCAGGAAATGAGAACGTAGCTAGGACTAGTCGGGGAACAGAGTGATGGTCCTAGATGGTGCATTAGTAGTTCTCACTATTCTGTGAAATAGTGTGATAATAATTGTAATGAGGACTCCTTTTGAGTTTGTATACTCTCTAATAGACAATATTTGTATTCAAACTCACAGTTTATGTTTTGTCGTATTGTAACGACAGTTGTATTATTAAGTTGTATTTGAATTCAGTACCTTGTATCTGGCAACCCAAGATGGGTGATGTATACCTAATTTTGGGGGCGTCACAGTTGGTATCATAGCTTAGGGATATGATCCCTGGCTAAGATGTGAGACAAGAACTAGGAGGGGAGAGACGGGGAATTCCTTCGCTAGTATGACCTACCTAAGTTTATTTGGTATTTAATTGGTCGGTCAGAATATAGGGATAATATGTGATATGTTAATTAACCCTTGTTTTGTGATAGTGTTTGAAAATGGCATATGAAAATGCTGAGATAAGCAATGAAGCATATGAGACCATTGAGTTAGCTCAACCAAAAGGTAATGACCAACATCAAGATAGTAATCATACCGGTGGCAACGGCCATCGGAACATTGATAACCATCGTGGGGGAAATTATCATGCCAAGAATGGTAACCACTTCGGTGGTAATCATAGCCAAGATAATAGAAGTGGAAATTTCAAGAAGAGAATGTCATTTAGCTCGATTTTATCGTCAAGACCAGCTGGAACGGTGGCACCAAAGGCGGATACAGATAAAATAAAGCTGGTAGTATAAGTGAAAGCGTTTGTCGAGGAACCCGAACGAAGTTATCCTGGGTAAGTTAATCATAAATTCTTGCAAAGTCTATACCTTATTAGATACCGGTTCTACCCATTCTTTTATCTCTCTTGCTTGCGCTCAACGTTTAAATTTAACCCCAGAGAAGTTAGACTTTGACTTATTGGTTGAAACTTCGTTCGTAGAAGCCTTCGTTATCTCCACTGTTTATAAATCTCGTTGATTCAAATTGACACTTTCACGTTACCTGTCAATCTTATCTCTTTGAAAATACTTGCCTTTGGTGTGATTTTAGGAATTGATTGGTTAACTACTCATCATGCTTTTCGTATGGTTGTTAGCTTCCATATTCCTAACCAACCTGTTATGCGAATTCGAGCAATCAAACCACTAAAGTCAATCATTGTCATATCAAGCCATAAGTAAAGAGCCCCGATCCTTTCGTTGTTGACTTCCTTGTGTGGAATGCACCGAAGCCAGACTTTCTGTGATGGTGGCAAGTTGATAGGTATCAATGTGACGTACCATCCAAGTCTTGGATGAGGGTTACAGTTTTGAATGATATTTTTATTGTTAATAAATTTCCTGACGTATTCTTGAAGACTTCTTAGCCTACCCCTAGAGCGTGAAATCGAATTTTGTATTGACCCCAGTACAAAACTCATTTCTTAAACCCTCAAATATTTCTTCAACTAAAATGAACGTGTAATGTGCCAAAGACGTTGGCTCGAGCTGTTGAAGATTAAGATCGTACCATTCAATATCATCGTGGGAAAAGCGAACGTGGTAGCTGACGCGTTAAGTAGAAGAACGTATGCATTTATGAGTGCGATGTTGTTAACACAAAGACCCATTTCGTACGACTTACAAATGATGAAGATAGAGTTAAAGACTCTAGGAACCCACGTGAAGATAACGAATATACGAGTAGAATTGACTTTAATTGATAAAGTTAAAGTCGTGCAAGCTACATAATCAGAGCTGATGAATGTGAAGAAGAAGGTTCAAGAGGGTGTTATTCTAGAAGCAAGAATCGATGAAGAGAGAAAATCTCAACCCTCAATTTTATTGGCCCATTTGAAATCCTCGATGAAGTAGGAACTGTGGCCTATAAACTCGTTTTACCGCCAAGTATGTTGCGTGTTCAGAACATTTTTTTTTACATATCGATGTTACATAAATATGTAGACGACCCGAACCATAGTATTAAATTAGAACTAAGCAATATAGCAGAAGATTTAACGTATGAGGAGATACGTGTTAAAATCTTGGATAAGAAGAACCGTATTCAACACTCAAAGGTTATACCTCAAGAATTAAAATATGAAATGAAGTCAAGGTATCCTCACCTCTTCGGCATACGAGGTATGTACGTAAATTTTGAGGGCGAAATTTCATAAGGAAGGGAGATTGTGAGACCTCAGATTTTATGAATAAATATTTAGTTTTCTCGAAATATTTTTTTGAATATTATGGTGTGAATTTGAGATAATGTTATAGTTGTGGGTAGTATTTATAAATTTTGAAAAGTATGCAAGTTGTTGTATAATATTTGATTGGTCGGGGAATATTCTTTTTGTCGGGGAATATCCGTATGGCCAAGACAATCATCATTGGACCCCCCCTAATAGAATTATTGTCGGATTAAGAAAACGACAAAAATATTTTTATGAAAATAAGGACGGAAGTTTTACCGTTAATACTGTAGAACTACTCGGTAGTAAAAGTACAGTGTGGTTGCATAGTAGCACACGGTATTGATTATTGATGCTTATGTGATAAGTCACTCAGTTTTGTTTTATTGGTATTATTAATGTAATAAACAGAATACTTTTATAAAGTTATTCTATAAATAGAATATATTATATTTTATTATGCATAGTGTTGCATAGTGTTTGCATAGTATTTTGCATAGTAAAATCTTTTTATATAAAACAGAATACTTTTATAAAGTTATTCTATAAATAAAATATATTATATTTTATTATGCATAGTATTTGCATAGTGTTATATGCATAGTGTTTGCATAGTAAAATCTTTTATAAAGTTATTCGTTTTATTAGATTATAAATAGAATATATTATATTTTATTTAAAAGATTTTTGCTTTAAATATGGACCGTCAGATTAAAGTAAATCAATACGGACCGTTCATGAGTTAGTTACTTATACGATCCATTTTTCTATAAATAGAAGCTCATTCATTCATTATTTCTTACAATTCAATTGAAACTCTAGAGAGAGAAACTATAGAGAGAAAGAAGAAAAGTATTCTGCTACTTCACTACTCATATATCTAGTACTATTCTTCTTAAGGTAGGAGATATTATTTGTTTTACTCGTAGGGGATATTATTTGTTGTACTCGTAGGGGATATTATTTGTTGTACTCGTAGAGAATATTATTTGTTGCACTCATAAGTGGTATTCTTTCTTTCTTATTCATGAAGAGAACTTCTGTTATTCCATTCTTCATTATTCTATTGGAATAACCTGTATACGTGGGATACCCTATACTTGGTGAAAATATTTTGTTATTCCATTCTTTATTATTATGTTGGAATAACCTGTTTATGCGAAGTACCGCATACATGGTGAAATTCTTATATTATTTCGTTCTTTATTATTCTATCGGAATATCCTGTCTGTGCGTTTACGTTGGACCTGGTTCCATTATTTATTATTACGCCGGAATATCACATACGTGCGTTCTTACGCTGAACATGGTTTCATTATTTATTATTACGTTTAATATCACGTGCGTGCGTTTATCTGGACTGGTTCCATTATTTATTATTTTGTTGGGAATAACCTGTTTGTGCAGTCAATCGCACGCATGGTGAATCCTTCTGTTATTCCATTCTTTATTATTCTGTTGGAATAACCTGTCTTTGTGAATTACCACATGTATGGTGAATGATCCTTTGTATTCATTCCTTATTAAATTATGGAATAACCTGTATACGCGGGATACCCTATACTTGGTGAAATTTTTCTGTTATTTCATTCTTTATTATTATGTTGGAATAACCTGTTTATGTGAAGTACCGCATACATGGTGAAATTCTTCTATTATTTCGTTCTTTATTATTACGTTTAATATCACGTCTCGTCTGCGTTTACGGACTGATTCCATTATTTATTATTACGTTGGGAATAACACATGCATGCGATCTATCGCATGCGCTAAGGTGAATCCTTCTGTTATTCCATTCTTTATTATTTTGTTGGAATAACCTGTCTATGTGGATTACCACATGCATGGTGAATGATCCTTTGTATTCATTCCTTATTAAATTATGGAAATGATCTGTATACGTGAAATTACCGCATGGCGGGTGAAGATCCATTTGTAGTTTCATATATTCTATTATACTCAGTTGGTTAAAGTTTTGACTTCTATACTCCATGAAATTAGTGTAATATCTTTGATATTTGCGCTTCATCCAGTATCTTTTCATGGAAAAATTCTTCTGAGCATTCTTGAATTTTACTCTACAAAGCAGTATAATGTTGACAATTTTGACGTTGTTGGTTCCTGGATAAATTAATTCTTGAACTTGTTTTATTGAATTATTATGTCATTGTCATCATCCTCATGTTTATATTATGTTGAAAGTCATCTGTGGCCTGTAGTGCATAGATGGACTTGGTATGATTTTGACTAGGGATTATTCGGTATAATCATGACCGTAATGTTACAACTGATGTTGAAAAAGTCCTCTTTGGCCCGTAGTGCATTGATGGACAGTTTTTGGTATGATTATGGCTGTGGATTCTCTTTGGCCGTAGTGCAAAGATGAATTATTTTATGGCATGATCAGGAACGTTGATGAAAACATGATTATCTTAAGCCATAGTGCATGGATAATTCGTGGTCGTGATACTAAAGAATATTATTGGCCTGTAGTGTATGGATAATTTGATGATGTGGATTATTTATTAAGCTGAGTCTCAGCAATAAAAGTCATGAAAAACCTTTTAAATCATAGAAGATAGTAGATTTTATTCTCTACTTGACTCTTCTAATGGATTGCTTGTTCATTGCCGAGCTTAAACTTGATAGTTATTATATTTTATCGGTTTAACACTTTGTTGAAGGCTAACGATAAATTATTACGCATTATCTTAGTCATAATATTTCTTCTTTGGGCTAGTTGAGCTCACCTTTCTTTCATTGTTCTCTTGAGAAATGAGAACGTGGTTGGGACTATTCGGGGAATAGAGTGATGGTCCTAGATGGTGCATTAGTAGTCCTCACTATTCTATGAAATAGTGTGATAATAATTATAATGAGGACTCCTTTTGAGTTTGTATACTCTCTAGTAGACAATATTTGTATTCAAACTCACAGTTTATGTTTTGTTGTATTGTACACGACAGTTGTATTATTAAGTTGTATTTGAATTCAGTACCTTGTATCTGGTGACCCAAGATGGGTGATGTATACCTAATTTTGGGGGCGTCACACCTGGTTCCATTAATTATTATTCTGTTAGATTAACCTGTTTGTGCGGTCTATCGCATGCATGGTGATTTCTATTGTTATTCCATTCTTTATTATACTGTTGAAATATCCTGTCGATGCGTGTTATGCCTGACTTGGTTCCATTATTTATTATTCTGTTGGAATAACCTGTCTATGTGGATTACCAGATGCATGGTGAATGATCCTTCGTATTCATTCCTTATTAAATTATGGAAATGATCTGTCTACGTGGATTGCCGCATGTCGAGCGAAAATCCATTTGTAGTTTCATATATTCTCTTATACTCAGTTGGTTAAAGCTTTGACTTCTATACTCCATGAAATTAGTGGAATATCCTTGATATTTGCGCTTCATCCAATATCTTTTCATGGAAATATTCTTCTGAGCATTCTTGAATTTTACTCCACAAAGAAGTATCATGTTGACAATTTGGACGTTATTGGTTCTTGGATAAATTAATTCTTGAACTTGTTTTTATTGAATTATTATGTCATTATCATCATCCTCATGCTTATATTGCGATTAAAGTCATCTTTGGCTTACGTGCATAGATGGACTTGGTATGATTATGACCAGGGATTATTCGGTATAGTCATGACCGTAATGTGACGAATGATGTGGTAAAAGTCCTCATTGGCATGTAGTTCATTGGTGGACAGTTGATGGTATGATAATGAACAGGGATTATTCGGTATAATCATGACCATTGATGATTACATGAATATCCTTGGCCGTGGTGCAGGGATGCTGTGGTTTATTTATTAAGCTGAGTCTCAGCGATAAAGTTGATGAAAATCTTTTTAAATTATAGAAGATAGTAGGTTTTATGCTCTACTTAACTCTTCTAATGGATTGCTTATTCCGTTGCAGTTGTTGATCTAAAACTTGTTGTCTATTTTATTCTGTCAGTGGTTATACTGTTGAAGGCTAAGGATAATTTATTCTGCATTACCTTAGTCATAATATTTCTTACTGGGCCAGTTGAGCTCACCCTTTCTTTAATTGTTCTCTTCAGGAAACAAGAATATAGTTGGGACGAGTCGGGGAATGGAGTGATGATCCAGTATAAGTGGCTTTAGCAGTCCTCACTATTCTATGGAATAGTGTAATAATAATTGTAATGAGGACTCTATTGAGTGTGGATATTGTCTAGATGACAATATTTGTATTAAAACTCACAGCATATGTTTTGTCGTATTTTACACGACTATTGTATAATTAAGTTGTATTTGATTTATGTACCATGTATCTGGCGACCCAAGATGGGTGATGTATACCTGTTTTGGGGGCGTCATACTTTGTATATAGGTGCAAACGAGGCATAACACTACTTCCAAATAACTGTACATTGACCCACCCCCCCCCCCCCCCACACACACACATTCAGATAACAGTTTAATTCGAAGAGGTGAGAATACCTTGCTTTCATTTCAGATTCTATCTTCCCGGTCATTTCCTCTGTATCATGATTTCTCCATTACTCATCTCTTGAATTTTAGATATCATTCCAGAATACAACTTCAAAACAAAGGTTAATTGACATATCACAATTTGTTAACTTATTAAGTAAGAAAATTCAGCTTAGGTTGGACACACACTAGTGAAGAATATTACTCGTCTCTCTCCTCCTAGTTCTAGTCTCAGATCTCCTCCAGAGACCATATACCTAAGCTTTGATACTAACTGTGATGCCCCAAAATAGGTCCACACAACCTATTTTGAGTTGCCAAATACATACCACATAATCCAAATACAAACTTCCTATTTATAACAATTAAACTGTCGTGCAAAATACAACAACACATAAGCTGTGAGTTTCAATACAAATAACTGTACTCACACTCGAAACCAATGATACTTTACGTAAAGGTACAGTCGATAACTATTTTTGGAATTAAATTTTTTGAAAAATACTCAAGGAAGCCTTCATACTTGGGAGGCCATGCATCTAAGTTATAATAGATATCATAGGACTTGAGAATTAACCTTGGTTGACCCAATAGACACCAAAGAAAAATGAGAAGATTAATATCATGTTCATTCCAATGGTGTGTAACTTCTTGCCATATAATTTTCTCTATTGTCTCAAACTAAGGATTATATTCCAACCATACTCCAAGATTATATAGATAATGCTCATAGATATAGTCAACAAGTGGATGTGCACAACCATATCTTATGATAACACGAATTTGTATGTGGTTAGACATCGTGTATGATAGTGGCAACACACCCTTTAAACTCTCAGTACAATTATGTCCTCCTCATTCTAATGGGTACATTTTTGACACTTCCAAAATCGGGTTCTCATCACCCTATTGGTGTTCACTAAAATTAACTATTAAATGACGTATAAAATACGATACACAAAATTTAAGTCCTCAATATTGACATCCTATTTTATAATGTATTGAGAAACTTCAACAGTTACAGACCATCACTCTATTCCCTTGTTATCCCCGCTTGACCTAGCTACACTCTTAGTACCTGAAAGGAATTGTGAAATAAATAGTGAGCATAAATAGCCCAGTAAAGAATATTATGACTAAAGATAATTAAATTATCAATAGCCTTCATCAGTAATAAATTAGATATTTAGAACATATGGTAGATGATAAAAGTGTTCAATCATAATTACAGCAGAATCAACAATCCATTAGAAGAGTCAAGTAAAACATAATGTTTACTATCTCCTCTAAATTAAAAGTCCATCATTAATATTTCATTCATGTAATACCCATCAATATTTTTTTGTTGTACCCAAGACAAAGAGAACTTTCATCACTTGTCTTTACCTGAACCACCCAAGATTATAGTTAAATTCACAATTCATGCTTATAATCATGTAAATAAATAATTTCTCCTTGCCATAAAGGCTTAATAGAATTTTCACTCAATGTACTTGCCACAAAGGCTAAAGACAATTAATAATCATTTCGTCTTTACACCCTACACCAAAGATATTCAAATGTAACAACAATGATGTGACGCCCCCAAAATAGGTATACACAACCCATTCTGAGTCGCCAAATACATGGTACAGAATTTAAATACAAACTTCATTAATACAACATGACAAAACATAGCTGAGAGTTTTAACATGAATATTGTCTCGTAGATAATATCCAAACTCAAACGGAGTCCTCATTACATTTATTATCATACTATTTTATAGAATAGTGAGGACTACTATAGCCACCATCTCGGACCATCACTCTGTTCCCCGACTAGTCCCAGCTATATTCTCATTTCCTGAAGATAACAATAAAAGCAAAGGGTGAGCTCAGCTAGTCCAGTAAAGAATATTATGACTAAGATAATGCAGAATAAATTATCGTTAGCCTTCAACAGTGTAAAACTGATAGAATACAATAGACAACAAGTCTAACTACAACAGAACAAATAATCCATTAGAAGAGTCAAGTAGAGCATGATATCTACTATCTTTTATAATTTAAAAGTTCATCATCAATATTTTATGTGACGCCCCCAAAATAGGTATACACAACCCATTCTGATTCGCCAAATACATGGTACAGAATTCAAATACAAACTTAATTATACAACTGTCGTGTAAAATAAGATAAACATAAGCTGAGAGTTTTAACACGAATATTATCTCGTAGAAAATATCCAAACTCAAATAGAGTCCCCATTACAATTATTATCACACTATTT
This sequence comes from Panax quinquefolius, assembly GCA_020205615.1. NCBI lineage: Eukaryota > Viridiplantae > Streptophyta > Magnoliopsida > Apiales > Araliaceae > Panax > Panax quinquefolius. The sequence continues at coordinate 65,388,382 of CM035174.1, read as the reverse complement.
TATGAAATAGTGAGGACTACTAAAGCCACCATCTCAGACCGTCACTCCATTCCCCGACTAGTCCCATCTATATTCTCATTTTCTGAAGAGAACAATAAAAGCCAAGTAAAGAATATTATGACTAAGATAATGAAGAATAAATTATCCTTAGCCTTCAACAGTGTAAAACTGATAGAATACAATAAACAACAAGTTTAACTACAGCGGAACAAGCAATCCATTAGAAGAGTTAAGTAGAGCATGATATCTACTATTTTTTATTATTTAAAAGGTCATTATCAATATTTTATCGCTGTAACATAGCTCAATAAATAATCCACATCATCGAATTATCCATGCACTACGGGCCTAGGATATTCGTTACTATCACCAATGGTCATGATCATGCCAACAACTGTCCATCAATGCACTACGGGTCAAAGATGACTTTCATCACAATATAAACATGATGATGATGACAATGATATAAGAATTCAATTAAGTGAAAGCAATGATAAATTTTAAAGATTTATAATTCAATTTATCCAAAGTTTAAGAATGACCAAATTGTCAACATGATAACTACTTTGTGGAGTAAAATTCAAGAATAATATTCATGTATCAAAAATAATTTGGACAAAAAAAAAATTAATTTTTATCATGAATAGTACTTTGGGTAAATAGTACCCGAGTGAATAGTACCCTGGCATGAAAAGATAAAAATTTAATAAGAATATCCAAAAAAAAAATTTCTTAAAAAGATACTAGATGAAGCGTAAATTTCAAGGATATTCTACTAATTTCAAGGAGTATAGAAGCAATACTTATCAAAATAAGTGTAGAATTAGGAATATGAAATGAAATAATATTAATTACATATAATAGAGTATGGAAGAAAATATTATTTCTTACGAGTATTGAACAAAAACAATAGAGTATTTATGACTGGTATGGCGGGGATATTCTTGAACAAAACTTATACTATTTTCTACACTCAAAGCTTCCTTAAACTCAAAACAAATATGCTCAATATTATAGAAGAAGAATTCTTTGATTTTGGTGTGATTTTCATTTCTAAACTAAGCATCCTATTTATAGGAGAATGACATGATACTATTTGGATGCACATTAGGAAAAATTACAGGCAAAAAGTAGGATCCAAATATGAATTTTTAGAATTCACATAATTTTACTTTATAGCACTATGCTGCATAGTAAAAACACTATGTAAACACTATGCAGTACTATGATGCATAGTAAAAACACTATGCAATATAATAAAATATATTATATTCTATTTATAAAAAGTATTCTGTTTTATATATAAAGTTTTCTATTTTATTACTATATAACAAAAATTTTGATAGCTTTCTACCAATGATTTTGAAAAATGAGAAAGTGGGGGTCCATGTAATAAACCAAATTTACAACAATTACTTCATAAAATACCCCTCTATTTAACTCAATTCACTTGGCTTCACTAAACATATTTTTAATAACATTTCTTCGTCATTAATATTATAACTCACAATATTAACAAGTAGATCATTCCCAGGAAAGAGAGGGCTTTTTTATAAGAATTTCTCCTTATTGGCGCCCAATTAGGTGACCAAACCCCTTTTCTCGACAGAACTTTCTAAACATTGTCAATAATGCAAATAATAATATGAATAACTTTGTCGTCTCAATTATTGATTTAATAATATAAAATATTATGACAATAATTGAATCAGTAATGTGAGATACTATGCAGCAATTACTGTGACAATAATTGAATAAAACTGAGTGACTTCTCACGTAAGCATTAATAAGCAAAGATAATGTATAATACCGTGTGCTACTATGCAACCACGCGTATTACTGTACTTTTATCACCGGGTATTTCAACAGTTAATAGTAAAACTTTTGCCGTTATTTTTATAAAAAGTTATTTCTATCGTTTTCTAATTGAAACATTAATTCTGTTGTGGGGTCCACTAATGATTGTGCCGTCGTACGAATACTCCCTGATAAAACGAATATTCCCCGACCAAACGAATATTTTATGACAACTTGCTTACTCTGCAAAATTTGTAAATTTTATCCACAACTATAATATTATATCAAATCTACACCTTATTATTCAAAATAACATTTAGAGAAAAATTAATCTTTATTCATAAAAGTTGGGGTCTTACAACCTTCACTTCTTATGAAATTTCATCCTCAAAATTGGTGTACGTACCTAGTATATCGAAGAGGTGAGGATACCTTGTTTTCATTTCATATTCTAACTCTCAGGTCATTTCCTCAATATCGTGGTTTCTCCATAAAACTTTGACTTGAGGTATAACCTTTGAGCGTAGAATATGTTCCTTCTTATCCAAGATTTTAACAGGTACCTCTTCATACATTAAATCTTCTGCTATCTTATCTGGTTTTAATCCAATAATGTGGATTCGGGTCTTCTATGTTGCATGAGACCACATCCTAAACCTTTGCCTGAAGCATCACTGTAGATGACAAAACCTTCTGAACCTAATAGTATTATCAGAATAGGTGCTGAAATGAGTCTCCTCTTGAGTTCTTGAAAACTCTTCTCACATACCTTGCTCCAACCGAATTTTGTATCTTTTTGAGTTAGCTGAGTTAATGGAGTAGTGATTCGAGAAAATCCTTCCACGAATCTCCGATAATAACCAGCTAAGCCCAGAAAGCTACGTACTTCGGTTACTGACTTAGGTTGCTCCCAGCTTTGAATTGCTTCAATCTTTTCCAGCTCAACATATATTCCATGATTCGATATCACGTGCCCAAGGAATGCTACTTCTTCAAGCCATAACTCGTATTTCTTCAACTTAACATATAACTTGTTTTCACGAAGCTTTTTGAGTATCTGCCTCAAGTGATGCTCATGATCTTCACGGCTTTTGGAGTAAATGAGGATTTCATCAATAAAGACAACCACAAAATGATCCAAATATTATTTGAATACTCGGTTCATCATATCCATGAAGGCAACAAGAGCATTAGTCAATCCAAAAGACATGACTAGGAATTTGTAATGCCTGTATCGAGTTGTGAAAGTAGTCTTTGAAATGTCATCAGTTTTAATCTTTAACTGATGATATCCGAAATGAAGATCGATCTTTGAAAAGAATTTGGCAACTTGCAACTAGTCAAACAGGTCATCAATGCGAGGGAACGAGTACCTATTTTTGATGGTGATATGATTCAACTCCCGATAATCAATGCAAAGTCGCATACTCCCATCTTTCTTCTTTATGACTAGAACATGGGCACCCCAAGGAGACGTACTAGGACTAATGAAACCGATGTCTAACAATTCCTTTAGTTGGGTTTTTAACCCCTGAAGTTTGATATGGGGTTTTGGAAATGGATTTTGTACCGAGTTCAAGGTCGATACAAAATTTGATTTTATGCTCTAGGGGAAGGCCATGAAGTTCTTTAGGGAATATGTCAGGAAATTTATTAACAATAGAAATATCATTCAAATCTGACATATTTTTGTTTAAATTCGTGACATGGGCTAAGAAAGCTTGACATCCATTTTTTAATAAACGAATAGCTTTATGGCTTGATATAACAGTGATGGACTTTAGTGGTTTGGTTGCTTGAATTCGCATAATAGGTTGATTAGGAATATGTAAGCTAATAACCTTATGAAAATAATCAATTTTAGCATGATGAGTCGTTAACCAATCAATCCCTAAAATCACATCAAATGCAAGTATTTTCAAAGAGATAAGATCGATAGGTAACGCGAGGGTGCCGATTTGAATCAAACAAGATTTATAAACAGTGGATGTAATGAAGGTTTCTCCCAACGGAGTTTCAAAAGATAAGTCTAAGTCTAATTTCTCTAGAGTCAAATTTTAACGTTGAGCTCAAGTAGGTGAAATAAAAGAATGGGTAGAAACGGTATCAAATAATGTATAGACTTCGCAAGAGTTTATGATTAGCTTACCCGTGATGACTTTGTTCGGGTTCTCTGCTTTTTGGGAGGTCACGACAAACGCTCTCCCTTGAACTACCAACTTTAACTTGTCTGGGATAGCCTTTGGTGTCTCCATCCCAGCTGGACTTGACTTCACTACATGACAAAATTGAGCTAGGTGACCCTCTCTTCCGTAATTATAACACGCTTTGGGTTGCTGCGTACAATTTGGACTGATGTGTCCCTCCCCTCTGCATTTGTAACATATGACTGGTGGTCATTCTCCTTCCTTGAAAATGGGTGCAGGTGCTGATGTCTTTCCATCATCGTTGAATATTTTCTTTTTGAAATTTCCACTTCTACTATCTTGGCCAGGATTACCACCGAAGTGGTTACCATTTATGGCATGTTGATTTCCTCTATGTTTGTTGTCACCGCTTGGATGACTGCTACCACTGGTATTATTATTTTGTCGACTACAATCTTTTGGTAGGGTTGACTCATTATCACGCTCCAATAACTGAGCCATGTTCACAACATCTGAATACAAGCAAAGTTTGTGAGAAATGAGGTATTGATGTATTTCGGGTTTCAAACCTCACAGAAATATTTGTGTCATATTCTCCTCATTATTAGCCTCGTACTGTGACACAGTCATATAGTTTTGCTCCGGCTTGATGAATTCCACCTCCTTCATGTGACGAATACTTTCGGGAAAGTGTTTGTCGTTGAACAATTCTCGAAACTTCTCCCAAGACATCTTTATTGCGATAGGTTGAGTATGTTTTAAAGATTCCCACCAATAATATGCCTCTCCTAGCAACGTGACGTTGGAAAAGGGAACTTTTTACTCCTCAGAGCATCCCAAGACATCAAATATCTTGTTGATATGCTTAATCCACGTCTTTGCCTTCTATGGCTCTAGCTTTCCCAAAAACTCTGGTGGTCTCAGCTCCTTGAATTGCTTAGCAGTGACCATCCGAGAGTTTCCAGTGTTTCCACCTGCATTTTGAACAGGAGTCTCTCTCGCCTGATGTTGCAAGAATTGCAAAAAGCTTCTGAACATTCCATCGTTCATCATTTGGTCGGTGTTATTATTTACGTGAGGATTATTGCCTTCTTGATGCACATTATCTTGGTTATTAATCATCGGTGAGTCAACGGTCTCATGTGCTCCATTGCTTATCTCAATATTTTCAGATGTCATTTTGAAACACTGCCACAAAACAAGGGTTAATTGACATGCCACATATTATCCCTATATTCTGACCGACCAATTAAATAACAAATAAGCTTAGTTAGGTCATACTAGCGAAGGATTTACCCGTCTCTCCCCTCCTAGTTCTAGCCTCACATCTCAGCCAAGGATTATATTCCTAAGCTTTGATACCAACTATGATGCCCCCAAAAAAGGTATACACAACCCATTCTGTCGCCAAATACATGGTACAAAATTCAAATATAAACTTAATTATACAACTGTCGTGTAAAATACAACAACCATAAGCTGAGAGTTTTGACACGAATAGTATCTCGTAAACAATATCCAAACTTAAATAGAGTCATCATTACAATTATTATCACACTATTTTAGAAAATAGTGAGGACTACTAAAGCTACCATCTCGGACCATCACTCTATTCCCCGACTAGTTCCAACTATATTCTCATTTCCTAAAGAGAACAATGAAAGCAAAGGGTGAGCTCAACTAGCCTAGTAAAGAATATTATAACTAAGATAATGCAAAATAAATTATCCTTAGCCTTCAACAGTGTAAAACTGTAGAATACAATAACTAACAAATTTAACTGCAGCGGAACAAGTAATCCATTCGAAGAGTCAAGTAGAGCATGATATCTACTATCTTCTATGATTTAAAAGTTCATCATCAATATTTTATCGATGTAACATAGCTCAATAAATAATCCACATCATTGAATTATCCATGCACTACGGGCCAAGGATATTCATTAGTATCACATCCACGAATTATCCATGCACTACGGGCCAATGATATTCATTATTATCACTGATGGTCATGATCATGCCAACAACTGTCTATCAATGCACTACGGGCCAAAGATAACTTTCATCAGAATATAAGCATGAGGATGATGACAATGATATAAGAATTCAATTAAGTGAAAGCAAGGATAAATTTTAAAGATTTATAATTCAATTTATCCAGATTTCAAGAATGTCCAAATTGTCAACATGATAACTGCTTTGTGGAGTAAAATTCAAGAATAATATTCATGTATCAAAAATAATTTAGACAAAAAAGAAATCAATTTTTTGTCATGAATAGTATCCTGAGTGAATAGTACCCAAGTGAATAGTACCCCGGCATGAAAAGATTAAAATTTAAAAAGAATGTCCAAAAAAATATTTCTGTGAAAAGATACTAGATAAAGCGCAAATTTCAAGGATATTTTACTAATTTCAAGGAGTATAGAAGCAATATTTATCAAAATAAGTGTAGAATTAGGAATATGAAACGAAATAATATTACTTACATACTACTACGTATTGAAGAAAATATTATTTCTTAAGAGTATTGAACAAAAATAATATCATTTACCTTAAAAGGAAAGTATTTCTGACTGGTATGGTGAGGATATTCTTATAGAAAACTTATACTATTTTCTACACTCAAAGCTTCCTTAAACTCAAAAGAAATACGCTCAATATTATAGAAGAAGAATTCTCTTATTTTGGTGTGATTTTCATCCCTAACTACACCACATCTTCATCCCATTCCATACAATATCAGTCATACAATAGTTAGGGTTCTTCAAGTGAGATTTTGGGCAGCAACAAGGAATGAGAAAATCAACCAATTTGTCAATATATTGTGGGTAACCAAATTCTTGTAATTTCTCATCATATATCAATATATTCGAAGTTCTATTACCATTTTTGGGGGTATTGTGAGTCATGCACACCACGTGTTTGATAAATTTTTCAAGGGAAGTTTAGGGGGATTTTGGGTTAAGTTAATACCATTGCACCAAAACCAGCATCAAAGAGACAACGAGACGAGGGCTAAGCGTCTACACCACCGACTCGGGCCTTTGACAGGAGAAAATTCATGAGTGCCAACACCGCCGATCGATATAATTATTTAGTGTCTAAGGCACTAACTCCAGAGTGAGGCTTGGCACCCGACAATGTAGATGGCCAAATGAAGAGGCAAATTTATGAAAAAGGTTGGGATAGGTTTACTGATGAATCGGAGCCAATGATCGTCACCATGGTGACGGAATTGTATAAAAATACGGAGGATAAGGCCCCATTCATTGCATTCGTGAGGGGTAAACAAGTGTCGTTCAGTTCGGAAGCTATCAACGAGTATTACAGCCTGCGAGCTCCTGAGGAATGCCAATGTGCCTATTTACGTGACCATGAGCTCAACTACGAGGAAATTTTAACAGAAATAACAAAGCCAGGCACCACATGGGTCAAGGGACGAAAATGGGGCACCATCTTCCTGAGCAAGGACCTGAGTCGTTTCGGAAAAATATGGTACGCATTCTTGTGCGCCAAATTATTCCCGACCACACATACTACTAAAGTGACAAAGGAGAAGGTATTGCTGATCTATGCCATTGTGCAAGATTTCTTCATCAACGTGGGTGCCATCATTAACTTCTCGATACGAAGATGCCTATGAGGGCCATTTTTTTGGCGATCTGCCACACCCATCCCTCATATGTGGGCTGTGTAGGTAGGCTAGAGTTAGGTGGTCCGGTGATGAGCCTACTTAGCATCCGCTTTAGTTTTTGGACTCAAGGATGATTGCACGTTATACAGTGTGGCCTGGGGGGGGGGGAATCGCATCCAAGAGGAGTTGAGTTTATATTTCCACTAGCCTCTGAGGATGAGGCTGATGCTGAGGACACTTCTGACTATGACGAGTTCTAGGCGGATGAGATTATGGGAGAGCAGGAGACTGAGGAGATGTAATATTAGTTAAGTATTATGTTGTCTTGCATGAGTCCAGCTGTTAGATAGTACAGTCTATTTTGGAGAATGAACAGACCAGGATTGAGTAGACAAGTATAGTACTGACTATTAGAACTATGATGTGATTTTCTGTTATGAATTGGATTTTTTTCCTGTTTAAAATTGGTATAATATGGTTAGCACAGTAATAACAACTATGTTGATTGATTTAGTTCAAATTAATATATAATGGATCTCTAAAGGATAATGCTAGTTTGAATGAAAGGATGACAAGGATAGGCAGTGAAGGCAAAAATTAGGAAAGAACCTAAGTTGGGGGGAAAATTTGGGGTATATAAGCTTTCTAAAAAAATATATAAAAAAAGAGAGAATAAACACCGTGGCATTCTTGTCTAGTTTTGTGGCCTTTGTTACTTGATTAAGTAAGCCCAAGGGGATTGTCTTTACACCTAGTGCCCTAAGGTCTTAATGGTCTAGGAGTCATTGGTCGAAAGCTTGTTAAGGTAGCACTAAAAAGCCTAAGGGAATAAGACATTGCATAGACATGTGTATGTATATAAAAAAAGAGAGAAAATGAATAAAACGGGAAATAAGAGTAAAAATCCCCCGTAAATTAAAAATAAAGAATAAGTACCTTATTTGGACCCTTGATATTGGTAATTGTTTGATTTTAGTTGGATCATGACTGTTTTTGAAATTCTTGAGTTTACACTGTATGATGCCTTCAAAGAGACTTGTAATGTATTAAATTTGAATTTGCATCAGTTAGCATGGGTGTTGAGCACACACACACTATATTAGTGATAACAATTTAAGATTTGATGATTGATAGGAATTTACTGATTGGTTTTGATATGAAGTATTGTCATGTTTGCTTGATTTCTCCGAGGCCGGTTGAACAGACTTGTTTCTATCACTACTGTTGGATTCGCAGGCATATAGACTAGTTGGATTCCATTCCATTGCACTGAATTGCATATCATTTTTGTTTTGTTTTGTTTTGTGCTCGAGGACTAGCACGAGTTTAAGTTTGGGGGAGTTTGATGAGTGGGTTTTATACCTATGAGTCGGCCTCTAATTCGAGCTTAAACTGTGTTAATTCTTTATTTTTGTGATTCGCTTTACTTGTTTATTGTTGTTTTATGTTTAGGTATGGTGGCGTAGCGTGTGTGGCTTAATAAGTGGTTTCGTGGTGAAATTGGGCATAAAATGACAAATAAACTGGATTGTTGTAGAATGACCCCCCGTCGGGGCGGGTACTATACAAGAAAAAAACCCCACTGTGGTGGGGGTACGGGAAAAGACCAAGACTCCTGACTAAGTTGTAATGTTGTAGTGGCATGAAGGAAGGATGTTGGCATGGTTTGGAACTGTACTTGGAGTCTGTTTATGATAAAAATACATGTCTTATGATGGAGATAACAAGGGACAACAAGGGAGATTAATAACATACAATCAATTAACAATTTGAAGCCCTAATTTTAAGAAAGAGCATTGGAGGAAGGATTGAAGGTCTGAGTCACGATAATTACATATTGAAGCTAAGGAGAAGGGTGGTTTTGTATTCATTCTACTTCTTTAATTCAATTATTGTAATTGGGATGATCATTACTTTGATGATTCCATTTTTTAATTCATTTGTGATGAACTAATTTACTTGTTAGGCTTATGACGGATCTTTATGATTGAACGATGATTATGTAGCCTTAATTTCAGTTTAATAATCTATCATTCAGTTTATCTATTGTGATTTGTGCTTTAATTCATGAATTGCTTGATCACCAATTCTATGTTTATTTGTATGGATTCGAGAGATGATATATGAATTTAGACTTAGTCACTATAGCATGTGTTCTAGAATTCTGTGTTTGAATGGAATCTTGATGAATGTTAGGGTAGAGATATGTCTAGCATCGCATATAATCGGATAGAGAACTTGAACTTAAACCTTATTTCATTGTAATTCACATAGAGATATAGTGAATTAGTTGATTAAGGTATTTAGCTTAATTCTATCTAATTTGTGGATTTAAGTTAATATGGTATTAGTGCATCGAGAGATGACTAGTTCTACTGGAGTGTTGTTGATTAATAAACAGGGATATTGAATTAAACTGAAATAAGGTGTAATAGTTGGAGTCATACTTAAAGTGAAGTTGTAAGCCTAATTCTCCAATATTTGCTTAAAATTATAGTTTTTTAAGTTTATTGATTGATTGCTATTTTTAATATTTTTAATATTTTTTAGTTTTTATTAGTTATAATCATTGAATTGGATAATTTAATAAAATTTGAATTAATATAGAGTTGGTAATATTGAGTATTAATTTCATACTAAATCTTTGTGAGAACGATACTCAACTTATCACTATATTACTTGTTAACCACGTGCACTTGCGTGATTGTGCGTAATTAGATTATGACCCAACAATAGAATTACTTCCAAATAACTGCACATAGACCTAGCCCATACATACATATACGCAGATAAAAGTTTTTAAATGAAAAGTGGCGATAACCGTGTTATCACGGAAGTCGGGGGGTGCCTAACACCTTCCTTTCGCTTAATCAAGCCCCCGGATCCTAACGAATTTTGGTTTCCCAGACCAGTTAAACAGTGTCATATCACTAGGTCTCTGTGCAAACTTTTTCTTGGTTGAGTTGGTGCAACCATTTAAAAATAACCAACTGGTTACTCTTACAGTCAAATCATCGACATATACATGTCGGACCTTTTCAAACTTGTTTTTTCAAACAAATCTCACCTAAAATGAGAACACCAAAAGACAAGAACAGAAAGAGATAAATAAAAATCCCGACGTCGACAAGTATGATGTCTACTATCTTCTATGATTTAAAAGTCCATCATCACTATTTTATCCATGTAACACCAATCATTAATTATTTTCAATCAACGAATTATCTATGCACTACAAGCTAAAGATAATTGTTTGTATCACCAGTGGTCATGATCATGTCAAACATATGTCCATTTATGCACTACGGGCCAAACAGGACTTTCACCATAAACCTTATCTGTAACATTAAAGGTTATGATTACACCAATACACAATTTCTGGTCATAATCATACCAACCAACAATCCATCTTTGCACTACAGGCCAAAGATGACCTTCAACACAATATAAGCATGAGGATGATGATAATGATATAAAGAATCAATCAAGTGAGATCATAACATGGATTAAATTTCAAGAATAAGATTAATAAAAGATAACTTGGACAAAGAAAAGAAATTAAATTATGTTGTGAACAGTACTCATAAATAGTACTGTATGAATAGTGCCCAAACATAAAAAGATTAAAATTTAATTAGAAATTTCAGACCAATATTCCAGTGAAATGATATTAGATGAAGCCCAATCCTTAAAAATTTCTAATCATTTCAAGATCTATAGAATCAATACTTACCCTAATAAGTTTAAATTTAGGAATATGAGATGAAATAATATCGCTTACGTAATATGGAGTATGAAAGAAAATGATATCCCTTACTAGTATGGAAGGAAATAATATTATTTATGAGTATTGAGAGAAAATAATATCCTTTACGAGAAAAATAATATCCTTTACCTTAATAGGAAAGTAGTTGTGACTGGAATAACGGAGATTATGTTGAGGAAATCTTGCATAGATATCAACACTCAAAATATCCTTATACTCACAAGAAATATGCTCAATATTATATAGAGAGAATTTTCTGATTCTGGTGTGAATTTTATTGTTTAACTAAGCAACCTATTTATAGGAAACTGCTAGCACACCACTTTTAACAAATTTGACATACGGATGAATTAGCAGCACACACATTTTAAAACATGCTTTTTAAAATCAACTTGTTCACTCCACCCCTTTTATCACATATTATTTGAAATAAAAGAATTCAAATTTAATTTACGAACTAATTAAATTCAATTTGATCATCTTCGCTCCATTTAATTCACATGCCAAAATAATATAATAATATTACCATTTAAATTATAAAATTATACTATTATATTATCACAGTATACTATGATAATGTAATATTGTAATAATATATTTGAATAAACATATTATCAGAGAAGATAATTATGGTTTCATAGAAAAATATAACAAACTTTTGATAAATATCTCATTCTAAAATTCCTCTATTTATATCAAAATTAAAGAAATATAAACTTACCATATTCACCAATTATTTAAAATTCTTTAATAATTATTTTTAATTAATATTATAGATTCACAATACTGACAACCAAATCGTTCCCAAGAAAGAGGGGGCTTTCCTATAAGAATTTCTTCTTATTGGCGCGCAATTATATAACCTAACCCCTTTCATCGACAGAACTTTGTAGACATTATCAATAATGCTATCCAATAATATCATTTCAATAATATGAGGTATTGTGTAGCAATTATTGCATCAATAATATGAAAGACTGTGCAATTTTACTGTATCAATTATTGAGTGACTTCTTACGTAAGAATTAAGTCAAAGATACTTTGCAATACCGTGTGCTATTGTGCAACAACGCATATTACTGTATTTTTATCACTGGGTATTTCAACAGTTTAACGGTAAAAGTTTTGCCGTTATTTTTTATAAAAAGTTTATTTATGTCGCTTTCTATATCTGACAGTTATTCCGTTATGTGGTCCACCAATGATTGCGTCGTCGTACGGATATTCCCCGATAAAATGAATATTTTATGACAACTTGCTTACTTTGCAAAACTTGTATATATGACCCATAACTATAGCATTATATCAAAGCGACACCTTATTGTTCAAAATAATATTTATAGAAAATTAAATCTTTATTCATAAAAAGTTGGGGTCTTACAGCTAGGCCGACTTATTGTGTAACTCTAGGTAATAATGAGAACTTAGAAATTTAATATTACAAACAGGTCCCTTAGCCTGTTTCTTTTTTTTTGTAAAATATCTAGCAATGAGCCTCGGGTCCAGCAGCTATAGAGGTTGCTGCACAGGTTCATCCGCAGTCCACCTCACTCCTGACTGACGATATAAACCACATATAAGTGATGGGTGACGCAGCCCCCCTTAAACGATCCCCACAAACACCGTCTGATAGAAAAATTGATAACTTCCCTAATATTAATGTCAAAATCCTTAACAATAGAATATAACAATAAAACCTTTTCTTTCGTCACCTCACTTATGTGCTGAGATAGAAAAAGCTTTGCACACAAGAAGGCATACCATATCATTCCGTATAAACTCAAGTCCTTACTTATGAACAAGGTGCTTCCTCTCTTTCCCTTCACCCAAGTAGTGTCGGGATTGGTAATCTATTTCAAAATCTGATCATAATCCAGATTTTCATCTCGTAAGTGCGCATATTGACACACTGTTGGAGCCCTCACATCATAAAACTGATTTATTGCCTCAACACTAAATGGCACCATCTTGCCTCTGACGAACGCCACAAACGGAGCTTTGTCCTTGGCATTCTTGTAGAACTCTTTCACTATTGTCACCATTGCCGGTTCAGGCTGATCGGTGAAGGTATCCCAACCTTGTTCATGAATTTGCTTCCATATATGCCTGCCAAAAGACTCAGGCCTCAGTCCATGCTCAGGTTTAAGAGCTTTCGGAGGCAAATATTCGAACTTGTCCGCCGCCGCGACACTCACAAACTTCCTTTTGTCAAAAATTTGCGCAGGTGGCAATGAGCCATCACCCCATTGTCTCTTTACTAGTGTAGCAATTCAATAATTTCCCCAAAAATTTTCACTTTAGGCTTTTTATCGAGCAAGTGGTATGTGTATGACAAATAAATACCAATATCTACCCCCAAACTCAATAATAACTACCAAGTTTGAATGCTTACCCAATTTTTGAATCTTTGTTGCTGCTAGATAATGATGTTTTCAAATCTTCGCCAAAAACACTTACTCCAATTACTTGTTTCTTAAGAACTTAACAATGGTGTTGAAAAACCCTAGCTTTTATGAAGGTATGCTCAAATTGGTGTGGATTTGATGAAATTGGAAGTAGGTTATGTATAGGAATGGTGATAGAGGGACGAATTTGGAGGGGAAATGGAGTTAAGGAGAGATTTCGTGGGTTAGGGGTCGGTTATGTGTTATAGGAATGGGACAGTCGCGACTGAGTGTGGATTTTTTTAAAAAAAACTATTTTCGTGATGCCCGTCGGGACGCGCTAAATTTATATTGTAAATCCCACCGGGGCGGGCTATGGTAGAAGAACCCTTCACAAAACCTTACAGTGGCATTAAAGCCAAACTTTATACAAATTATTAATTGTTTTAATTTCATATATGTATGAATATGTATTTAGAATAATTTATTGGGCATAATTTCTTGTATAAAATTATTAATTTTTTTTGAAAAATGAAATTCCATTCGCGAGGCCTGTTTCGTTGATCCATGTTATAAATTTATTTAATTTTAAAGGGGTTGATCTGTGGTTTCGCTGATCCTAGACATGCTTCATACTTCACAAAATTGGTTAATATATACATGTATATATAAATATATATATATATATAATATATGAGAATATATATGATAACAAATGGGATTGATTATGGACTATTGACCAATGTGATTGGATTTATTTTGGTTGGATGTTTGAATAAATAGATTTTATTAAATGGAGTCTGCGTGTAACAATCCAGAATTTTATTTATAATTTAAAATATTTATTAAATTAAATAAATATTTTTATTGATGTGGTTGTTGTTAGTAGAGATATTTGTGAATTAAATTTATGAGAAAATACTCTAATTTAATTTAATAGTTAGAGAGTTGTTAAAGATTACATGAGTTGCTATATTGCAATTTTAATTTAACAATTAAAGTAAGATGTTAATTTATTAAATAAAATTATAATGAGATTATAATTTTGTGGTAATTGCAAAGTGAGAAATTTATTTAATATGTTGTGATTAGTTTATTTAACTAAGATTGGATATGGAAATCTAAATAAATAATATGGGACTATAAACTATAGTATAAATGATTTATTAAAATAAATTAAAATAGTTTTAAATGGATTTACCAAACAAGGCTTAAAAATATTAAGTCTTTATTTTAAAAGTGTTTTGCCAAACAAAGCCTTATGACTTTTGAATTTTGAATTTGATTTTAAAAATATATATAATAAAATATAATTAATATTTTATAACTCGATATACGCTTAAGTTTTTGTAATCATTATTTTTTAAGTATGTGTATTATGGCTATCGCTTTATTATTTTTACTGCATAAGGGTGAGTTGGCTTATATTGATACTGAGAAAGAAAGAAGGGAGAGTTTACAGAGAAATAGAGAGAGAGAGAGAGAGAGAGAGAGAGAGAGAGAGAGCTTGAGAGAGGATTCCTGTGATTTCAAAGAAATTCTCTGTGTTTTAGCAAGGATTACCAAACAATTGAAGGTATACTTCCAAAACCTTAATATTATATATATAAATGTTCTATGCCATGAATTTCAAGTCTTTGTGAATTCATTTTTTTTTTGATGAATTGTTGTTATACAAACTGATTAATTGTGTATTAGTAAGTTTGTGATGTTAGAATTAGCATCTAGACAAGGAATTAGTGTTCTAGTTGCGTTCAAAAAGAGAGAAAACTAATACAGTGACCATGTGTATGTATATGTCTTGTGAAAGTATAAAAATTGGTAGTTAGTTTGTGAACTAATCTATAAATTGAGCCTTGAATATGTTAATTTATTAAGAAACGAAGAGAACGTAATTTGAATGAGTTAATTTAGTGTAAAATTGTGACAGTAGTGTTAATTTTTGTCAAGAATGTCAAAAATGGAGTTTTTGTATAAAACATAGAATTTAAAGGATTTAAATTGGTTAAAGTTGTTGTTTAATTGTTCTAAGTTGATATATATGTGAGGAACAATGTTTATATGAGTTCTATAACAATTAGGTATGTTTAAATTGTTGTTTTGTGGATGAAATTCGTAATAGTTAGGCTAAACAGAGTGTTTAAAATAGATCACGTAGTTTCGTACGTGCATCAACAGAATGCATTTCTTAGCAGTGTTAAGGCGAAACTTGGTAGCACTCATGATCCCAAGCTTAAATGTGGGGCAGCTGCGCCATACCTAAATCAGAGGCAGTGATGCCTGCTGGTTATACAGACCTCAGAAACCCATTAGAACCTAGTATAATGAAACATTAATGTGATGAACATGTAAGTAAGAGACTAAAATAGATTTGTATCATGTAGTTGATAATTCCAAAGTTGTAAAGATTAGTAAGTTGTGAAAACGTTATGTTGTGATTTATTGAACACATGAGTTAGTGAATAAGTGTTTCAAATCTAATACTTGTGATTTCTGAAGTGTATATGGTGTGAATTGAAACCTGTACTAAAGCAACAAGTTTAACTAAGAATGAGTTTTAATTTGGAAAGTGGATGTTAGTATATCTAATAGATGTTGTAATTCTAATAATATGTGTAAGTGAATGTGAGTTATAATTTATAGCTTACGCACAAGCAAGTTCCTTACCCTAAACTTTGATTGAGCAAGTTCTTTATCTCTAAACTTTATTTAAGCAAGCTCTAACCCTAATTTTATTCGAGCAAGTTTTGAACTCTAATCGTTGTTTGATTTATTCTAACTTGTTTATAGTTAAGCAAGTTTTCCTACTTCTATTCTTTTTATAATAAATGCAAGTTCTTGAACTCAAATTTCTAAATGAGTTATCATGTCTCATTTACTTTACACAGCTCTAACCATTATTGTTATTTTGAGCAAGTCTCGTTCTAAGCTCGTTATTCACTAATGCATATTCAATAAATTAATTCTTTTATTTAACAAGATCATAGCCTTAGCTTAATATTGTTCAAGCAAGGTTTATTGTACTACACAATGTTTATGCTTTCTAGTTTATTTCTAAGCCTAACTTTGATATATAGTTGGTTCACCTATGATTCCTAATTATCCCATATTATGTTGTTATTGATCGTAGTGTTATCAAATTTTATTGATTTAACTAATCCTTTAGTTGATAATCGTTAAACTCTAAATTACCCTTGAAGCTTATCCAAACCAAACTTTCTTTGGTGCGGACTTGTACTCTAAAACTGAGAAGAAAAACCCTATTATAGGGGAGTTATTTTACGCAATGCGTTTAGATATTTGTGCACAATATGACTGTTTAGGTTAAAGTTGAAAGATTACTTGTAACCTTGGACATAGTTTGTGGTCTTGTGACCCTCAGTTACATTTTGTATGTTGATGCCAGTTTTTGATTATCATTGACATAGTATTATTCAGTTCTGATGAGCTTATTCATCGGCAATTATTATGCTATTGTTATTCATTGCTATTTCAAGTGGGCATTTTTTTTCTCACTCTTGCATAAATATAATTATTGCAGCTAAGGTTGAGAAGGTCGATGAACCTACAACTAGCAAAGGAAAAGGAAAAATGAGCAAGTGATGAAGACTTGTACTTTGTTTAATGTCATGATGATAAACTTTATTTTTAAATGATGTGATGTAATTATTTTATTTCCGCACTTGAGTTATGTTAAATGTTAGATAACCTGGGAGACTTATTGATTAATGATGTAAACCTTTTACTGGGAGGATTTATGGTTTAAATTCTACTATATTTGGGTAGTTAGTTATGAATGCATGAAAAGTGAACAGTGAACACCAGGTCTTGTGGGAATGAAGTACCTAGATTTGGGGCTGTCACACTGCGTACCTCGTCTTTTTTGGTTTTCTTCTTGATGTAAATTCTATCCCTCTCTTATGTACTTCCCCTTGACTGCTGATCAAGGTTTCTATTTAAATTAAATAGTTTATGTAATAGGATTAGTTAGAATTTTTCGAAGAATGGGAGATCAAGGTGCAAGGAGCGTTTGAAGACCCGTTTGTAATGGAGCCCGGGTTTAAATATAATAGTTATATTTAAATGTTAATTCTTGCACCCTAGGGTTTGACCTTTTAGTTCACTTGGTGGGTCTAGTAAACCAAACTAGAATAAAGTCCATAATCAATCCGGGTAGATTATAATATTCTATATATGCATGCTAATATTATATATATTATATATTATGAAAACATGTTTCGCGTGTTTAATAATATGATGCATATTATATATATATATATGTGTGTGTGTGTGTGTGTGTACATGCGCGCTAAACAAGATGAGACAATTAATAACAAACCCCTCAAATAAATTATATTAAGTCCTAACCGTTCAAAGATATTTGGAATATCGAACGTCGCCTTCTGGTATGATAAAATTAATAGAGTATTAAATATTTAATATGAGTTTGTTGCGTCGCCACAAGGCAAGTATTAAGTATTTAAGATGTTAATTTATCACATTTGATGCTTATAAAGAAAATTGAATAATATTATTTTGTTGTGTCACCACAAGGACAATATTTTTCTTTTTTGAATATATGGAAGTGCTAGGTTGGACTTAACTTAGATAATTTTGATTCGGATGTGCCACCACTTGATCAAAATAATCCAAGAGGCAAAAGATAAGGAGTTACATGATGATGTAATTGACAAGGAGTTGTCTACCTATTTATTTATATATAGTTTGTTGTGTCACCACAAGACTATATATATTTGAAATGGGATCCTTATTCTCACTAGCAAAAACTTTAATTAGATTATGCCGAACTATATAGATGAGGGTAATATAGTTTGAAGAAAATAGTGGGAGATACCAATATAAAATAAGACCTAATTTATTTTGGTAAAATAAATTAATTAAATGAATGTTTGCTAAATTGTTGTTTTTTCACATGCAGAAAGTTGAAAATGTCACACTCACTAATTTCATTGCATAGCATACTTGATGCTAACAAACTGACAGAACCAAATTACACGGACTGATTAAAGAATCTGAGAATTGTTCTCACTGCTGAAAAGATTTCTTGTGTCCTAAATTCGTCTGTACCTACAAAAGTTGCAGAGATAGCCTTTGAGGAAGAGATTGCTACTTTTAAATAGTGGCACGATGATGCATCATCATGCTTGCATCCATGAGTAACGAGCTTTAGTGTCAGCATGAAACCATGGATGCTCCTACTATGCTACTGCACCTGCAAGAGCTGTATGGTGAGCAAAGTAGAACTGCTAGATATAAAATATCTAAGGACCTCTTTCGATCTTGAATGACCAAGGGTACTACCGCTGAGACTCATGTCTTAAAGATGATCAATCTGATTGAACGTCTTAGACAGCTTGGGTTTGTCATGGATGGGGATTTGAGTCAAGATTCAGTCTTGCAGTCACTCCCGGACACCTTCTCACAATTTGTTATGAATTTTCACATGAATAAGTTAGATGTCAGCTTGCCTAAATTACTTAACATGTTTAAAACTTCTGAAGGTCACTTCCCATCCAAGAAGAATCATGTCTTACTGGTGGATGATTCTTCGAAGAAAAGGAAGAGGCCCAAGGTATTTTCTCAAAAGAAAAAATCCAAGAAGGCTAAGGGTAAGGCAAAAGTAAAGGTTCAAAAGAAATCTGATCCAGCTAGCTAAGGAATTTTCTTTCATTGCAACAAGCCGGGTCACTGGAAGAGGAACTGTAAGGATTATCTTACGGAGCAAAAGCAGAAGAATCTTGAACAAACTTCGAATCCTAATCAAGGTTTGTTTATGATTGAAATTAATTTTTCTGAAAGTCAATCTTTTACTTAGGTATTGGATACCGGCTGTGGTTCTCACATATGTAATAATATGCAGGGACTGGTCAGAAGTAGAAAGCTGAGCAATGATGAGGTCATCCTACGAGTGGGAAATGGAGCAAAGGTTGTTGTGAAATTTAAAGTAGCCACACTTAGAAAGGGGGTTGAATAAGTATGGGAACAAATGATGTCAAACTTTTGCAACTTAAAAATACTTTCTTATATCTAATGCAGTATGCTAGATTGAATATTTATGCTTACCAAATTTATCAATACAGGATGCTGGATTATATATCTAAGCTTGCAGAGTGATCAGAGTATAATGCATGATGTGGATAGAATATTTATGCTTACCAGATTATCAATACAGGATGCTGGATTGAATATCTATGCATGTAAAATGATCAGCATAGAATGCAGAATGTTGGATAGAATATTTATACTTACTAGATTATTAGTGTATGAAAATCAACCACTAAACACTTTTTATGTTTAATCTTTTAATATTAATTCAAGTCTTGAATTCTTTAAACTTAATTTAGAAGTTTATGACTCAATCAAGAAGAAGAACACTATATGTTAAAGTATTAAGATTATAAATTATAACTCAAATTGAAGCATGTAATAAACAATTAAAGTAAAATAATCAAGCACATGAACACCTAAAATTTTTACGTGGTTCATCCCCTATCCTCTATTCTAGTAGCCTAATTGTAAGACCTAACTTTTATGAAAAAAAGATTAATTTTTCTAAATATCATTTTGAGTATTAAGGTGTGAATTTGATATAATATTATAGTTATGGGTAATATTTACAAATTTTACAAAGTAAGCAAGTTGTCATAAAATATTCGATTGGTCGGGGAATATTCGTTTTATCAGGAAATATTCGTATGACGGTATAATCATTGGTGGACCCCATAATAGAATTACTGTTGGAGTTAGAAAACGACAGAAATATCTTTTTATAAAAATAACTGCGAAAGTTTTACCGTTAACTGTTGAAATACCCGATGATAAAAGTACAGTAATACGCGTGGTTGCATAGTAGCACACGGTATTGTACATTATCTTTGATTATTGATGCTTACGTGAGAAGTCACTTAATTATTGCCACAGTAATTGATGCATAATATCTCACATTATTGATTCAATTATTGTCACAGTATCATCTGTATAATATTTTATATTATTAAATCAATAATTGAGATGACAAAATTATTCATATTATTATTTTTATTATTGACGATGTCTAGAAAGTTCTGTCAAGGAAAGGGTTTGATCACCTAATTGCGTGACAATAAGGAGAAATCTTTATCGGAAAGCCCCCTCTTTCCTGAGAATGATCTGGTTATTAATATTGTGAGTTATAATATGAATGATGAATGTTAGTAAAAATATGTTTTGTGAAGCCATGTGAATTGAGATAAATAAAGGGATATTTTATGAAGTATTTGTTATAAATTTTACTTATTATATGGACCCCCACTTACCCATTTTTCAAAATAGTCGGGAGAAAGTTATCTCAATTTTTGTTTTATATATATATATATATATATATTAAACAAGTTCACGGGTTGGGGGGTTAACAGGTGTTATGGTGATTATATATATATATATATATATATATATATATATATATATATAATAAGTTTTATTTTTTATGTAAAATAGAATATATTATATTTTATTATTTGCATAGTGTTGCATAGTGCAGCATAGTAAAATGAAAATTTTTCCTCGAAATCCCCCGTGAAGTCGCCCGTGATTTTTCCTTACTTTGCGTCCAAATAGTATCCTGCCATTCTCCTATAAATAGGATGCGTAGTTTATAAATAAAAATCACACCAGAATCAGATAATTCTTCTTCTATAATATTGAGCGTATTTCTTTAGAGTTTAAGGAAGCTTTGAGTGTAGAAAACAGTTCAAGTTTTCTTCAAGAATATCACCACCCTACTAGTCAGAAGTACTCTCCTTTTAAGGTAAGGGATATTATTTTTGTTCAATATTCGTATGAAATAATATTTTCTTCCATACTCTGTAGTATGTAAGTAATATTATTTTGTTTTTGATTTCGAATTTTACACTCATTTTGTTAAGTATTGCTTCTATACTCCGTGAAATTAGTAGAATATCCTTGAAATTTGCGCTCCATCTAGTATCTTTTTACGAAAATATTATTTTGAACATTCTTGATAATTTTTAATCTTTTCATGTCGGGGTACTATTCACGGGATACTATTCCTGAAGTACTATTCACGGGGTACTATTCCCGAAGTACTATTCATGAGATACTATTCACTCGAGTACTATTCACCCGGGGTACTATTCATTACAAAATTAATTTCTTTTTTGTACAAATCATTTTTGATACAATATTATTCTTAAATTTTACTCTACAAACCAGTATCATGTTGACAATTTGGGCATTCTTGATTTCTGGATAAATTGAATTATAAATCTTTAAAATTTATCCTTGCTCTCATTTAATTAAATTCTTATATCATTGTCATCATCATCATGGTTATATTGTGATGAAAGTCTTCATTGGCCCGTAGTGCATTGATGAACAGTTGATTGCTATGATTATGACTATGTATCAGTATAATCATGACCTGTAATATTACAAATAATGCGGTAAAAGTCCTCATTAGCCCGTAGTGCATTGATGGACAGTTATTAGCATGATCATGAACATTGGTGATAACACGAATATCTTTGGCCCGTAGTGCATGGATAATTCATGGATGTGATACTAATGAATATCCTTGGCCCGTAGTGTATGGATAATTCAGTGGTGTGGATTATTTATTGAGCTGAGTCTCAGCGATAAAATTGATGATAAACTTTTTAAATCATAGAAGATAGTAGATATCATGCTCTACTTGACTCTTCTAATGGATTGCTTGTTCCGTTGTAGTTAAACTTGTTGTTTATTGTATTCTATCAGTTTAAAACTGTTGAAGGTTAAGGATAATTTATTATGCATTATCTTAGTCATAATATCAACAATTCAAGGCTCAACTAAAATACAATGATCAATATGAAAGATAAAGATATCACCGATTTAAGGGCAAAGAGAAAAGCTAAAATTAATTGAGAGCTTGATGCACAACAACCTTGTAGCAATTCTTCACAATTTAGAAACTTTGAAAACCCTTGTGAATTGTATGTGAAGAAAGTACATTTTCAGAATAGTATTCTAAGTATTCTGCTTGTTGTATATTCTAATTTCTTGTGTTATTTCTCTCAAGGCCATGGTTAATCCTTATATAGTGAAATAAAGTGATATAGCCATTGTTAATTGATTCCGTGAATCACCTTTATGTTTGTTGGAATCAATTAAAGAGATATTAGTTTATTTAATTGATTATGAATCAAAAAAGCGCTAATCATGCTTTTAATCAAAGATGAATCACATTGATAAGGAAGTCCATTCACTCAAGATTCTTATAAATAAAATCCACTTCTAAAAGGGATGTGAATCAATTTATTAATCCTGGGCCTATTTCATATCCACTCATTCAATAACTCATTAAGGTAATGTAAGCAAGATTCATGCTTTTGTTAACATATTACCGTTGCACCCATTTTGGTCACCCACTATCATGTAGAATTTAATTAAGCATGCATTGTTATTAAGTAAACTTTATTCAACTTATTCCCAAACAAATTTCTTCAGATTAAAATGATGAGATTACGCTGCTTAACTTAAGGAAGGAACTTTTAGAATATCTTTAATTATGGAATCTAATTAAACAACCTTAATTATATGTCCAATTAATTTGTTCCATAATAAATTAATCACTTTCATAATTTTTTTTCATTTAATGCATATCTTTCTATATTAATTTTGAAAGCCCAATTAATTTATATATTACTTTCATGATTATGACAAACCCAATAATAGAAAATCCATATCCCAAGATTTATGGAAACGATCTTGATTTGAGATATGAAAGATAATGATCTTTTTAAAACTCATTTACTAATCAACTCCATCAATTATGGAAAGTATCAATATTTAAAAACATTTCCATATTTATTTTGAAATCCCAATTTATTTTGACTTTCCCTCACTAATTAGCTTTGCAAAAATTACTCCAATTATTTGATCAATGCTAATTAATTCTAAAGATATGAAATTTGATTTGTTTAATCAATTTTTATAAAAAGTTCAATCAATTAATAAATCATGGAAAACATAATGAATAACTCAATCCCAAGATATGTGGTATAGATTTATCAAAATCTTTTTTAAATTAAATCTTTTAATTATGGGAAGGCTTCAAAAATTACTCCAATTAATATTTGATCCTTATTAATTTTGAAAGCTTAATTAATTTTATTTCATTATTAATCACTTCCATAATTCCCAATAACTATAGCCGTTTGAATTCAAAAACAATTAGGAAGCATTACATGTTTTTCCATTCACCAATAACCAACTTTAATTATGGAAGGAGGAATTAATTAAGTGGTCCACATACTATTCAGATTGAGCAGCTTCAAAAATTAATGTCCACCAACAAGATATCAAAAACTTACTTTTTCAAAATATGATAATCAAATAATTTGAACCTCATTAATTTTGAAGACTCAATTATTTATTTTTATTTAATTATTTATTTTCATAATTACTCTTTAATTTATTAATCATTTTAATTCATTCCACAATTAATTAATGATGCAATGCAATGCAAATCCTAGAGCCTTGATTGAGAAATAATTAAAGCTAAGATCTTACATTTATTTCCTAATGACTCAAGCAATTCTTCAAGCCTTCATGTCTTTAATCCTTTAATAAATCAAAGCTTCAGGAATTCTTTTAATATCCTGTAAATACATGATCGGTAAACATTTTAGTACAATAGGAAAGTCATCATCAAAACCTAAGGTTTGAATATAACCAAGTCAACATTCTCCCCCTTTTTGATGATGACAATATAATAATTATGGCTCCCCCTAAAACCATGCATATATTAACATATTCTTGACAAGATAGAATAAGAACATAAAATTAGACAAGAGATATTCAATATGAACTTATCCTGTACTTCAATCTGTTTCAATGTGATTAGACAAAACATAGCACAATTTCTCTCCCCCTTTGTCATCAATCAAAAATAATAACATATGATTTTTCTCCCCCTTTGTCATTAATCAAAAAGAAAGGAAGGACATTGAAAAATGACGTATACCTGTAGAAAGAATCATGGTTGCTTTTAAGGACTAACAATGGTTGGCAAATATGAGTCTAAGAATCTTTTCTGTTAACCCAAGTGATTAAAAGATTTAAACATTTTCTTCATAAAGTAAGCTAACCACATAGATTCAAGTAAGCAATCATACCTTCATATTTTTTTACCTCTATGTCAACACCTTTATCATATAATGTGAATTTAATTGACGTACTCATTGGTGTAGCCTTTGATGTAGATTTCTCAAATTCAAACCTTTTGAGCAACTCTTTCGTGTATTTGGTTTGATGTATATATATATATATATGTCATCCTTTGTTTTCTTTATTTTGAGTCCCAAACAAAAATAGTTAAGTTCTCTCATTAAGCACATGTCGAACTCCTTCTGCATACACTTAGAAAATAACTCACAAAGAAACTCATTAGTAGCACCAAATATTATATCGTCTACATATATTTGCATAATGATAGTATCTTTATTTTCATGCTTAAATAATGCAGAATTGATTTTACCTTGAGTGAATCCATTTGAGATGAGATACTTACTTAATCTCTTGTAACAAGCCCTTGGAATTTGTTTGAACTTGTTTAAGTTTATAATCATGATTTGGGTAGTTCTCATACTCATATTTCGGAGTAATATCTTCAATAATATTCTCAGGTGGATGACTTTTGAGATACTTTGCTGCTTTCGGCATTTTAACTTTCTTTTATAAGAATACGGTTTGCTGGATAGACAATTAGACGATGCTATATTCTATTTGTCGAATCCAGTCTGCTGTTTCTTCTTACTGATGAATTCAGTTTACTTCTTTGGCTTACTCAATCTGTTTATTTTGAAAAGGACCTTTGGCTTTGAGATGTACCTATAAAAATAATTCATCCTTTTGGTACCCATATCTTTTTGGGTCCATTTGGATTAGTCACATACAAATCACTTTTCTTAATCCACACACTTTTAACTTTTATATTCCTTTTATTTGATGAACAATCTAAATTTCCCTTTAAGCCACATGTTTTACAAGTAGTGAAAGGAGAGCAATAATTTAATTTTAAATGTGATCTAGATTTTAAAAATTTTACATCACTCTTTTTATGTGTTGGATTATAGCCAATTCCTTGTTTTTCAAAGCTATGTGTTTGTTTACCCAATATAACAGATAAGTTTTCTTCCCCTTGGACAAATTTAGGCAATGATGATTTTAGTGAGTTTATTTCTTTTTGTAGTTCATTCGTTGAAGGATTTTTAATATGAGAATTATCATTAAAAGCATCAATACACACATCTCTCATTGCTATTTCTTTGTTTAATTTTTCAATTTCATTATTTAAATCATTAACCTTGTTAGAAAGAAATTTGTTATGATATTCTAAAAAATCATTTTTAGTAATTAAAATATTTTCTTCTTGTGATGATGTATCTTGTTCAACTTCTTTCTTTTCATCAATTAATATATCAACCTTATTCATTAAAGTATTTACTAAGTCTTTTAAGTATACATTCTTTTCTCTTAGTTTTTCATTTTCATGTTTCAAAATATTATAATCAGAAATGGTTACCTCACTCGATTCATCACTTGATTCATTGCCAACTCCCATGAAGCATACTTGGGCTATTTTTTCATTTGCATTAACTTCCACTTCGAACTCGTCATCACTCAAAGTAATAAATGAATTGTTCCTTTTGTTATCTTTGTAGCTTGGTTTGCCTTTGTTTATTATTTTGAAGCAATCTTTTTTGAAATGGCCTAGGTGTCCGCATTCAAAGCAAGTGTCTTCATTTTGCTTTCCCTTAAACTTGTTTGAAGTGATAACACTCTTTCTCTTAAGCTTTCTTTGTAACAACCCTTTGAGCCTTTTTGAAAGTTTTGTAATTTCCTAATCAGAATTATCCTCTAGCTCCTCTTCATTCGTTGCAGTAAGAGCTAAAACCTTCTTTTGAGTGATATCCTCCTCATCATCATATCTCCTTAATTGATGTTCAAAATCACTAAATAGAGTTAATGTATTCATAGAAGAAATATTAGGAGAATCTTGAAGAGTTATAACTTTAGAAGCAAACCTCTTGGGCATAGCCCGAAGTAACTTACGATTGATCCCACTTTGTGGAATTAATTTATCATAAAGCTTCAAGGAATTCATAAGCACTAAGAACCTTATTTGTGCCTTGTTGATAGTTTCATCTTTTTCAAGCTTAAACATTTCATAATGATGCATGAGCATACTAAGCTTGACTTCTCTTACTTTCGATATACCTTCATGGCTTACTTTTAAAGTATCCCAAATCTCTTTAGCCGTGTTGCATGAGGAAACTTTGTCAATTTCGAATTGCACCAATCCACTAACAAGTGTGTTCATTGCTTTTGAATCATAGGAGATCATGTGAGTTTCCGTTGAGTCCATTTCCATTAAGGTCTTTGGAGTACCATCTTTTTTTCTTAGAATAACAGGACCATTCTCCACGACCCACCATTCTCAAGGGTCTCTTTTAAGAAATATCCTCATTCAAAATTTCTAGAAGTTGTAATTTTCAGCTCCATGAAGTAGTAGAGGTCTAACAGTTAATTGACCTTCTTGAATGATGTTCCTAAATTGTGGCATGCTAGAATCTTTCCTTACAAGTCACCTTGAAGACCAAGATAAGTAGAGCAAAGCTCTGATACCAAATGAAATTTTAAGTATGCACACTTAGAGGGGGGGGTTGAATAAGTGTGAGAACAAACGATGTCAAACTTTTGCAACTTAAAAATGCTTTCTTATATTGAATGTAGGATGCCAGATTGAATATCTATGCTTACCAAATTATCAATACAAGATGCTGGATGAAATATCTAAGCTTGTAGAATGATCAGAGTATAATGCAGGATGCTGGATAGAATATTTATGCTTACCAGATATTCAATCCAGCCCAGATTATCAATACAGGATGCTGGATTGAATATTTATGCTTGTAAAATGAATAGTGTAGAATGTAGGATGCTGGATAAAATATTTATACTTACTAGATTATCAGTGTATGAATATCAACCACTAAACACTTTTTATGTTTAATCTTTTAATATTAATTCAAGTCTTGAATTATTTAAACTTCATTTAGAAGTTTATGACTCAATCAAGAAGAAGAGCACTATATGTTAAAGTACTAGGATTATAAATTACAACTCAAATTGAAGCATGCAATAAAAAATTAAAGTAAAACAATCAAACACATGAATACACGAAATATTTACGTGGTTTAGCCCCTATCCTATATTCTAGTAGCCTAATCCACGTCCAATACCAACTAGTATTGGAGAATCTTCTTACTAATAAACTTTGTTTACAATTAAACCCCTTTACAAAATAAGTTTCACAACCTTTGAGTACTTATACTCTCCGAGCACCTTTGCTCCTCGTGCACCTATGCACCCTTCAGCACCTATGCTTTCTTGAACTTGCTTGTAAAACCCCTAATCCAACCCAGATTAGAAATCTTAGACTAACAACTTAGTCTACCACATGTTTAGAGAATTGATGAAAGATATGAAAACAAAATAAACTATGATCAAAGAAATAATTATATCAACAATTCAAGGCTCAACTAAAATGTAATGATCAATATGAAAGATAGAGATATCACCGATTTAAGGGCAAAGAGAAAAGATGAAATTAATTGAGAGCTTGATGCACAATAACCTTGTAGCGATTCTTCATAATTTAAAAACTTTGAAAACCCTTGTGAATTGTATGTGAAGAAAGTACATTTTCAGAATAGTATTCTAAGTATTCTGCTTGTTGTATATTCTAATTTCTTGTGTTGTTTCTCTCAAGGCCATGGCTAATCCTTATATAGTGAAATAAAGTGATGTAGCCGTTGTTAATTGATTCCGTTAATCACCTTTATGTTTGTTGGAATCAATTAAAGAGATATATTAGTTTATTTAATTGATTATGAATCAAAAAGGCGTTAATCATGCTTTTAGTCAAAGATGAATCACATTGATAAGGAAGTCCATCCACTCAAGATTTTTATAAATAAAATCCACTTCTAAAAGGGATGTGAATCAATTTATTAATCCTGGGCCTATTTCATATCCACTCATTCAATAACTCATTAAGGTAATGTAAGCTAGATTCCTGCTTTTGTTAACATATTAACGTTGCACCCATATTGGTCACCCACTATGACGCCCCCAAAATAGGTATACACAACCCATTCCGAGTCGCTAGATACACGGTTCAGAATTCAAATACAAACTTCATTTATACAATTGCCGTGCAAAATACGACAATACATATTCTATGAGTTTGAATACAAATATTGTTACGTATATAATACGTCAATATTCATACTAAAATTATTACAATGCCCTATAAAATACATCAGCAAATATTTCAAGTCTCCAAAGGAGCACGAGAAGATTTATGTTCTCCTCATTCTAATGGAGTACATTTTTACACTTTCAAAGTTGGGTTCTCATCACCCTATTGTTGTTCACCAAAATCAATTATTAAGTGACGTATAATATACGATACACCCATCTTAGGTCCTGAATACAATTATATATTGCATGTCATAAAGTTTTATAATGTATTGAGAAACTTCCACAGTCTCGGACCATCATACTATTCCCCTGTTATTCCCGCTCGACCCAACTACACTCTATATACCTGAAAGGAATTGTGAAGCAAAATGGTGAGCAAAAATAGTCTAGTAAAGAATATTATGACTAAGATAATTAACTTATCTATAGCCTTCATCAATACTAAATCAAATATTTAGAACATATGGCAGATAATAAAAGTTTTCAACCATAATTGCAGCGGAATCAACAATCCACTAGAAGAGTCAAGTAAAACATAATGTCTATTATCTCCTCTAATTTAAAAGTCCATCTTTAATATTTCATTCCTGTAATATTCATCAACATTTCATTATTGTACCCAAGATAAAAAGAACTCTTATCATCTGTCTTCACCTGAACCACCAAAGATTATATTTAAATTCATAATTCATATTTATAATCAGGTAAATCAACAGTCCATCTTTGCACTACAAGCCAAAGACATACAACTGTAAAACCAATAATCAACAGTCCATCTTTGCACGTAAGCCAAAGATATAAAACCGTAAAATTAATAATCAACAGTCCATCTTTGCACATAAGCCAAAGATATACAACTGTAAAACCAATAATCAAGAGTCCATCTTTGCACGTAAGCCAAAGATATACAACTGTAAAACTAATAATAAAAAGTTCATCTTTGCACGTAAGCCAAAGATATACAACTGTAAAACCAATAACCAACAATCTATCTTTGCACGTAAGCCAAAGAGGATTTTTACCACATTGTTTGTCTGTAAAATAAATAATCCACATTATCGAATTATCCATGCACTATGGGCCAAAGATATTCGTTACTATCATATCCACGAATTATCCATGCACTACGGACCAATGATATTTGTTATTATCACATTCATGAATTATTCATGCACTACGGGCCAATGATATTTGTTATTAACACCAGTGGTCATAATCATACCAAACAACTATCCATCAATGCACTACGGGCCAATGAGGACTTTTATCACATTATTTGTAACATTACAGGTCATGATTATACCGATAAATAATTCCTGGTCATAATCATACCAATCAACAGTCCATCTATGCACTACGGGCCAAAGATGACTTTCATCATAATATAAGAATTAAGATGATGGCAATGATATAAGCATCAATCAAACGAAATTAAGAAGAAATATTAAAGATTTTTAATTTATTCAGAATTTAAAAATGTCCAAATTGTCAACATGATAACTTCTTTGTGGAGTAAAATTCAAGAATAATAATCATGTATCAAAAATAATTTGGACAGAATAGAAATTAATTTTTGTCATGAATAGTACCCTGGGTGAATAGTATCTGAGTGAATAGTACCTCGCGAATAGTACTTCATGAATAGTACCCCGTGAATAGTACTCCGGCATGAAAAGATTAAAACTTGACAAGAATGTTCAGAAAAATATTTCAGTGGAACGATACTAGATGAAGCGCAAATTTCAAGGATATTCTACTAATTTCAAGGTTTATAGAAGCAATACTTATCAACATAAGTGTAGAATTAGGAATATGAAACGAAATAATATTACTTACATACTACAGAGTATGTAAGAAAATATTATTTCTTACGAATATTGAACAAAAATAACATTCCTTACAACTGTTGAACGAAAATAATATTCCTTACGAATATTGAATGAAGATAATATTCCTTACAAATATTGAACGAAAATAATATTCCTTACGAATATTGAAAAAAACAAAATTCCTTCCGAATACGAAAAAGAATATCGTAAAAGAATATAAAATAAATACTACCCCTTACCGTAAAAGGAGAGTATTCCGACTGGTGTAGAGGAGATATTGTTGAAGAAAACTTGCACTGTTTTCTACACTCAACGCTTCCTTAAACTCAAAAGAAATGAGCTCAATATTATAGAAAAAGAATTCTCTGATTCTGGTGTGATTTTTTTTCTAAACTGAGCATCCTATTTATAGGAGAATTAAAGGATACTATTTAAGAAAAATAATCATGGACTGAACAGTAAGATTCGAACGAATTCACGGGTGCACCGACTAATTTTTTTTACTTTACTATGCAACACTATACAGTACTATGCATATAATAAAATATAATATATTGTATTTTATATAAAAAACTTATAATATATATATATATAAGTAATAAAACAAAACTGAAATAACTTTCAACCGATAATTTTGAAAAATGAGTAAGTGGGGTCCATGTAATAAGCCAAATTTATAACAAATATTTCATATCAACCCCCCCCCCCCCCTCCCCCCTCCTCTATTTATCTCAATTCACATGGCTTCACTAAACACATTTTTAATAACATTTATTTATCATTAATATTATAACTCATAATATTAATAATCAGATCATTCCTAGAAAAGAGGGGGCTTTCCGATAAGAACTTCTCCTTATTGGCGCGCAATTAGGTGACCAAATCTCTTTCCTCGACAGAACTTTCTAGACATTGTCAATAATGCAAATAATAATATGAATAACTTTGTCGTCTCAATTATTGATTTAATAATATAAAATATGGTGTAGATGATACTGTGACAATAATTGAATCAATAATATGAGATACTATGCATCGGCTACTGTGGCAATTATTGAATAAAATTGAATGACTTCTCACGTAAGTATCATTAATCAAAGATATTGTACAATACCGTGTGCTACTGTGCAACAACGCGTATTACTATATTTTTATCACCGGGTATTTCAACAGTTTAATGATAAAAGTTTTGCTGTTATTTTTATAAAAAGGTTATTTCTTTAGCCTTCTAAATCCGACAGTTATTCCGTTGTGCGGTCCATGAATGATTGTACCGTCGTACGGATATTCCCCGACAACAGAATATTTTCCGACCATGACCACATATCACTCTTAACTTTACCTTTTATCAATTTAACCATTTACTAAATAGAATAATACTTATAAGAAAATTGAATACTTTTATTTCATAAAATTCGGGGTCTTATACCCACTGTCAGGTAGAATTTAATTAAGCATGCTTTGTTATTAAGTAAAATTTATTCAACTTATTCCCAAACAAATTTCTTCCGATTAAAATGATGAGATCGCGCTGCTTAACTTAAGGAAGGAACTTTTAGAGTATCATTAATTATGGAATCTAATTAATCAACCTTAATTATATGCCCAATTAATTTGTTTAATAATAAATTAATCACTTTCATAATTATTTTTATTTAATGCATATCTTTCCATATTAATTTTGAAAGCCCAATTAATTTATATATTACTTTCATGATTATGGCAAACCCAATAATGGAAAATCTATATCCCAAGATTTATGAAAACAATCTTGATTAGAGATATGAAAGATAATGATCTTTTTAAAACTCATATACTAACCAACTCCATCAAATATGGGAAATATCAATATTTAAAAACATTTCCATATTTATTTTGAAATTCCAATTTATTTAGATTTTCCCTCACTAATTAGCTTTCCAAAAATTACACCAATTATTTGATCCATGCTAATTGATTCTAAAGATATGAAATTTGATTTGCTTAATCAATTTTTATAGAAAAGACATAATGAATAACTCAATCTCAAGATATGTGATATAGATTTATCAAAATCTATTTTAAATTAAATCCTTTAATTATGGAAAGGCTTCAAAAATTACTCCAATTAATATTTGATCGTTATTAATTTTGAAAGCTTAATTAATTTTATTTCATAATTAATCACTTCTATAATTCGCAATAACTATAGCCGTTTGAATTCAAAAACAATTAGGAAGCATTACATGTTTTTCCATTCACTAATTGTTAGTTTAATATGGAAGGAACCAAATAAGATATTCATAAATAATAACCAACTTTAATTATGGAAGGAGGAATTAATTAAGTGGTCCACTTACTATTCGGATTGAGCAGCTTCAAAAACTAATGTCCACCAACATGATATCAAAAACTTAGTTTTTCAAAAAATGATAATCAAATAATTTGAACCTCGTTAATTTTGAAAACTCAATTATTTATTTCTATTTAATTATTTATTCTCATAATTAATCTTTAATTAATTAATCATTTTAATTTATTCCATAATTAATTAATGATGCAATGCAATGCAATGCAATGCAAATCCTAGAGCCTTGATTGAGAAATAATTAAAGCTAAGATCTTACATTTATTTCTTAATGACTCAAGAAATTCTTCAAGCCTTCATGTCTTCAATCCTTTAATAAATCAAAGCTTCAAGAATTCTTTTAATATCCTGTAAATACATGAGTAAACATTTTAGTATAATAGCAAAGTCATCATCAAAACCTAAGGTTGGAATATGACCAAGTCAACCTGTTGCATTAGCTGTAGGGACTTATTGTTTAGCACTGCCTACAGGCAAGTTCATTTATTTAAATAATTGTTATTTTGTTTCAAATATCATTAGAAACATTATTTCAATATCTGTATTGGATATGGATGGTTTTGACATTATAATAAAGAACAACAATTAATCTATTTATAATAATAATATTTTATATGGTGTTGGTTATTTGCGAAATGGACTTCATATAATTGACTTGCATAAAAATATACTTCAAATTGAACACACTAATAAAAGGAAAAGAGATGATATTAATTATACCTATATGTGGCACTGTAGACTTGGTCATATTAATGAAACAAGATTATCCAAGTTGTTTAAAGATGGGCTCCTAGAGCTATCATATTATGAATCATATCCAACTTGTGAATCTTGTCTCATGAGAAAAATGACTAAATCTCTTTTTAGTGGAAACGGAGAAAGAGTTACAGAGTTGTTAGCATTGATACACACAGATGTATGTGGACATATGACAATGAATGCACGAGGAGGATATTCTTATTTTATTACATTAACTGACGATCAATCAAGATTTGGATATGTTTATTTAATGAAATATAAATATGAATTATTTGAAAAGTTCAAAGAGTTCAGAAGTGAAGTAGAGAAACAAACTGACAAAAGTATTAAGATTCTTTGATCAGATCGAGGTGGTGAATACTTAAGCAGTGAGTTTCTCAATTTTCTCAAAGAAAATGGTATAATCTCACAATGGACTCCACTAGGGACACCACAACTCAATGGTATATCTAAAAGAAGAAATTGAACATTGTTGGACATGGTTCGATCCATGATGAGTTTTACCGATCTTTCAGTTTCCTTCTGGGGATATGCCCTAGAATCGACTGCATACTTATTTAACAAGGTACCTACAAAATCCGTCCCCAAGACCCCATATGAGTTATGGACAGGGAGAAAACCAAATCTTAAGCATGTTAAGACTTGGGGTTTTCCAGCTTATGTTAAAAAGTTTGGAAACGATAAGCTACAGACTAGATCCGACAAGTGTAGATTTGTGGGATACCCTAAAGAAATATCAGGGTATTATTTCTATCATCCAACTGATCAAAAGGTGTTTGTTGCGAAACATGTTACCTTCTTGGAAAAGGAGTTTATCCTTAAAGGGGTCAGTGGGAGTAAGATATATCTTGAAGAAGTTCAAGAACCATAAAATACTATGGATCAAAGTCATGTACCTAACCAAGTGGAAGAACCTATTGTAACACACCCTATTCGTAAATCTGGAAGAGTACCGAAGATATCTGTTAAGTATGGATTCATCATAGAGGATGACTATGAGGTATGCATCATAAATGATTATGATCCCTTGAATTACGAACAGGCTATGAGTAGTAAAGACTTAGAGAAGTGGCAAGAAGCCATGAAATTCGAGATGAACTTCATAGATGAGAACCAAGTATGGACTTTGGTTTCACCACCTGAAGGCATTAAGCCTAAAAGACCCGACTGGTCACAACAGGTTTCAAACAAAGACAATGAGTTGACTATGACAAAACCGTCTCACCAGTAGTGATGCTTAAGTCCATTCGAATTTTGCTTTTGAATTGTAGCTTAGCATGACTACGAGATCTGGCAGGTGGACGTGAAAATGGCCTTCCTCAATGGAAAACTTGAGGAGGATGTGTATATGACACAGCCAGAGGGATTTGTTTCAAAGGTTGAAACAAATCAAGTTTGTAAGATACAACGATCCATTTATGGATTAAAGCAAGCTTCTCGTAGGTGGAACATCCGTTTTGACGAGAAAATCAAAGAGTTTGATTTTATCAAAAATGAGGATGAACCATGTGTGTACAAGAAGGTTAGTGGGAGTGCTATTTCATTCCTTGTATTATATGTTAATGATATATTATTGATAGGGAATGATATTCCTATGCTACAATCGATTAAAATATGGTTATCTAAACACTTCTCCATGAAGAACTTGGGTGAAGCATCCTATATTTTGGGAATAAAGATTTATAGAGATAGATCTAAAAGGATGCTTGGCTTATCCCAAGAAACGTACATTGACTCGATGCTAAAGAAATTTAGTATGAAGGATTCCAAAAGAGGTCTCATGCCGATGAGTCATGAAATACATCTCTCCAAGAAACAGGCCCCAAAGACACCTGAGGAGAGAGACCGTATGAGTAAGATTCCTTATGCTTTAGTAATAGGATCTGTCATATACGGTATGATATGTTCTAGACCGGATGTCGCTCATGCACTTAGTGTAACAAGCAGATATCAGTCGAATCTAGGAGAAGAACACTTGAAGGCAGTAAAAAATATCCTAAAGTACTTAAGAAGAACTATGGATGTGTTTCTTGTCTATGGTGGGTCTAAATTAAAACTAGAGGGCTTTAAAGACTCATGTTTTCAAACGAACCAAGATGACAACAAATCCATATCGGGATATGTGTTTACCTTAAACGGTGGCGCATTGAGTTGGAAAAGTTCTAAATAACAAATAGTTATTGATTCAGTGACAGAGGCAGAGTACATAGCTGCAAGTGAAGCTGCAAAGGAGGCTATTTGGATGAAGAAGTTCATTACCAAACTTGGTGTGGTTCCTAGCATCATAGGACCAGTAACTTTATTCTGTGACAACACCGGAGCTGTTACACATGCTAAGGAACCCAGGTCTCATCAGAAATCCAAACACGTGTTGCAGTGATTTCATTTGACCAGAGAAATCATTGAAAGAAGAGATGTCACCCTAGAGTGTGTGGACTCTCAAGACAATATTATAGATCCATTTACTAAAGTGTTAACACAACAACAGTTCGATCGTCACTTAGAGAAGATGAGTATGAGATACCATGTTGATTGACTTTAGTGCAAGTGGAAGATTAAAAGTAGTATGTATACAAGCAAATCATGTAGGGTGATAAAGAATATACTTTGTAATTAATATTATTTATTTATTAATAAAAGAATTATTTATTAAAGACATTTATTATCTACATGGTGTTGTTTTAATAATATGTGATAAACCCATAGTTTTAAGAAATGCTTTTAGAATCATGATAAGATTATACTAATGACATCTAAATTCTTAGATAACTTAAAACTAAAATGTTCTCAATCAATGGATTACTAAAAAGGGAATTTTTGAATCCGGATAGATTGGTACATACGTTACTTGCTCATTGGATGAGGATGATTGATCTCATGATCATTTGTGTATAGACACTAAAGCAAGCATATAGGTGTTTATTGGAGAATAAGTTCACTGAACGTGACTCGCTAAGGAATACCTAATGGAGTTTTACTTGCATGTCAATAGGAATTCCTGTAGTGATAGTAGTACAAATGATCCTTAGATTTTAGATCATCATAATATCTTATGTATAATGATTACATTTTGACTTATTCCTTATGACCCTTAGAGTATATCAAAGGGTATACTTGGGTGTAATAAGTTATATATGGAGATAATTAATGATCAATATAAAATCTATCACTTCTAGTAAAAGAAGAGAAATATCATATGTGATTCGATAAATGACAACCCAGGAATCATTGGCCAAAGTGAAATGAAATTAGAAAGTAGTTTTTAATTTTCATTTATTTAAAGTTGTGCATTTGGGAATCAAAATACATTTAATTATATAAAATAATACTTTACACTAATTTCATGCCTTATATTTAATTGGGACATTGTATGGTGAAAGGATTGAATTGTACGGTAACTATTTACTCAAAGGTTCTTTTATGATTAATGTTAAAATCTATATTATCTGGAAAGTCGTTGATCGCTAGGGAGGCTTATCGCTATTATAGAATAAATATTATTTATTTAAATAAATTAATAGTTTAATTTATTTATTTAAATAAGATTATAATTGTTCTAATTGATTTATTCACAACCGGTTTAATATGAAGAACCTAAAGGGTCACATCATAAAATGAAGAATAATTATTTAAGAAGTTAATGACATAATCGTTATAATATGTTAAGTATGTTTAATTTCATCTATGGTGATAAAATAAATTAAATAACTTAATATTTATTATTTAATATTTTGGAGATATTAAATATAAGTTAATAAGAGAGTCTTATTAATATTATTACAATTATTATTATTTGTAATTTCTAAAAGAGTTTAGAAATTAATTTAATATAAGTACTCCCATTTATTTCTAATAGGATTAGGAGGCAAAATTAGTTAAAGGCGTTTAATTAATTATCCCTAATATGATTAGGGAGCCCAATTAATTAAAGGAGTTTAATTAAATAAATAATACCTTTTTTAATTAAATAGGGTTACCTGATATCTTTATAAGAGGAGTCTTATATCAGATATCAGATATACATAATTCCAAAAATAGTTAAAGAGTACGCCCCCTTTTTCTATAGAGATAGGAAAAACTAGGGTTTGAGCCAATACACCCTTCTTTTTAAAAATTCTTCTTCCTTGGTGGATCACCTGTAGAGGCCATACACTTGGGTGGCTAACATTGATCAAAGGGAATGAATCTAACCCAGAGATTCAAGGAGATCGCGGAGAAGTAGGAGTTGAACTCGTACATGAGGAAGCTCATATCTACAAGGGTATGATTCCATAACTTCTTGTTCTTTGTTTTAATTAATAATATGCATAAAGGATGATCCGGGTAATTGGTTTATGAAAAATTTTTAAATCTGATTTTACTTTGCTTTTGTTAATTTTTGCAATTTGATTGTTACTTTGATCTTCATAAAACCATACATATATTTCATCTATTTATCATAAAAAGTCAGTACTTAGACACAGAGACTATATCGGAGATATACCTCTTAAGTGAGGGAATTAACCAAACAAATTCTCAAAGTCTCAAGTGGCCTTTTATAAGATACAAGTTATTTATATAAATATCGTAAAGTATGGGGTACAAATACATTTCGATAAGAGTGTGAATTATCCAAAAGATATTTTAAATCCTAAGTAATCTATCAAAAATATTTATATAAATACAGATTGTAAAACTATAAATTTGGTCAGTGCTTAGATACCGATACAATATGAATTTATTCACTCTTGAGCGAATGATAGTGTAAATTATTCTAACGGTCTTTAAAATCCTAAGTGGCCTTATTTATAATTATTCATATAATAGATAAAATATATTATTATATATTCTTTGATTTAAACAAATATATTTTTTATATCAAGTATTGTTTAACTATTTTATTCATTATACTTGATACTTTAACTAATTACAAGTATTTGAACATAAATTCATTCATAGAATACTTGTTGGATAATATTGAAAATTAAAGTTATAATTTGTTTAATACATAAAACACACTCTTTATTATGATGATTAATAAATAATTCTTTATAATCTTGCATTAAAACTATATCTCTTTATAAAGAAGCTCTTTTGATTTAAGCCTAAATTAATCTATCTACTTAATCAATAAGCATATTTTTACAAGTATAAACGTTATATAAACTTTTATAACTAAGCATAAAAAATACATCTGCTTATACAGAAGCACGTTTTACATATATAAAGGTTATTGAACTTTTATATATATAAGTACTTGATCTCAAATTACTATTTGCTTATCTTAGAAGCATATCTTTGTCAAAAACTTTGTAATAGGGAAAACGGCAGAGTTAGTTTATTTTATGTACCTGTGAGAAAGACGAATAATTCTTCGACCAAGACAAATCTTAGAGAGGTCAGCTGGGAGTTGGGTCTCAAGTGTACTTGTGAGGTGAGGAAAAGACTGTTGTTTCAAGACCATATCATAGAATAGAACTGAACTTAAAAGGAAGATACAACTAAGCTTAAGGAGGGAACTGGGAGCTTGCTATCCAAGATAGTTAGTTGAGAATAGTTGTATGTTTGTCTATAAAACTTTGTAAAGGCTTCTTCGCCTTTTGAAGGATTTTTTATTACAAGAAGTAATATGATCTCAAGTCCTAGAGAGGAGCTTGAGACTGGACGTAGCAACATACCCGAGATGTATGTTGTGAACCAGAAAAATCTATGTACATTGTATGATTGACTTTTTATTAACTTGAATATTAATTTATAAAACAACAAATTAATTATCTAAAAATTCAAAAAGGCCTAAGATAAATTTTTAATCTGTAATAATCTATTTAATCCCCTTTCTAAATTATTATTGAACTTTCAATTGGTATCAAAGCAGTGCTCTTTAACTTGTTTGTTGAGTTAATACATGCATACCTAAGAGTAGATTCATCTATGGCCTACAATGCTATTGTTTACGGAGAAGGACTATCAATGTCTAGACCTCCACTATTTGATGGAACAAACTTTGCCACCTGGAAGAACATATTTAAAATCTATGTTAAGTCACAAGGAATCAATGTTTGGTTTAAAATAGAACGAGGTGTAAAAGTTCCAACCAAAATTGAAGGAGAAAAGATCATTGAAAAATATGTTGATGAGTTCTCCACTGAAGATGAAGAGGCTATGAATTTAGCTTCACGAGCTGAAAAGGTGTTAACTAGTGCTCTAATTGAAAAAGAGTACAAAAGAGTTAGCAACTGCAAGAATGCAAAAGAGATCCAGGAAAAGTTTATTGTAACCTATGAAGATCATATCAAAGAAACTAGAAAAGATGATCTAATCCAAGAATATAAAAGTTTCAAGCTTGAAGAAGGTGAAAAGATCATTGATATGGAAACATGTTTTCCCAGAATCATTGTTAAGCTAGAATAACTAGGGAAGGCATACACAACTAATGAGAAAAAGAAAAGAATTCTTAAAGCCCTTCCATCTATCTGGAAAATGAAGGTTATAGCAATCAAGGAAATACAAGATTTAGCTACATATCCTCTTGACAGCCTTATTGGAAATCTTCGTGCCCATTAAGTCGACATGCTAGTCGAAAAAGCAGGATCAGACACAAATCTTAAGAAGAAAGGAATTTCTTTCAAAACTCTACATGTAAATCAATAAAGTGATGATGAAGAACTAAATGAAGAACTCATGAGTCTAGATAATAATGAAGTTACTCCATTATCCAGACAACTCAGGAGAGTGATTCAAAACAAAGCTAAAAAATATGATAAAAACTTTATGAAAATAAATTACAACTTCAAAAGCAAACAAATATTCAAGCCAAAAGCATAAGGAGGAAATTTCAAAGTAAACAACAGCGACTTCAAAAATGTCAACTCCAATGAAAATTCAAACACATGTTTTGAATGCAACCAGCCTGGACACTACAAAAAGGATTGTCCAAAACTAGTTAACAACAAAGTTCTAGTAGCTAATGAAGACTGGGATCTAAGTGACAAAAAAGAAATTGCCAAATTATTGCCTCCTTTTTGGTTTAACAAAATGGACACTACAAAAAAATGGCACTTCAGCAACAACCGATTTTCGTTGCTAAAGGTGCTAACTTTCGTTGCAAAAGGGTTTTGGCAACAACTTTACTGTCGTTGTGTCTTTCGTTGCGCAATGAGCGTTGCCAATTGTTCCGCAACGAACGTATTTTTTTCGTTGCCAAAATTAATACATTTTGCAACAAAATTTGGCTTTCGTACAAAGACATTGATCCTTTAGCAACAAAATGTATTGTTGTCGAATAATTAAAATTTCGTTGCTAAAAACCCCATTTCGTTGCAAAAGCATGCTAATTGGAAACGAAATGAACTCTTTTTTTTTGCAACGACCATGCATTTTCGTTGCAATTGACACCATTTTGCAACGACATTTTTTGTTGCAGTAAATTATGAAAATTATTGCCTAAGTTTGCTTTTGTTGCGGAATGTAAACGTTTTAGCAATGATTATCGTTGCTAATTATATTATTTGGCAACGAAATTATGCTGAATTAACAACAAAAATGTTTGTTGCTAGTTAGTTTTCAATAGCAACGAAAGTCGTCGATTAGCAACGACATTATATGTTGTTGTTTCTTTATATGTGCAATGAAAGTTGATATGATTTGCAACGATAAAAAATGTTGCCTTTTATGTTAGTATTAGCAACAATATCATCTCCATTGTTATTAGGTTAATTTTTCGTTGCCAAATATTATATTTTTAATGTCATTAGCAACGAAAATTTGTTGCTAAATGTATAAAAAATTGTTGCTATATTAAAACTTTTTCAATGCTTTGGTAACGAATTATATTGTTGCCAAATCAAAATTTGACATTCTTTTTGTGTACCTGGCTGGCTCAATGTCCCCATAACAAATAATGTCAAAAATACAAAAAAAAAACTAAAATATTATTAACTTAATAAAATCATCCGCTACATAATCATTCATTATCTTTACAATTAACCATCTAAAGCTACCACAGTTCTTTAATCAAAGTATATATCTATACATAAAGAGAGAGTACACTTCATAATTCCGTCCCTTGTCTTCCGTAAATGTAGCACAGAAATTTGATACCCAGTATTGTAAGGCAGGTTGTAGAAGCAGTCTTCCTGCACATATTTGAAAATAATAGCAAGTCAGAAAAATGAAGCCAATAGGTCACCAGATGCACTTAGTGCCAAAATCAATACACAAAGACAATAGAGTTTCTACGTGTTACTAATATACACCGTATTGCTCATAAGCAGAAAAAGACAAATAGGCAATCACAATATCATTTGCTACAAATCCAAATAGAAAAAGAACCTTCAAAGGTCTATATATTATTGCTCATTATAAGAAAAATTGGAATCTTAATCGGCAATTTCATGAACCTTCAGTGCGACTATAAATGTCGACATATATATATACTTTTGCAACATAACACCACCTAAATTTATATAGCTTCCACATCGTAATCACTTCCGTGTCATGAGAAAGGAAAAAGCAGAGCATAAGAAATGAACCTCAGCAAAAAATTTAGCAGGAAATATTCCAGTTTCTTCTCGCAATTCCATAATTGCATCATATGTTGGCTCCTCACCGTCTTCAATTCCTCCCTAAAATAAAAGCTCAAAAATGAGCTGATACAATTACTTGGAAAAATTTATAAGAATATGAGATTCTATGAGATGCTATAATCGAAATGCATCTTTCAAGAATTACCCAAGTGAGGTCATGAAGAACTTCATGTCTAGGTGTCAACCCTCTCAGCAACTAAGAATCAAGAAGGCACCAAGCCATGCCATGCTCCTGGAACTTTCAATCTAAAAGCCACAAACACCTGCAAGTTAATCAGATAAAGGTTATTGTTCTTCCTTGCTTATAACTAAAGAATAGATAACTAACTCCATTGGATTGCTATTTCTTCACCGATCTAAGCTCTCATAGACTAAAATGAGGTTGAGCTTTCTGCCAAAATCACTAATGCATGATTCTGCTAATGCAGTATTACTATTTAGTTCCATGTTAATTTGAATCAACATGTTTTCAGAATTTTATCCCATGGAGGGAGGCATTAGAAATATTTGAGAGTGCGCTAAACATTGTCAACCTTGGTATCAGCTTGATTTCGTGTTCCATTATCTAAAGGCATCTAAACCAAGTGGTTGAGCTTCGGATATAAATAAATGTCTGATGTGTAATAAAGCTCGTAAAAAGAGGTGCAACAGGTCATCTTTTGGCCAAGAGGGCTATTAATTTTCTTTGTATAGTTGATTTTGTTTATGTACTTTAAGTTCCAGTATATGGTTTTATTTCTAGGTGTAATCCTATATGTAAGAATTGGCTTTGCTATGTTTATATATGTTCATGCATATTCTAAAAAAAACCATGACCCAAAGTAAATCAAAATTTTACACACCTTGCACAATCTTCTTAGCTGCCCATATCAATTCTGTTTGGAGTGATTAATTTTGGAGATTTGGTTGTCCAATGGCTTTCTCTTCTTATCCGTCGTTCAAACTGAAGTGGAACGACATTTAGTTGATAGCATGCAGTACCTTCAGTATTTGTCGCAACAAATATAGAAACAAGATATATTCAATTTCAAACATCCTGAATGTCGAGTACATAATTTTACTTGTGGACTAAATGAAATAAACAAATATGCCCGAGAAAT
Organism: Panax quinquefolius; assembly: GCA_020205615.1. Taxonomy (NCBI): domain Eukaryota; kingdom Viridiplantae; phylum Streptophyta; class Magnoliopsida; order Apiales; family Araliaceae; genus Panax; species Panax quinquefolius. Next base: position 65,344,723 of record CM035174.1, on the reverse strand, counting down.
TCAAGAATTTATAAACATACACCATCTTTGCAACTATATTTGACAATAAGGTTACAATGTGTTTGGGAGCAAAGATCAAGTTCAAAAATGGAGAAAATTAGCTTAAAATTTTCAATTATGGTGCCACCATTATTAATTCTAGCCCATATTCACACATACCATTAAGAACCAAAATATAATATTAATCAATTAAAATAGATGTGAAAAAAGAATTTGCGGGCCAAAGAGATCTTGGATCGAGATACTTAGCATACTTTCTAGTAAATGAAAAGGAAAAACACAAAAACAAAAACAAAAATAGAAAAAGAAAAGCAGTCGCAAATTAAAGGAGCTCTTCTCGGCATAATGATCTTCTCTCGGTATTATTTGTTTTCAGTTATTTGAAAGGCCTCACGGTGTATGTCACCGACTAATTGCTAAGAGAAAGTAACTTGGAGTGACTACAAACACTCTTCACCTTGTTTAAGCAATTACAAGCACCAATGCCTTTCTATAAAGTGCCGTAACCAAAGAATCTAGACATGGCATTTTACTTCCATTCACAAGAAAACCTCAAAAAATATCATAAATCACTCTAAATTTACTATATAAAGAAAAAAACTATCAAAAGGAGGAAACGCTAATAAATCAAATGAAGTGGAAGTATCAATCCCAAATAGACCGAGAAATTGATATTGGAACCTGGGGTTCCTCAAGAAGTCATCATAGCACAGTCGAGCAAAACTTTTCTACACAAGCTGCGGTGCCAATTAAATAAAAAAAAATATATTGTTTAAGGCAAACCCAATTTGAAACCTTAAAGAATATATTGTAACAAGCCTAACATTGAATTAAACTGTCATACCTTATTTCAATAATGTTATGACATAGAATTCATTAAAAGCATAACCCTGATCAACAACAACACATACTTGCAAACTAAAATCTAAATTCAAAAATTTTCTCACATATGTATAGTCGTGTTTACCAACGGGATGCCAAATTTATTTCCCCATCAAATTTAAAACTCAACATCTCTATCATTTAAAATTCAACATCTCTATCAGAGGTTAGCAGAGACATCATAATCCATACACATCCATATGGTAGAACACCAATATTGCAAAATTACAAAGCGATCTATATGGAAATGATTCATATTATCCCTAAAGAGAACCAAACGTTAGATAAAAATGACATGTATTTGACATAAACAAATCAAAACTCAAGGAAATCTAACTTCAAAATTAATTCATATTGAGGCAAAATACTTTCAAAGAATAACTACGAATAATAGAGGCAAATTTAAAACCTAAGCTTAGTAAAGAACCAATGGGGAACAAGGCAAGATCCTCCTCCTGAACTAGGCAGAGCGCAGAGAGAAAGCGACTAGTTAGAAGGGGCATAAGGGTGTAGGCGATAGCCTCACCTTCCTGGCCGCGACTGGGGGGAAGAGTAAGACGCTACTGGACTAGAGAAGAGGTAGGTCGCAACCCGCGACTGGCTGCGTGGGTGGTGCCGATTGGTGGTGAGTCGTGAGAGAGATGATGGCAAATTTGGGGCGTAACGGCAGATTTGGGCGCAGTGGGAGAAAGAGTATAACTGAAGGGCCAAAGGTTGAAGGCTCTAAGTACACAACTCCTAATTAAATTAAGGACTCGTTTCAAAAGAAAAGGTTTAATTTTAACTTATAAAAACAACTAATATTATAAACTTTTTAAAAAATAATATTATAAATAAAATTATTATTTGAAAAACTTAAATAGATTCAAATTTAAATTTTAGGATGTCATAAATTAGTTAATAACAAACTAAAATATAACTCTATTATGGAACGGAAAAATAATTATTTAACACATTTGTGATCTATTCCAAAAAAATGTCTTAATTATTATAATTTTTTATTATCAATTTATTAAATTTTAATTATAGTAAGTTAATATTTTATTTAATATTATAAATTATTTAAAAAGTATTATTAAGAATAAATTTCTATTTTAAAAATTAATTACATTACAATTTGAGTTGTAGGATAGCAAAAATTAATTAAGAATAAAACTCAAACTTAACTCTACCATAGAATAATAGATGATTAATTTTGTAGTATTTGTGGTCTTTTCCATATAAGAGTCTTATCTATCTTTTTTTCATATTATTTCATGGTCAATGTATGAAATTTTAAAGTTTAAATTATTGTAAATTTATTTACTTTGATTAAAAAAATAGTCAATATTTTAAGTTCTTTAAAAGTATTATTAAAACTAAATTTGTTACTATAAAAAATTAAATGTATTTATATTATAATTTATATTCACCACAAATAATTCTAAAAAAAATATTTAGAACAAAATAGTGACCAATTTTATCTCTCACAAAATACCTCTGAACAATAATATATAGTGAGTAATAATTCATTCATTAAAAAGGTTTTTTCCTCGCAAATTTTTATCATAAATTGGCGTCAAATATCTTTATACCACCTCAATTTTGCGAAAGAAAAAATTTTAATTGTGAAGGATGTTTCTTTCCCTGATTACTATATTGTCACTATATTACTGCAGAATTTGATTTAAATGGATGGCCCAAGTTAGGTCAATTTGATCTAAAGGCTATGGTCCTTGACGATGGTAAAGGAAAGTTGTAATCTACGAACTTTTCATCCATTTGATCAATTTGTATTTTTACCTCAAAGGTTCATATTTATTTTAAGCTTAAGTAATATAAAATTTTAATTTAGAAAATTAAGACAATACTTTAAAATTAATTTTTTGTTTATATGTATAATTAATTATTTTACCTAATGTTATCTTTGTACTACAATATTTAATTAGTATATCACATACATACATATACTTATAGAATTTATTATAGCATACAATATATAGTTTTATAAAGAAAATTATATAATTTTGCTATTTAAAAAATATTTCTAGTAAATTATTTCTACTAATTATTATATGAAAAAAATTACACTTCCAATATTTGACTTTTAATCAAAAGAAGTGTTCATCCTCTAATATGACAAGTTTAAATACTCGATCACCAACAACGCCCAATCTAACTAGATCAAAAAATGAAAAATAATAAAGGATTATATTTAAAGTAAATTAATTAAATATAACTATAACAAATCGTCACAAATTTCATTCAAATTAATTGACTTTTAACGACAAGCATATAAAAAAAATCTTCAACTATCCACATGTACAGTCCAACTAATACTTGGGGCCCATATAATTGTATGCGGATGTCAACTAGTAAATTGTGTGTTAAAATAATTATAATATGTCAAAAATATAAATAAATAATTACTTAATATATTAATTAACGAAAACAAAATAAACAATTGACAAACTAAATTAAAAAAATAAACATAACTAATTAAGTGACTTAAATAAATATTTTACTAAACAAACTCAAACCCAATAAATAACCTCTCACTTCAAGACCTAACCTCATTTAACAAACTCAATAAATTCAAAAAAAAAATGCTTTATGTGATGCCCCCAAAATAGTTTCAATCCATCCAACCTATTCTGAGTCGCCAAATACATGGTACATAAAATAACTACAATTTTATTACTACAATTGTCGTCGTGCAAAATACAACAACACATATACTGTGAGTTTTAATACCAACTATGACTCATGTCCCAACTATGGACAACACCTCATAGTGATACCTTACATAAAGGTACAATCTAAAACTGTTTTAGAAATTAAAATCTTTGGAAAGTGCTCAAGGAAACCTTCGTACATGGGAGGCCATGCGTCTAGGTAATGATAGATATCATATGTCCACAGAATTATCCTTGGTTGACCCAATAGACCCCAAAGAAAAACGAGAAGATTACTATCATCTTCTTTCCAATGGTGAGTCTTCTCTTGACATATAACTATCTCCACCGTCTGCAATTTAACATTATGTTTCAAATAAACTCCAAGATCATATAGGTAGTGCTCGTAGATATACTCAGCGAGTGGATTTACACAACCCTGTCTTATGATAACGCGAGGTTGTATGTCATTAGACATCTTGTATGATAGTGATAAAACACCCTTCCAGAGTCAGGTTCGCTTCACCCTATTGTTGTTGTTCACCAAAATCAATTATTAAGTGACGATAAAATACGACACACACATCTTAGGTCCTCAATACAATTATATATTGTATGTCATGCCGCTTTTATAATGTGTTGATAAACTTTGATGAGAATTCAACCATCACACTATTCCCTATTATTCTCGCCAACCCAACTACACTCTTATTACACGAAAGGAATTGTGAAGCAAAAGGGTGAGCACAACTAGCTCAAGAAAGAATATTATGACTAAAGATAATTACATTATCAATAGACTTCATCAATAATAAATCGAGATTTAGAACATATAGTAGATAATAAAACTTTTCAACCATATAGTTGCAAATTTGAACGAGCAATCCATTAGAAGAGTCAAATAGACTATAAAGTCTATTATCTTCTCACGTTAAAAGTCTACCAATAATGTTTTATCCTATAACATCAATTAACAGCCTATTTTCCACAATCATATGAATAACTCATAATCATAATTGTGATTCTAAATTCTCTTTCGCATCCAAGACGAAGATAATTTTTATCACATGTCTTTACCTAAAACATCAAAGATCATGGTTATACCAAATCACAGCCCTATTCATAATCATATTAATAAATTCATCTTTTTACCACGGGCCAAAGATATTCATCAACAGCTTCATCTTTGCACTACATGCCAAAGATATTTAACAACAAGTCATCTTTGCACTATATGCCAAAGATATTCAACAACGGGTCATCTTTACACTACGGATCAAAGATATTCATCAATAATTGATCTTTGCACTACATGCCAAAGATATTCATACAGAATTTATATAAACCATAATTATAACCATATATGTTGATTAATTCACCTTTGCACTTAAGTTAAAGATAATCAATTATAAATTCAATGGTCATGATCATACCAGTCAACAATTCAACTTTGCACTACTGGCCAAAGAGAACCTATAGTCACAATCATACCAATAATCTACCCATCTTTATACTCAAGTCAAAGAGAAATATCATCATTAGGGTTATAAGAATGTTATATATGATAATAAAAACAATATATTCAACATATAGATTTAATCTCAAGAGTAAGATTCATAAATCAATGATTTCATAACACCTTAATCCAAATATTATAAATCACTTAATAATATCAAAATCTTAATATTATTAATATTACAATAATATTTTAATCATTTCTTAAACTTATAAACAATTAATTCTGATTGTTTACACTTTACTTATTAATGCATTTAATCATCTTAAAATGTCAAACTCATAAAATTTCATCACCAATAACCAAAACCCTCATAAAAAATCTGCATATACCTCATATATGATTCTCAAGCCATAAAATCATATTTTCCAATTTTCTTACTTCACATAACATATTTAATTCATTTACTCATAATTAGAACATTTTCATGAAAAATACCAAATCAGTTCCAAAAATATTTCTTTTCTGGGATTTAGCATAATGTAGTCCCATATTGAACATATATTTTTCTCGAAATTTTTAAAATTCATTTACTATTTTTCACATGGCCAAAACCACCGAATATTCAGATATTTATCATAAATTGTACTTTTATCCAAAAATTCCAAAATTTACAGAGTATACTGATATTATATAGGTGTACTCCCAATAAAAATTTCATCAATTTTGAAGTTAATCACAAGGAGTTATAAGCGGTTACTTTTAAAATAGTCTTTTCTCATACAATTCATAACTCCTAATCTATAAATCCAAAAATCGCCATTTTTGGACACAATCTACAAAACTCATCAAAATATCATTTCAAATTTTTCCAGGATTTTTGAAGGTTCAGAAAAATTTTGAAATTGAAAAACATAATAACCTTTACATACTAACGACAATATCCCTTACCTCAAAAGAGCAATACTTCTGACTGGAATAACGCTGAACGAACTTGCACCATATAGCAACACTCAAGATATCAAAATACTCACAAGAATACACTCGATAATATAGAGAGAGAAATAGAGAGAAAACTTCAGTTTCTGGTGTGATTTTCAATTCTAATCTAAGCACCTATTTATAGGAAATTGCTTAGAACACCAAAGCAGAAAATTTATTAAAATAATATTATTTATAATAAAATTTCCTTAGAACACCTTTGAATCTGAATTCAGCAATTTAACACATGCAAGTGGGGCCCACCAAAGTGTAAAAAATGTTTTTCTTAAATAAAACAATTAAAACTTCCAAAAATCAATTATTCTGGAACTTCAAAACTTCAATAATTCATAATAAATAGCCCTTTTATCAGAAAAATTCGAAACATATGTCTTTTCCATAGGAAATTCCATTCTCTACAACTTTACAGAAGAAAGTTTTTCCAAATTCCAAACAGAAATTGACCGAAATCCACAAACGGACGATTTTACAAAAGTATAATCGATTTCAACAAAATTTGTGTACACCATCATGTTTAACATGTGTTAAACATTTTTGTAACACACAAAATGTGTGTTTAACATTTAATGCAACAAAACTACTCTTCCTCCTCATTTATTCATATATCACACATTCATTGTAAAAATATCACCATTATTATATTATCAGTAATATAATAATATATTTTATCGAAAAGATAAAATATCAATTTTCAACAATTGTCACATTAAAATTTTTTTCCATCTATAACCACATAAAATGAATATTTTCCTTATTATATAAATCAATAATTAATTATTCACAAAATAATATTACGTAATCACAATACTAACAACCAGCGGCTTCCTGGAAAGAGGGGCTTTCAATAAGGATTTCTCCTTCTTCGCGCAAGCAATTAGATGACCAAACCTCTCCTCGATGTAACTTTCTAGACATTGCCAATAATGCTATCTAATAATATTATCCAAATAATATGAATTATTGATCTGATAATGGGAAATATCGTATGTCGTGACAATTATTGAAACAACAATAATATAAAATATCAACGTAGCAATTATTGAATCAATAAAATAAAATATTGAACAAAGAATTACCGTAACAAATTATTGAGTAATGCCTTCTTACGAAAAAATTTATCATGCTTCATGAATAGTACTCGTGAATAGTAACTCGTGAATAGTAAATCATGAATAGTAACTCGTGAATAGTAACTCGTGAATAGTAACTCATAAATAATAACTCGTGAATAGTAACTCATGAATAGTAACTCATGAATAATAATTATAAAAAATTGAATACTTTTATTTCATAAAATTTGGGGTCTTACACTTTATCTTGTTTCAGGCCAAATATTAATTGGGCAAACAACTCCTTTAATATAATGTTTGAGAGTGAATCAGGTATATTGGACAAAGACAAAAAATCACTAAATTGATGGGAGGTGATTACCTTTAAAATAAAAAAAATTCACTAGTAGGCTTTTTAGAAGTCACTTCCGAAATAGGAGAATAGTTCTGAAGTACCTAGGACTAGGCAAAAAAACAAAAGAAGGTAAAATCGAATAACCGAATATTTTTTAAAAAATAAAAACTTCAACGACTGCTGTTGGGAGTAAAGACTCTCACGTCTAATTTGAGAAAAACTACTGAACGCCATTTGAAATGGCGTGAATTTTTGGATTTTTTTTGGATAAAAATCAGAAAGGCAATCAACGCCACTTAATTTTTTTTTTTAAAAACGAATTTAAAAAAAATATCTTAATTTTTTTAAAACGATTTTATTTTTTTAAAGAAATTTGAAAAAAAAAATGTGATCCAATGCCAAACTAACCGGCATTATAACTTTTTTAAATTTTTTTTATAAAGAAAATTTGTAAAAAAGAAGAATAAGATGTCACATCACTTTAACTGACGTTGGAATCTCTTTTTTTTTTAAATTTCTTTGATCTCTTGTACTTGTTTACAAACATCAATATTTTTTTATGTTTATTCTCTGTCATCGGCATTAGAAATGAAGGAGTATATAAGACTTCAGCTATAAAAAAATAAAAATAAAAATTCTAACTCCAATTAAAGTGACATTGCATCTTACTCTTCTTTTTTACAAAATTGTTTTTTTTTAAATTTTTAAATAAAATAGGGATAAAATTGATATTACATTAATATGGGTCAAACTAACGTAAAGAAAATTTTTCAAATGCTTAGTAAAAAATTTCTTAAAGAAAATGTTGTTCACGAGTGTCGAACTCTAGACCTCTCCAAACTAGAAATATTATATTCCATCAAAAGCCACTGAACCAACTACTTATCATGCTAGAATTTATGTAACACTAATATTTAAACCACCTAGCATTGTTTCTATGCATGTGAAGATGAAGAATTGTAATAATAATAATAATTGTAATAATTTAGGAGTTAGAATGGCTCAGTGGTAGCTTAATGACCAAATAACCCATAAGTCTTAGGTTCGAAACCTAGTTGTGATATTTTTGCTTTTTATGTTATATTTTTTGTGTATTAGATAAATTTTATTACCATATATATATATATATATATATATATATATATATATATACCCATCTTAAATTTCCACATTAAACTAAATATATATAAAGTAACAATGAATATTTATATAACGTAATTATTATTTTAATATATATATATATATATATATATATATATATGTGTGTGTGTGTGTGTGTGTGTGTGTGTGTGTGTGTGTGTGTTTATAAATTTATCTCTAAATATTCTTATAAATATTTATAAACACATATTCATATAAATTTATCTTTAAAATTTATAAACAAATATTTATTTATAAATTTATAAATATTTCATCTAAAATTTATAAAATATTATTTTTCAAGGATTAGTATTTAGTACTATTATTATTATTATGACTGTAATTATTATTATTATTATTATTATTATTATCTTAATTTAAGGCAACATTTTAATAGTCGTTGCAAAAAGTTGTAAAAAATATGCAACGAAAATAAAAATTGTTGCCAATGAATGTGGTCTATATTAGGCAACGAAATATAGCAACAAAAAAACTTTCGTTACCCACGATAAGGAGAAATCAAGTGGTTAGAAATTTTGCAGCGAATTTCTAACGAATTTTGTTTCCAAATTTTGCAACTACTTATGAATTTCATTGCAAAAAGTGAAAGCCTAACATAATCTGCAACGAATGACAAGTTTCGTTGCTAAACATACACTTTTATCAACGACTTATAAAGTTGTTGCTTGAAAAATCATTGCTAAAGCCCCATTTTTAGCAACAAAAAACTTTCGTTGCCCACGATGACGGGAAATCAAGTGGCCGAAAATTTTGCAACGAATTTTTAACGAAATTTTTTCCCGCCAATGAATTAGCAACGAAATATTGCAACGACTTATGAATTTCTTTGCAAAAAGTGAAAGCCTGACAAAATCTGCAACAAAGGACAAATTTCGTTGCAAAACATATACTTTTAGCAACGACTTATAAAGTCGTTGCCCGAAAAATCATTGCTAAAGGCCCATATTTTTGTAGTGGGACTCTAACTCATGCAAGTATATATGGGTCAATAAGTAGTACATAGTAAGAAAAGTATCGATTCACGGATAAAGGTAATAAATCTAAATTATCATGCAACAACTTAATCACTATTTCTATATGCTCAAACTATCAATCAATAAATGAACTTATATCTAAATTAATTATCAACACAATAAATAAATATTATTAAAAGGATGCAATCAAATTGGAAAGATATGGGATTCTAATATCATCTAATGCTTCATCTAAAATGTATGCCTCATGTTATGTTACTTATTAAATACGGAAAGCTAGTCGAGAGCATAAAAGTGAAACGCAACCATTTTTCAATGAACTATGCCCAATTTACACAAAATCCACAATTGATAGAATTCATGCAATCATCACAAATACTAAACTCACTATATGACTTTGTGATTTTACAACAAATATGATTTACGCTCAAACTCTCTTAATGACTACAAATGGTGAAACGGTATATGCCTATTCGAGTCACGAATTATAAAACCTAATACAAATAAGCTTCATGAACATATGCCATTATGGTCATCTATACTTATATTTCATTTTCCAAATCCATACAAGCAATTATTATGAATGGTGATCAAGCATTCAATCATTTAGCATAACCATATTGTGCAATCCAATATCAAATATGCAACATCATAATCATTCGTACATGTTTAAACTAAGCAATAAAATCCATTAGAATCCCATAATGGAATTTAGTTCATTTCTGAACCAAAAGCCATTATGGGATTGAAGCAAAACATGGAATTAAGAAATGCAATCAATAAATATAAGTGAAATGATAGAGAAATTCTGATAATATCTGTTGCGAAGTCTGTTTCCAAGCTTATTCAAATCCACCAGAAATCTCCTGAATGAATACTATTTTTATTGAGTAATCTAGAATAAGAGAAGAGCTAAAATGTAGTAATCCAATGCTCCAACCCTCTCTCGAGTAGTCTAAACCAAAGAACAATAATAATAATCACCCTAAAAAATGTATTGGTACCAACCATATCGTCTTAGATGAGCAAAACACGCTCAAATTCAAATTTCAAAAAGTTAGCATTTTTAAACTGAATAAGACTTCATGTGGTCAAGGCAAAGATTATAATCTGAATTCAGTCTTGGTAGCTGCCGTGAAGTTGTCTGTTGAGTACGTGGCGTGAGCGTGCCATGGCTCTTTGATATTGGAGCGCGGCTGCACGGTATTTGTTTTTGGCTCTGCATTTCCTTTGGCGCGGTCGCGCCTTGTTGAGCCTTACTAGCAGCGCGGCCGCGCTGCTGCTGTACTTGGAATTTTGTTGCCTTTTTGTTGTTGCTGCTATTTGCTACCTCCTTCTTCTTCATTTCTTCTTTTCTTCACTACACCATTTCATTGATTCTCCTCACCTGCTCAGGTTCAGCTGCAATCTACATTGTTGCTCAAATCCACCATGCCTTGTTCCTGCTATCTCCATGCCATTTCATGCCACTCTATGCCTTAAGTTGCTAAAGGAGTTCCAGCCATGCATACTACAAAATAAACACAAAAAGTAAATATAACATAATAAAACTACTCGAGTTGAGCACAATTCCAGTGAGTTGGTAATCAATAAGTAGGTATAAAACCTAATTATTAAATACCCCCAAACTTGATTTATTGCTTACCCTCAAGCAATGCATACAAAAATAAAATGAACAATGCAACTACATGCTATACAAACTATACTATGATGCAAGTGAGTCCTAAGATTTCTAGCCATAATAAAATTCCGATCAAGTGTGCCTCAGAAAATTATCCAGATTCAAGCATAAAGTATCAAACTAAGCTATAAACATAATATCATACAATCAACTAATCCAAACTCACTATAAAGATGTTGTGTGTGTGTGATGTGTTCATAAATAAACTTAACCAAGGCAAAGATTACACATGTTATACTACTTAAGACAGAAAATTACAGTTTAAATCAAGAACTACTTATACTAATGAGACATCAACTATTCCAACACATCAATACAAACAAAAGTTCAACAATGGGTTTATTCTGCATTATATTTACTCAAGAGGGAAATTTTTTCACTTTCCCCGGGTGTTTATTGATTTTTTTCCAATATATAGTGAGTGCATTTTACGCTTTATCTCACTTTCCAGTTCCATTTAAATGAGTGCATTTTATACTCCATCTCGTCCCAATAGCAAGCATACCCATGTGTTCCCAAAGTTTGAGTATCTGTGTTTCCATAGTATATGTCTACCTTCTACACAATTCCATCTTTATAAACAACATTTTCTACTCAGTAAACAAACAAGTTATTCTTTTACCAACAAGCATATATGAACACCTATGTACTATCCTATAGCATCTAAACAACAAGTATGAATTCAATCATGTATAACACTATAACTAAGCTCATGTTATCCACTAAATTCAAGAATCTATCAAATTTCACATTCATCACTGGCTAAACTAGAACTTTTTGCCCCGGCTCAAATACTCTTTCCATAATCTTACGATCATGCCATCTCTTCACCTTTTCCTTCTACATTTTGGAGTTCTCGTAGGCTTGCAATCTGAATTCGTCTAACTCATTGAGTTAGAGTAGGCATTTTTCTCCTGCAACCTTCAAATCAAAGTTTAGCTTCCTTATAGCCCAATACGCCTTATGCTCGAGCTCCATAGGAAGGTGAAAAGCCTTTCCATATACAAGTTGAAATGGTGACATTCCCAATGGTGTCTTATAATTGGTCCTATAGGCCCATACAACATCATCTAGCTTCAACGACCAATCCTTCCTTGTGGGATTCACTATCTTTTCAAGAATTCTTTTCACTTCACGATTTGAAACCTCTAGTTGGCCATTGGTCTGAGGATGGTAAGCTATAGAAATGCAATGATTTACCCCATACTTAGCCAACAGAGCTGTGAACTGACGATTACAGAAATGACTGCCCTCATCACTAATAATAGCCCTTAGAGTCCCAAACCTTGTGAAAATGCTTCTTTGTAAAAATTTGAGGACCACTTTAGCATTATTAGTTGGAAGAGATGCCATTTCCACCCACTAAAAAACATAGTCGACTGCTGACAAGATATATAAATTCCTACACGACGAAATGAAAGGCCCTATGAAGTCTATCCCCCAAACATCGAAAATTTCTATCTCGAGGATTGTGTTCAAAGGCATTTCGTTTCTCTTCGATATGTTCCCAACTCACTGACATCTATCACATTTTTGAACAAAACTGTAAACATCTTTAAAAATTGTCGGCCAGTAGAATCCTGCCTGTAATACTCTAGCCGCTGTCCTTTCACCACCGTAGTGACCTCCATATAATGACGCATGGCAATCTTGCAAAATACCCTCTATCTCGCTATATGGGATACATCTCCTTATTATCTGATTGGTACACTATTTAAATAAGTATGGTTCATCCCATATAAACCACTTCACATCATGTATAAACTTCTTCTTTTGATGCCCCTTCAAGTCTACAGGAATGATCTTGCTCACTAAGTAGTTTGCATAGTTTGCGAACCAGGGCACTTCACCTTTCACCACAAATAACTACTCATCTGGGAAGGACTCATTAATCACAACCTTGTCATCTACATCCCTTCCTAGATTTTCCAGTCTAGATAAGTGGTCCGCCACTTGATTCTCAGTCCCTTTCTTATCTTTGATTTCTAGGTCAAACTCTTGCAATAGAAGTATCCACCTGATTAGTCGAGGCTTTTCATCTTTCTTTGCAACTAAATATCAAATTGTTGCATGATATGTGTACACTATCACCCTAGTCCCAATCAAATATGCACGAAACTTGTCAAAAGCATACACAACTGCCAAAAGTTCATTTTCTATGGTGGTGTAGTTTAACTGAGCATGAGTGAGGGTCTTCCTCGCATAGTAAATCACATGAAAGATCTTTTCCCTTCGCTGGCCCAACACTGCTCCCAAAGCATAGTCACTGGTGTCACACATCAATTCAAATGGTAGGTCCCAATCTGGTGCTATAATCACTGGTGTCGTAGTTAACTTTCTCTTCAACTACTCAAATGCAGACATGCATTCGTCATCAAACTTAAACTGTGCATCCTTCTCCAATAAACTGCAAAGCGACTTCGTGATCTTGGAGAAGTCTTTAATAAACCTGCGGTAGAAGCCTTCATGCCCTAAAAAACTACGCACACCTTTAACAGAAGTTAGTGGAGGCAAATTTTAATGGTTTCTAGCTTTTCCCTATCCACCTCTAATCCTTTCTTTGAAACTTTGTGGCCCAAAATGATACCCTCTTGTACCATAAAATGGCACTTTTCCCAATTCAAAACCAAATTTATTTCAACACATCTTTTTAATACCATAACTAGATTCTCTAAACATAAATTAAATGAATCACCAAATACTAAAAAATCATCCATAAACACTTCCACATTGTGCTCCACCATATCCGAAAAGATTGCCATCATACACCTCTGAAATGTGGCTGGGGAATTGCACAACCTGAAAGACATCCTTTTGAAAGCAAATGTTCCGTATAAACATGTGAAAGTTGTCTTTTCCTAGTCTTTTGGAGCTATCATAATCTGATTATAGCCTAAGTACCCATCTAGAAGGCAATAATACTCATGACCTGCTACTCTATCCAACATTTGATCAATAAATGGCAACGGGAAATGGTCTTTCCTTGTAGCTTTATTAAGTATACGATAGTCTATGCAGACTCTCCACCCCGTAACTGTCCTGGTCAGTATCAATTCATTGTTCTCATTGGAGACTACGGTCATTCCCCCTTTCTTCAGCACACACTGTACCGGGCTTACCCACGAGCTATCTGAGATCGGATATATAATTCCCTCGTCCAGCCATTTCAGAACTTCCTTCTTGACCACTTCCTTCATAATTGGATATAATCTCCACCGTTGCTCCACTGAAGGTTTACTATCATCTTCCAATAGGATCTTGTGCATACAAAATGTTGGGCTGATCCTTTTGATATCTGCTACAGTCCATCCAATGGCTGATTTGAACTCTCTTAGAACTCTTAGTAGCTTTTCTTCCTGGACAGATGTTAGTGCAAAAGAAATATTAACAGGTAATTTTAAATTATCATTTAAAAATACATACCTCAAGTGGTCTGGAAGAGGTTTCAATTCAAGTTCTGGAGGCATCTCCAATGATGGCTTAAGTTTCACTGATGTCTCCCCATCAATCTTTAATGGCTCAACAGGAGTCTTGAATCTTCTAAAATTTGGTGTTGTGTTAAGTATTTGAACAAACTCAATAATCTCATCATCTTTTATCTCAGAATTTCCCAGAATAACACTCTTCAAAGGTTTATTTTCCACCAAATTCTCTACTCCATCATTCAACATCTTGTCCACCATATCAATCCTGAAACATTCCTCTTCGTCTGTAAGAAACTTCATAGCCTTGAACACGTTGAAGGTAACTTCTTGATCATGAACCCTCATTGTCAATTCACCTTTTTGAACATCTATTAAGGTTTGTCCTGTGGCTAGGAATGGTCTTCCAAGGATGATAGGTATACTTATGTCTTCTTCATAATCCAAAATAATGAAATCAGCCGGGAAGATGAATTTATCCACCTTTACCAACACATATTCTATAATACCACGTGGATAAGTAATGGACCTATCAGCAAGCTATAATGAAATGTTTGTCAGCCTTGGAGCCGGTAGTCCCAACTGATTGAATACTGACAGTGGCATCAAGTTGATGCTCGCCCCTAAATCACACAAGCATTTATCAAAAAACATCTTTCCGATTGAACAAAGTATTGTGAAGCTTCCTGGGTCCTTTAGCTTCGGAGGTAACTTGTTTTGAAGCACTGCACTACATTCTTCAGTCAAGGCTACTGTCTCAAAGTCTTCTAGCCTTTTCTTCCTTGACAAGATACCCTTCATAAACTTTGCATAACTTGGCATCTGTTCCAATGCCTCTGTGAAAGGTATATTACTTTGTAGCTTTTTGAACACCTCTAAAGACTTGTTGAATTGTTTGTCTTCCCTTTGTTTTTGTAGTCTCTGTGGATATGGAACAGGGGGATGAACAACTGGTGGCTTGGTCACTGGTTTCTCAGTTGACTCTTTACTATGTTCAGAACCTTCTTGAACCAAACTATCATCAGAAAAATTTTCTTCATTGCGTAGCCGCGCGTCTTCCGTTTGTAATTGTGGCGTGGGCACGCCATCTTGCAATCTTGTAGTCTGCTTCCCTGATCTTAAGGTAATAGCCTGACATTGTTCTTTACCCTCTCTTTTTGGATTAGCTTCTATTGTACTTGGCAAGGTCCCTTGTGGTCTGTTGTTGAGCATACTGGCCATTTGACCCATCTGTGTCTCCAAATTTTTGATAGCCACTGCTTGGCTCTTGATCAGTACCTCGGTATTCACCATGTACTTCAACATCATCTCCTCTATTTTTGACTTCTTCTCTTACTGAGGTGCAGGTGGTGGATGATGTTGTGGTTGCTGTTGAAATCTACGAGGGTAGGGTGGTTTTGGTGCATACTGCTGATGCGATGATTGTGACTGAAACTGATGTTGTGGTTGAAACTATTGATTTTGTTGATTGTTTTGATTATTGCTTCAGCTAAAATTAGGATGATTATGGTTGTTGGGGTTGTAAGAATTCTGGAATTGATTCTGACTTTTCTGATAGTTGCTCATATACTATACAGATTCTGAACTGATAGCACACTGATCGGTTGAATGTGAACCTGCACATATCTCACATATAAAAGACTCTGTCTTCACTTTACTTTCTGCTAATGAATCAATCTTCTTTGCCATAGATGCCATCTGAGCTGACAACTATGTGATAACATCCACCTCTAACAATCCCGCAACTTTGGGATGTGGCAACCTAGCCGTAGGATTTTTGAAAAGCATTTGTTGCCATAGTCTCTATAAGATTATAAGCCTCTTCATAACTCTTAGCCCATAAGGCTCCTCCTGCAATAGCATCTACAATTGGCCTTGACTGCCATCCCAGTCCATTATAAAAAGTATTAATCACCATCCAATCTGACATTCCATGATGGGGACATTTCCTTATCATCTCTTTATAGCGTTCCCATGCTTCGTACAGTGATTCACCCCTGCTATTGTTCAAATTGGGAAATTATTGTCCTCATTTTTGCTGTCTTAGCCATTGGAAAAAATTTGGCCAAGAAATTCTGTGCTAAGTCCTCCCATGTTGTAATAGATCCTGATGGTAAAGAGTGGAGCCAACTTCTAGCCTTGTCCCGTAAAGAAAATAGAAATAGTCTAAGCCTGATTGCATCTTCTGACACCCCATTGTACTTGAAAGTGTCACATATCTCTATGAAGCTCAATAAGTGCTCATTCGGGTAATCTGTAGCAGCACCCCCGAATTGTACCGAATTCTACACCATTTGTATAGTGCCTGGCTTTATCTCAAAAGTGTTGGCTACTATAGCTGGCCTCACGATGCTTGACTATAACCCATTTATATTCGGCATTGAGTAATCTCTTAAGGCCATGTGTTCCTCTCTTTGCTCTTCTGCTGCCATGTTGGATGTTGAATTATCAAAATCTACTTGTATATTCCTGTGTACTCTCGATTTCAAAACTCTGTCGTTGATATTATCCTGTTCAGGCACCAATTCAGAGTTTGTCGATCGTGTGTGCATAAAATGTATACAAGTACCTGAAATACAAACAAAAACAAAATAGAAATAAGCTAAGAATAGAATTGTTTAAGTCACACAAATTTAGATTTAGTTGATGATGACAATATTAAAAATAAATGCCTTTCCCCGGTAACGGTGCCAAAAACTTGTTGCCTCCTTTTTGGTTTAACAAAATGGACTCTAACTCATGCAAGTATACATGGGTCAACAAGTAGTACAGAGTAAGAAAAGTATTGATCCACAGAGAAAGGTAATAAATCTAAATTATCATGCAACAACTTAATCACTATTTCTATATGATCAAACTATTAATCAATAAATGAATTTATATCTAAATTAATTATCAAAACAATAAATAAATATTATTAAAAGGATGTAATCAAATTAGAAAGATATGGGATTCTAATATCATCTAATGCTTCATCTAAAATGTATGCCTTATGTTATGTTACTTATTAAATACGGAAAGCTAGTCAAGAGCATAAACGTGAAACACAACCATTTTTCAACGAACTATGCCCAATTTACACGAAATCCACAATTGATAGAATTCATGCAATCATCACAAATACTAAACTCACTATATGACTATGTGAATTTACAGCAAATATGATTTAAGCTCAAACTCTCTTAATGACTACAAATGGTGAAACGGTATATGCCTATCCGAGCCACGAATCATAAAACCTAATAAAAATAAGCTTCATGAACATATGCCATTATGGTCTAATCTATACTTATATTTCATTTTCCAAATCCATACAAGCAATTATTGTGAATGGTGATCAAGCATTCAATCATTTAGCATAACCATAATGGGAAATCCAATATCAAATATGCAACATCACAATCAGTCATACATGTTTAAACTACGTATTAAAATCCATTAAAATCCTATAATGGAATTTAGTTCATTTCTGAACCAAAAGCCATTATGAGATTGAAGCAAAACATGGAATTAAGAAATGCAACCAATAGATATAAGAGAAATGATAGAGCAAATTTGATAATCTCTGTTGCGAAGTCTGTTTCCAAGCTTGTTCAAATCTACCAGAAATCTCCAGAATGAATACTATATTTATTGAGTAATCTAGAATAAGAGAATACCTAAAATGTAGTAATCTAATGCTCCAACCCTCTCTCGAGTAGTCTAAACCTAAGAACAATAATAATAATCACCCTAAAAAAATGTACTAGTACCAACCATATCGTCTCAGATGATCAAAACACGCTCAAATTCAAATTACAAAAAGTCAACATTTTTAAACTGAATAAGACTCGTGCGGCCACGCAACATTATAAGACAATTCGCACGCAGATAACGTGAAGTTGTATCTTTGAGTACATATGCACGCAAGTACGTATGACGCCCCAAAATTAGGTATACATCACCCATCTTGGGTCCCCACTTACATGGTACATAAATCCAAATACAACTTAATAATACAACAGTCGTGTACAGTACGACAAAACATAGGCTGTGAGTTTGAATACAAATATTATCTACAAGAGATTATCCAAACTCAAAGGAGTCCTCATTACATTTATTATCACACTATTTCATAGAATAGTGAGGACTACTAATGCACCATCTAGGATCATCACTCTGTTCCCCGACTAGTCCCAGCTATGTTCTCATTTCCTGAAGAGAACAGTGAAAGAAAGGGTGAGCTCAACTAGTCCAGTAAGAAATATTATGACTAAGATAATGCAGAATAATTTATCGTTAGCCTTCAATAGTGTTAAACTGATAAAATATAATAACTATCAAGTTTAACTGCAGTGGAACAAGCAATCCATTAGAAGAGTCAAGTAGAGCATAAAATCTACTATCTTCTATGATTTAAAAAGTTTTTCATCAACTTTATCACGAGACTCACGACAATAAATAAAATCGAATCATCCTTGCACTACACTCGAAGGATAATCTTTAATATCACGACCACGAATTATTTATGCACTACTACTAAAAGATAATCATGTTTTCATCAATGATCCCGATCATGCCATAAAACAATTCATCTTTAATCGCACTACTACCAAAGAGAATCCATAGCCATAATCATACCAAAATTGTCCATCAATGCACTACGAGCCAATGAGGACTTTTTCCACATCATTTGTAACATTACGGTCATGATTACAATCAATAATCCTCGGTCATAATCATACCAAGTCCATCTATACACTACTGAGCCACGAGATGACTTTCAACAAAATATTAACATGAGGATGATGACAATGATATAAGAATTCAATAAAACAAGTTAAAGAATTAATTTATCTAGGAACTGATAACGTTCAAATTGTCAACATGATATTGCTTTGTAGAGTAAAATTCAAGAATGCTCAGAAGAATATTTCCATGAAAAGATATCTTTGGATGAAGCACAAATATCAAGGATATTCCACTAA
Source organism: Panax quinquefolius (assembly GCA_020205615.1). NCBI lineage: Eukaryota > Viridiplantae > Streptophyta > Magnoliopsida > Apiales > Araliaceae > Panax > Panax quinquefolius. The sequence goes on along the minus strand of CM035174.1, from coordinate 65,325,120 downwards.
TTTCATGGAGTATAGAAGTCAAAACTTTAACCAACCGAGTATAATAGAATATATGAAACCGCAAATGAATTTTCGCCCACCATGCAGTAATCCACGTGGTCGATCATTTCCACAATTTAATAAGGAATGAATCTGAAGGATCATTCACCATGCATGTGGTAATCCACATAGACAGGTTATTCCAACAGAATAATAAAGAATGGAATAACATAAGGATTCACCATGTGTGCGATAGATCGCATGATGTGTTATTCCCAATGTAATAATAAATAATGGAACCATTCCGACGTAAACGCACAGTTAGGATATTCCGACAGAATAATAAAGAATGGAATAACAAAAGAAATCACCATGCATACGGTACTTCGCATAGATAGGTTATTCCAACAGAATAATAATAACGCAACCAAAGTCAAAGTAAATTACGCACCGACGGGATGTTCCAAAGAGAATAATAAAGAATATAATAACAATAGAAATCAACATGCATGCGGTGCCCGCATAGACAAAGTTATTCCAATGTAATACTAATAAGTACAAAATCGGTCCCAGTGAAACGCATGCATAAGATATTTCAATGTAATAATAATAAAGATTTTAACCAGTCCCATGTAAAACGCATGCATGTGGATATTCCAATGAGAATAGTAAAGATTTTAATCAGTCCTGCCAGAAACACATGATGTGATATTCCAACGGAGTAATAAAGACGGAATAATAGAAGAATGTCACCAAGTATAGGGTAGCTCATGATATCAAAGTTATTCCAATGTAATAATAAAGAATGGAATAACAGAAGTTCTCTTCATGAATACAAAAGAAATAATACTCCCTACGAGTACAACAAATAATATTCCCTACCTTTGAAAGAAGAGTACTCCGACTAGTAGGTCGAGGATATACTCGAAGAAAACTTGCACTACGCTAAAAGCTTTCTTAAACTCTAAATAAATACGCTCAAGATTATAGAAGAAGAACTCTCTCTATAGTTTCTCTCTCTAGAGTTTCAATGAATTCGTAAGAAATAATGAAGGAATGAGCTTCTATTTATAGAAAAATGGACTGCATAGAAACTAACTCATGAACGGTCCAGATTGATTTACTTTAATCTGACGGTCCATATTTAAAGCAAATTTTTTTAAATAAAATATAATATATTTTATTTATAATCTAATAAAACGAATAACTTTATAAAAGATTTTACTATGCAAACACTATACATGCATTATGCAAACACTATGCATAATAAAATATAATATATTCTAATTATTGTATAATAAAAAAAATAACTTTATAATAGTATTCTATTTTATATAAAAAGATATTACTATGCAAAACACTATGCATAATAGAATATAATATATTCTATTTATAGAATAACTTTATAAAAGTATACTGTTTTATATAAAAAGATTTTTTGTATTATTACATTAATAATACCAATAAAACAAAACTTATTACCTTTATTATAATTTCAACCAACGGTCTGAAAAATTAGCACATTTCTTCATGGAATAATATTGTACTTAAAAATGATTTGTACCGAAAAGAAATATATTTTTTGGGTGAATAGTACCCCGTGAATAGTAATTCGGGAATAGTATCCTGTGAATAGTACCCCGACACAAAAAGTGTCCCAAATACCCGAGTGAACAATACTAGAGTGAATAGTAATCGGGTGAATAGTAACCATGAATAGTAACTCGTGAATAGTACTCCGACACAAAAAATACCCTAAATACCCGAGTGAATAATATTTGGGTGAATAGTAATTGAGGTGAATAGTAACCCGTGAATAGTAACTCGTGAATAGTACTCCAACATAAAAATATCCCAAATACCTGAATGAATAATATTCGGGTGAATAGTAATTTAGGTTAATAGTAACCCGTGAATAGTAACTCGTGAATAGTAACTCGTGAATAGTACTCCGACACAAAAAGTGTCCCGAATACCCGATTGAACAATACTGAGTGACTTATAACATAAGCATCAATAATCAATACCGTGTGCTACTATGCAACCACGCGTATTACTGTACTTTTACTACCAAGTAGTTCAACAGTTTTAATGGTAACACTTCCGCTGTTATACTCATAAAAATATTTTTGTCGTTTTCTCAATCCGACAATGATTCCGTTGTGGGGTCCACCAATGATTGTACCATCTTACGGATATTCCCCGACAAAAAGAATATTCCCCGACCAATCGAATATAATATGACAACTTGCATACTTTGCAAAATTTATAAATACTACCCACAACTATAACATTATCTCAACTCCACACCATAATATTAAAAAAATTATTTCGAGAAAATTAAATATTTATTCATAAAATCTGGGGTCTCACAATCTCCCCTCCTTAGGGAATTTCATACTCCTCAAATTTACGTGCGTCGTACTTGGTATCTTTGAATAGGTGAGGATACCTCGACTTCATTTCAAATTCTAACTCTTGAGGTATAACCTTTGAGTGTTGAATACGATTCTTCTTATCCAAGATTTTAACATGTATCTCCTCACACGTTAAATCATCCGCTATCTCGTCCGGTTCTAAATTAATAATGTGGTTCGGGTCGTCCACATATTTATGTAACATCGATACGTGAAAAAAAACATTATGAACACGCAACATTCTTGGCGGTAAAACTAGTCTATATGCTACAGTTCCTACTCGATCGAGGATTTCAAATGGGCCAATTAAATCGAGGGTTGAGATTTTCTTTCTTTGTCGATTCTTGCTTCTAGAATAACGCCCTCTTGAACCTTCTTAATTCTTCACATTCATCAGCTCCAGGTGTATAGCTTGAGCGGCTTTAACTTTATCGATTAAAGTCGATTCTACTCGTATATTCGTTATCTTCACATGGGTTCCTAGAGTCTTTAACTCTATCTTCATCATTTATAAGTCGTACGAAATTGGTCTTTGTGTTAACAACATCGCACTCGTAAACGCATACGATCTTCTACTCAACGCGTCAGCTACCATGTTCGCTTTTCCTACGATGGTATTGCATGGTACGATCGTAATCTTCAACAGCTCGAGTCAACGTCTTTACGATCTTCTACTCAACGCGTCAGCTACCACATTCGCTTTTCCTATGATGGTATTGCATGGTACGATCGTAATCTTCAGCAGCTCTAATCAACGTCTTTGGCGCATGTTACGTTCGTTTTAAGTAAAGAAATATTTGAGGGTTTTAGAAATGGGTTTTGTACTGGGATCAATACAAAATTCGATTTCACGCTCTAGGGGTAGGCTAAGAAGTCCTTCGAGAATATGTCAGGAAATTTATTAACAATAGAAATATCATTCAAAACTGTGACTCTCATCCAAGACTTGGATAACACGTCACATTGATACCTATCAACTTGCCATCGTCATTCACGACATCGCCTACGTAAAGTCTGGCTTCGGTGCATTCCACATAAGAAAGTCAACAACGAAAGGACCGGGGCTCTTTACTTATGGCTTTATATGATAATGATTGACTTTAGTGGTTTGGTTGCTTGAATTCGCATAACAGGTTGGTTAGGAATATGAAAGCTAACAACCTTACGAAAAGCAATATGGGTAGTTAACCAATCGATTCCTAAAATCGCATCAAAGGCAAGTATTTTCAAAAAGATAAGATTGACAGGTAACGTGAAAGTGTCGATTTGAATCAACAAGATTTATAAACAGTGGAGGTAACGAAGGTTTCTACTAACAAAATTTCAACCAATAAGTCAATGTCTAACTTCTCTTGGGTCAAATTTAAACGTTGAGCGCAAGCAAGAGAGATAAAAGAATGGGTAGAATCGGTATCTAATAAGGTATAGACTTTGCAAGAATTTATAATAAACTAACTCGTGTTAACTCCGTTTGTGTTACTCGCTTTTTGAGGAGTCACGAAAAACGCTCTTCTTGAAATCACCGACTTTGTTTTGTCCATATCTGCCTTTGGTGCCACCGTCCCAGCTGGACTTGACTTTGGTGCACGACAAAATCGAGCTAAATGACATTCTCTTCTTGAAATTTCCACTAATATTATCTTGGCCCTGATTACCACCGAAGTGGTTATCATTCTTGGCATGATAATTTCCCCCACGATGGTTATCATTGTTCCAATGGCCGTTGCCACCGGTAAGATTATTATCGTGTTGTTGGTCGTTAACTTTTGGTTGTGCTAACTCATTATCGCGCTCCAATAACTGAGCCCTATTCACAACATCTGAATATAAACAAAGTTTATGAGAAATGAAGTATTGACGTATATCGGGTTTCAAACCTCTTAGAAACATTCGTGTCATTCACTCCTCATTATCGACCAAATGGAATGCAAACCGGGATAACTCCACAAACTTAATCTCGTACTGCGATACGGTCATATTATTTTGCTTCATTTCTTATCTCAACATTTTTAGATGCCATTTTCAATCACTATCACTAAACAAGGGTTAATTGACATATCACATATTATCCCTATACTCTGACCGACCAATTAAATACCAAATAAACTTAGGTAGGTCATACTAGCGAAGGAATTCCCCGTCTCTCCCCTTCTAGTTCTTGTCTCACATCTCAGCCAGGGATCATATCCCTAAGCTTTGATACCAACTGTGATGCCCCAAAATTAGGTATACATCACCCATCTTGGGTCGCCACTTACATGGTACATAAATCCAAATACAACTTAATAATACAACAGTCGTGTACAATACGACAAAACATAGGCTGTGAGTTTGAATACAAATATTATCTACTAGAGATTATCCAAACTCAAAGGAGTCCTCATTACATTTATTATCACACTATTTCACAGAATAGTGAGGACTACTAATGCACCATCTAGGACCATCACTCTGTTCCCCGACTAGTCCCAGCTACGTTCTCATTTCCTGAAGAGAACAAAGAAAGAAAGGGTGAGCTCAACTAGCCCAAAGAAGAAATATTATGACTAAGATAATGCGAATAATTTATCGTTAGCCTTCAATAGTGTTAAACCGATAAAATATAATAACTATCAAGTTTAACTACAGCGGAAACAAGCAATCCATTAGAAGAGTCAAGTAGAGCATAAAATCTACTATCTTCTATGATTTAAAAAGATTTTCATCAACTTTATCGCTGAGACTCAACTTAATAAATAAAATCGAATCATCCCTGCACCACGACCAAGGATAATCTTTAGTATCACGACCACGAATTATCCATGCACTACGGCTAAAGATAATCATGTTTTCATCAACGGTCCTGATCATGCCATAAAACAATTCATCTTTAATTGCACTACGACCAAAGAGAATCCATAGCCATAATCATACCAAAAATTGTCCATCAATGCACTACGGGCCAATGAGGACTTTTTCCACATCATTTGTTACATTACGGTCATGATTACACCGAATAATACCTGGTCATAACCATACCAACTCCATCTATGCACTACAGGCCACATATGACTTTCAACAAAATATAAACATGAGGATGATGACAATGATACAAGAATTCAATAAAACAAGTTGAAGAATTAATTTATCCAGGAACTGATAACGTTCAAATTGTCAACATGATACTGCTTTGTAGAGTAAAATTCAAGAATGCTCAGAAGAATATTTTCATGAAAAGATACTAGATGAAGCGCAAATATCAAGGATATTCCACTAATTTCATGGAGTATAGAAGTCAAAACTTTAACCAACAGAGTATAATAGAATATATGAAACTGCAAATGAATTTTCGCCCGCCATGCGGTAATCCACGTAGACTGATCATTTCCACAATTTAATAAGGAATGAATACGAAGGATCATTCACCATGTATGTGGTAATCCACATAGATAGGTTATTCCAACAGAATAATAAAGAATGGAATAACATAGGGATTCACCATGCGTGCGATAATCGCATGCACGAGTTATTCCCAATGTAATAATAAATAATGGAACCACGTCCCAATAACGCGCAGCATGTGATATTCCGGCGAATAATAAAGAATGGAATAACAAAAGAAATCACCATGCATGCGGTACTTGCATGTAGACAGTTATTCCAACAGAATAATAATAACGGAACCGTGTCAAAGTGAAATTACATGCACCGAGCGGGATGTTCCAACAGAATAATAAAGAATAGAATAACAATAGAAATCACCATGTATGCGGTACTTCACATAGAATATATTCTATTTATAGAATAACTTTATAAAAGTATTTTGTTTTATATAAAAAGATTTTTTGTATTATTACATTAATAATACCAATAAAACAAAACTTATCACCTTTATTATAATTTCAACCAACGGTCTGAAAAATTAGCACATTTCTTCATGGAATAATATTGTACTTAAAAATGATTTGAATGAAAAGAAATATATTTTTTGGGTAAATAGTACCCGTGAATAGTAATTCTAGAATAGTATCCGTGAATAGTACCTCGACACAAAAAAGTGTCCCAAATACCCGAAGTGAACAATACTAGAGTGAATAGTAATCGGGTGAATAGTAACCCGTGAATAGTACTCAAACCACCTAAAAAATACCCCAAATACCCGAGTGAATAATAATATTCAATGAATAGTAATTTAGGTGAATAGTAACCCGTGAATAGTAACTCGTGAATAGTACTCACACACAAAAACCCCAAATACCCGAGTGAATAATATTCGGTAAATAGTAATTTAGGTGAATAGTAACTTAGTGAATAGTAACTTGTGAATAGTACTCACACAAAAGTGTCCCGAATACCGATTGAACAATCTTTGGTGACTTATCACATAAGCATCAATAATCAATACCGTGTGCTACTATGCAACCACGCCAGACATCGCATTTCTTTACTACCGAAAGTAGTTCAACGGTTTTAACGGTAATACTTCCACCGTTATACTCATAAAAATATTTTTTGTCGTTTCTCGATCCGGCAATAATTCCGTTGTGGGGTCCACCAATGATTGTACCATCGTACGGATATTCCCCGACAAAAAGAATATTCCCCGACCAATCGAATATAATATGACAACTTGCATACTTTGTAAAATTTATAAATACTACCCACAACTATAACATTATCTCAACTCCACACCATAATATTAAAAAAATTATTTCGAGAAAATTAAATATTTATTCATAAAATTTGGGGTCTCACAGGCGCGTCATGGCTCTTTGATATTGGAGCGCGTTCGCGCGGCATGTGTTTTTGGCTCTGCATTTCCTTTGGCGGCGCCGCTTTTTCGAAAACTTACTAGCGGCACAAGGTCCGCTGCCTTCATCACCGCACTTTGGAATTCTCGCTAGCTTTTTGTCTTTGTTCTTTGCTATGTGCTACCTCCTTCTTCTTCATTTCTTCTTTTCTTCACTACACCATTTCATTGATTTTCCTCACCTGCTCAGGTTCAGCTGCAATCTACACTGTTGCTCAAATCCACCATGCCTTGTTCCTGCTATCTCCATGCCATTTCATGCCATTCCATGCCTTAAGTTGCTAAAGGAGTTCCAGCCATGCATACACAAAAAGCAAATAAAACATAATAAAACTACTCGAGTTGAGCACAATTCCAATGAGTTGGTAATCAATAAGTAGATATAAAAAGATCTGAGTTAAATTCTGAATATCAATTACATAGTACTTCATTTGACACACATACATTAGATAATATAAATGAAGAACATTATGAATTACAAGAAGCTTATAATTTTTATATGAAAATAATGAAATTATTAAAGAAGATTTTATTAAATTAAAAATATCTTTAGAAAAATTAATTAAAACTAACAAAAAGCTTGAAATACTAAATGCAAGTTTAATTATAACTACTTGAAAGTTTAAATGAAGAAAAATAAAAAATGATTTCTTATTAAAAGAAGAATTAGAAAAGTTAAGAAAAATAAATAAAAATCTTAAAATAAAATATTCAAATTTGATCATAGCTAATGAAAGTTTAAATGAAGAAAAACTAAAAATGACTTGTTTTTAAAAGAAGAATTGAATTTTAGGATTTCCCTATATGAAGTTGAGGGGTAGAATTAAGATGCAAATAAATAATAGAAACTTCTTACATGCCATATTATGAATTGTAGTCCACATAAAAATAAAAATAAAAATACAAGATACTATTATCATTTAAAGAGCTGAAAACAGGTCAGATCGTAGAAGAAAAACAAAAGGCAAAGTATTGGAAACAATACAAATGTAAACAATGGTCATCAACGATTATATAAAAAGAGATAAAGCGGAGAAGAGAATTATAAATAAGAAAAATGGAAAAGTACAGACCACTAATTAAATCAAGCCTCGAGAACACTTAGGGCGAGGTACCCTCTTCGGATGCTCAGGAGTATGGCTCCTTGGTCTTTTTCGATCATGAGGGTGGCCTCGAGACATATCTTCAAAGTGCATAAGCTTCTTTCCTCTGCTTCAGAAGAACCTCTAAAGCTTTATCTGCTTCATCCATGATCACGTTCTTTGTTAGCAGCGAACACCAACCTTCTCCTAGCTTCGCCATGAGCTCTCGAATGAGAACTCACTGAGTTGTGCTTGGAAACCATGCTGTCATGAGCACTCTTTGAAGGACCCACTCGATCCTTGATAGAAATACGCTGCAAAGATGAACTCACAGCCATCGGCTGTCCTTCAGGTATAACAGTTCTAATCCTCACCATGCTTTCCGACGTAGAACAAATGAACAAATTATGATTGAAAACTCGTGAACACTAGAACTCAGCCCTCCTTCTAGAGCCAATGTTAACGCCAAGATCTTCTCCAACGTCCCAATCATGTAAGACGCCCTGATCTTGTACATCAACACGATCGAACACCAAAAGCTTGACTTAACCCGATCGTGGGGATAGCTTCGAGCGTGAGAGTCGATCTGAGACTATATCAAGGTTAACAATGGAGGATAAAATATCTAGTGTATTGAGAGAAAGAAATATCAGTTTCCTGTCCCTGGATCCCCTCCTTGCTGTGATATATTGGCTATCATATACTCCAAGATCCGGTTTTGCGTGCAACCGACTCCCCTGACACCTGTTAATCCCATCCCCTTTGTCCATCGCTACCCGACTGTCCAATCCTCATTAATGCAATGTAAGATATCAGTTAGCCATTACCTTTGTCATCATCACCGGTCAAAGTCCAAGTGAAGATATTTAGTCATCTGATGGGTCGGTTCAGCCAACCTGGCCCAATGCTTTCAAAATCTGACAAAGATGACCCAATAGATTAACCAAAGAATTAGGCCCAACCAATTCGGTCCACTATGTAAAATATCAGGACCCAACAGTCAGAAAACAAAATCGTCAGTGAAGATAATGGAAAGACACAGAGAAGACAAACAAACTTGAAATGTTTATTAAATTCCATTCATATTACTGTAAGAAAAAAGTTACACCAGTCCAAATACAGTCCACCTGTAACTCGGTATTAATCCAGTTGTCCAACAATAAAAGCAATCACATAACATATCAACAGTCCCCCCAAAAAAGTAAACAAATTCGTTGAACTACATTTTATAACTATTTATAAAATACAATATATTTCCAACGAATGATCATTGATCAAAAATATTAAATACTCATTAAACATACACCACCTATATATATACATAATCAAAGAAAAAAAACATTTAAAGGGTCCAACTATCAAAGTACAAATTATAAAATAAAGTATACTAGGTAATGTAATTAAGTATGATTTACTTAAGAAATATTTCATTGCTATCTTGCATGTTATTTTTATAAAATTATGTGATTTTATTTGTATGCGGATCTTTAGATAAAAGAAATAAAGTGCAGAACAAAAAAAATATTGAAACAAACGATGATAGTAGTACTGACATTGGCCAATTTGAAGGTTATGGTGATGACAAAATTTCAAGGATCAAAAAATCTATTACTGAGTTAAAATTAGAGATGAAAGCCATGAAAGAGAATATTGAACAAATGAAACAACTTAATGACCTTTAATACAATGTGTATCTCAGGTGGAAGTAATATTATAGCAAAATTAATATATTTCAAAATGGAAGTGATATACCATATAAAAATATATTTAATCATATTTTCGTTGTTTGATCTTGTATATTATACATATTGAGTGTTTAGAGTTGTAAGACCCTAATTTTTATGAATAAAGATTAATTTTCTCTAAATATCATTTTTGAATATTATGGTGTGGATTTGATATAATGTTATAGTTGTGGGTAATATTTATAAATTTTGCAAAATAAGCAAGTTGTTATAAAATATTCGTTTGGTCGGGGAATATTATTTGTGTCGGGAAATATTCGTACGATGACACAATAATTGGTGGACCCCACAACGGAATTATTATCAGAGTTAGAAAACGACAAAATTATCTTTTTATAAAAATAACGACGAAAGTTTTATCGTTAACTGTTGAAATACCTGGTAATAAAGGTACAGTAATACGCGTGGTTGCATAGTAGAACACGGTATTGATTATTGATGCTTACGTAAGAAGTCACTCAGTTATACTCAATTATTGCTACAGTAATTGTTGCATCATATCTCTTATATTATTGATTCAATTATTGTCTCAGTATCATCTATATAATATGTTATATTATTAAATCAATAATTGAGACGACAAGTTATAATATTAATGATGAATAATTGTTGAAAGATTAAATATGTGTTGATTAAAAATAAAATGATTTGTGGTAATATTTATTCAATCCTTGATGTAAATAAGAAGTCTATTATGAGACGTGTTGTAAGACCCCAACTTTTATAAATAAAGATGAATTTTTTTTATAAATATTATTTTTGAATATTATGGAATAAATTTGATATAATGTTATAGTTGTGGGTAATATTTATAAATTTTGCAAAGTAAGCAAGTTGTTATAAAATATTCGTTTGGTCGGGGAATATTCTTTTTGTCGGGGAATATTCGATGCGACGGCTCAATCATTAATGGACCCCACAACGGAAGTATTGTCATAGTTAGAAAACGACAAAATTATTTTTCTATAAAAATAACTAAGAGAGGTGTTATTCATTAAAACCGCTGAACTACCCGTTAGTAAAAGTATAGTAATACGTCTGGCGTAGTTAATAGTACACGATATTGATTATTGATGCTTACGTGAGAAGTCACTCAACTATGCTCAATTATTGCTACAATAATTCTTTGCATCATATCTCTTATATTATTGATTCAATTATTGTCACAAAGATCATCCGTATAATATGTTATAGTATTAAATTATTAATTGAGACGACAAGTTATAAATGATTAATAATTGTTGAAAGATTAAATATGTGTTGGTAAAAATAAAATGATTTGTGGTAATAATTATTCAATCCTTGATGTATATAAAGAGTCTCATTATGAGACGTTTGTGGTAAGTTTGATTATTTTATGGCGGGGCCCCATATGTCATCATCTAAGAGTCTCTTCAATCAATAGTATTTACATTCGTCGATAGTATTTACCTTTGTGAATAGTATTTACCTTTGTGAATAGTAATTACCTTCGTCGATAGTATTTACCTTCAAATCAATAGTAATTACCTTTGTGAATAGTAATTACCTTCGTCGATAAGTAATTACCCTTCGCAAAAATAGTAGTTGTCCCTTCAATATTACCAAGAGTTAATCGCCTCTTGATTGTTCCAAGGGTTAATTACCCTTCATGAAATAGTAGTTGTCTCTTCAATATTACCAAGAGTCATTTTGACCCTTCATTAAGACCAAGAGCCACCCTCGCTTTTTCTATAAATAGAAAGCTCATTCCTTCATTATTTCTTACGAATTCAATCGAAACTCTAGAGAGAAACTATAGAGAGAAGAAGAAAAAAGTATTTTGCTACTTCACTTTTCCAATATTTAGCTCTTCTAAGGTAGGGAATATTATTTGTTGTACCCGTAAAGGGTGTTATTCTTTCTTATTCATGAAGAGAACTTTTGTTATTCCATTCTTTATTATTACATTGAATAACTCAGTAAAAGTGGCATACCCTATACATAACTTGTATATACAAAGATACCTATACTTGGTGAAATCCTTATGTTATTCCATTCTTATTTATTCTCGCTGAATAACTTTTGTATCGTGGTTTACCCTATACTTGGTGACATTCTTCTATTATTCTCGCTTTATTATTACATTGGAACATCATGTACATGTGTTTTACACCGACCGGTTTCCGCTCTTTATTATTCTCGCTGGAACATCCATGTCAGGTGTTTTACACCTAACCGGTTCCGCTTTTTATCATTCCGTTGGAATATCCTATCTGTGTGTTTTACATCGGATCTGGTTCCATCTTTATTATTTCATTGAACATCCACTTGCGTGTGAATTTCACCGACCGGTTCCGTTATTGTTATTCTGTTGGAATAACTCGTCTATCTTAATCGCATGCGTGGTGATTTCTTTTGTTATTCCATTCTTTATTATACCCAAATTGGTTAAAACTTTGACTTCTATACTCCATGAAATTAGTGGAATATCCTTGATATTTATACCTCATCCAAAGATCCCTTTCATGAAAATATTCTTCTCGAAGATTCTTGAATTTTACTCTACAAAAGCAAAGATCATCATGTTGACAATTTGGGCGTTATTAGTTCTGAATAAATTAATTCGTGAACTTGTTTTATTGAATTATTATGTCATTGTCATCATCCTCATGTTATATTATGTTATCTTTGGCTTACGTGCATATAGGTGAACTTAGTATGATTATAACCGTGGATCATTCGGTATAATCATGGCTTGATATAAATGATGTGACAAAAGTCCTCGGTGGCTTCAGAATGCGATGATGGATAGTTTTTGGTATGATTATGACCAGGGTGTTTTGGATAGTCATGACCATTGATAATTTGATGAAAATCCTCGACCGTTGTACATGGGGATGATTAGATATTGTGGTTTATTCATTAAACCGAGTCTTAGTGATAAAATTGATGAAAACCTTTTAAAACCTAAAGATAGTAGACTTTATTTCCTACTTGACTCTTTTAATGGATTGCATATTTCGATGCGCATTAAACCGGCTTGGTTGTCTATTGTATTTTATCGCTTTAACATTGTTGAAGACTATTGATAATTTATTCTCGTGCATTATCTTAGTTATAATATTTCTTCTCGGGCTAGTTGAGCTCACCCTTTCTTTCACTGTTCTCTTCAGGAAATGAGAATATAGGCGGGACGAGTCGGGGAAAAGAGTGATGGTCCCGAAGATAGCATTAGTAGTCCTCACTATTCTGTTAAATAGTGTGACAATAAATGTAATGAGGACTCCTTGAGTATGGATATTGTCTAAATGACAATATTCCTATTAGACTCTCAGTTTATGTATTGTCGTATGTTACACGACAGATGTATAATTAAGTTTGTATTTGAATTTATGTACCATGTAAGTGGCGACCCAAGATGAGTGACGTATACCTATTTTTGGGGGCGTCACATTTGGTATCAGAGCTATAAGTAAAGAGCCCCAAGCCTCTCGCTGGTGACTTTACGTTGATGGGGATGCATCGAAGCTTTACTCTCCGTAGGGACGCCGAATCATTCTGTGGTAAATCGATTGATTACCAATGTGAGGTGTTTGTCCATCGATGGGACATTTGTCACGGTTGGTATCGAGCTTAGGGATATGATCCTGCTAAGATGCTAGATAAGAACTAGGAGGGAGAGACGGGAATTCCTTCGCTAGTATGACCTACCTAAGTTTATTTGTTATTTAATTGGTCACGAGTATAGGGGATAATATTTGATATATTAATTAACCCTTTTGCTTCACAATTCCTTTCAGGTAATAAGAGTGTAGTTAGGTCAAGCGGGGGTAACAGTGGAATAGAACGGTGGTCATCATTTAGTAGTTATATTTTGTGAATCAACTAGGGTGAGGCGAACCCAACGTTGGAAGAGTGTTTTGCCAATATCATATAAGATGTCTAATGACATACAACCTCGTGTCATCATAAGATGTGGTCAGTGCTCATCCACTTCTTTGAGTATATTTACGAGCACTACCTATATGATCTTGGTGTTTGTTTGAAGTATAATTCTCAATTTGAGACAGTGGAGATAATGATAAGTCAAGAGAAGACTCACCATTGGGAAGAATATGATAGTAATCTTCTCATTTTTCTTTGGGGTCTATTGGGTAAACCAATGATAATTCTGTGGCCATATGATATCTATCATAACCTAGAAGCAGGCCTCCCATGTACGAAGGTTTCCTTGAGCACTTCCCAAAGATTCTAATTTCTAAAACAGTTTTTGACTATACATTTATGTAAGGTGTCATTGTGACATGCTATCCAAAGTTGGGATGAAAGTCACAGTTGGTATCAATGTAACGTACTATCCAAGTCTTGGATAAGAGTAGCAGTTTTGAATGATATTTCTATCATTAATAAATTTCTTGACTTATTCTTGAAGACTTCTTAGCCTACTTAGAGCGTGAAATCGAATTTCGTATTGACCCCAGTACAAAACCCATTTCTTAAACCCTCAAATATTTCTTCAACTAAAATGAATAAATTTACGTGGTTTATGATGAAAGTCATAATAAAAGCATTGGACTAATGAAAATCATGGGTATACGTGGTATTAGTAAGTGTTATGATGAGTTATGTTGGTTAGTATGTGAAAACATGAAAGTTTCTTAAAAATCACAAGGAGTTAAAAACCGATTTTGGTGAAAAACGTAACATGAAATTCAATTTACCAAATCTCCTATCTTATTTTGAATTTTGAGTGTGGTCAAGTCCTAGAGTTAGATCTATGAGTTACCTAACTAATCCAAGTGGAATCACCGAAAAGGTGTTGTAGATTTTCGTGGTGGACCGATTTTAGCAAAGGAGTCAAAACTTCAAAATGTCCAAAAAGTCACTGCCACGTTTTTGTAAGGGCTGTTTCGGCCACTTAATTAGTGAGAAAAATTCAAGCCTTTTGGGACATAAAAGTATATGGTATAAAGAACATCGTGTCCAAAAATGAGCTCGTTCTTACTTAAAATGAGCAAGTTATGACCATTTCAATATTTAGGATTTTCCGATTTAAAATGCTATAACCGAGTTCTACAACTCCGATGACCATGAAATTTAAACCTGAGGCTCATATTAACATGTGTAAGGTCCTGCCAAGATTTGGGAATTTTTGGAGTTAAACTTGAGGTAGCTAATTTCTTAAGGAATTAATTAGAAATTAATTTTTGAAAATAGTAAATGAATTTTAAAATTCTCGAGAAAAATATATTTTCATCATGGGACTATATTATGCTAAATCCCGTAAAAGAAATATTTTTGGGACTGATTTGGTATTTTTCATGAAAATAGTTTAGTTACTGAACATGAGTTAAATATGTTATGTGAAGTAACAAAGTTGAAAATAGGATTTTATGGCTAGAGAATCCTATATAGAGTATATGCATATTTTTTTGATGAGAGATTTGATAATTGGTGATGATATCTTATGAGTATGGCATTTTGAATGATTAAATGCATTATATGGTAAAGCGTAAACAATTGAGATAAATTGTTTATAAATTTACGAAATGATTAAAATATTGTTATAATATTAATGATATTAGATTATGAGATTAGTAAGTGATTGATAACATGGGGATATTCTTGAATCTCGGATAAATTATATTATAAATGTTTAATATTTATCCTTTATCTCATTTGATTGATTCTTTATATCATTATCCTCATGCTTATATTGTGTTGAAAGTCATCTCGTGGCTTACGTGAATAGATGGACTTGGTATGATTATGACCGTGGATTGTTCGGGATAATCATAACCGTAATTGAAAACACGATTATCTTTGGTCAGTAGTGCATGGATAATTTGTGGTCGTGATACTAATGAATACACGATTATCTTTGGTAGTAGTGCATGGATAATTTGTGGTCGTGATACTAATGAATACACGATTATCTTTGGTAGTAGTGCATGGATAATTCGTGGTCGTGATACTAATGAATATCCTCGGCCGTAGTGCGGGGATGATTCGATGATATGGATTAATTATTGAAATGAGTCTCAAAGAATGAAATATTAATTCATGGATGTGGTAAAAGTCATCTTTTGGTCGTAGTGCATTGATAGACTTGGTATGATTATGACCAAGGATTATTCGGTATAATCATGATCAGATTGAAAACACGAATATCCTTGGCCAAGAAGGTAAATGGATAATTCGTGGTCGTGATACTATTAAGTCGCGTCTCAAAGATTATTGGTTTTACAATTGTATATCTTTGGCCCAGTAATGCAAAGATGAATTGTTAATGAATATCTTCGGCGGGATTACGAAGATGAATTTAATATTTTTAACGATAAAGGTATCAAGGTATCCTCACCTCTTTATCATATCGTGCACGCACCCTAATTTCGAGGGCGGAATTTCATAAGAAGGGAGGTTGTAAGACCCGACTTTTTATAAATAAAGATGAATTTTTTTATAAATATTATTTTGAATATTATGGAATAAATTTGATATAATGTTATAGTTGTGGGTAATATTTATAAATTTTGCAAAGTAAGCAAGTTGTTATAAAATATTCGTTTGGTTCTGGGAATATTCTTTTTGTCGGGAATATTCGTATTTACTACTCAATCATTAGTGGACCCCATTAACGGAGTATTGTCGTAGTTAAAAAATCCACAAAATTATTTTTCTATAAAAAATAACTACAGAGGTGTTACCGCAAAAAACTGTTGAACTACCCTTAGTAAAAGTACAAGAATGTCTGTCACGCGTAGTTGTATAGTAGCACACGATATTAATTATCGATGCTTACGTGAGAAGTCACTCACTTATGCTCAATTATTGCTACAAAGAATTGCTTTGCATCATATCTCTTATATTATTGATTCAATTATTGTCACAGTATCATCTGTATAATATGTTATAGTATTAAATTATTAATTGAGACGACAAGTTATAAATGATTAATAATTGTTGAAAGATTAAATATGTGTTGGTTAAAAATAAAATGATTTGTGGTAATAATTATTCAATCCTTGATGTATATAAAGAGTCTATTATGAGACGTTTGTGGTAAGTTTGATTATTTTATGGGGGGGCCCATATGTCATCATCTAAGAGTCTCTTCGTCAATAGCATTTACCTTTGTGAATAGTAATTACCTTTGTGAATAGTAATTACCTTCATCAATAGTAATTACCTTTGTGAATAGTAATTACCTTCGTCAATAGTAATTACCTTCGTCAATAGTAATTACCCCTTCGCAAATAGTAGTTGTCCCTTCAATATTACCAAGAGTTAACTGCCTCTTCGGTGTTCCAAGGGTTAATTACCCCTTCACAAATAGTAGTTGTCTCTTCAATATTACCAAGAGTCATTTTGACCCTTCGTTAAGACCAAGAGCCACCCTCAGTTTTTCTATAAATAGAAAGCTCATTCCTTCATTATTTCTTACGAATTCAATTTGAAACTCTGTAAAATAGAAACTATAGAGAAAAAGAAGAAAAGTATTTTGCTACTTCACTTTTCCAATATTCAAATTTCTTCTAAGGTAGGGAATATTATTTGTTGTACCGTAAGGGTGTTATTCTTTCTTATTCATGAAGAGAACTTTTGTTATTCCATTCTTTATTATTCTCGTTGAATAACTCGTAAAAGTGGCATACCCTATACATAACTTGTATACGGCATACCTATACTTGGTGAAATCCTTATGTTATTCCATTCTTATTTATTCTCATTGGAATAACTTTTGTATAATGGTTTACCCTATACTTGGTGACATTCTTCTATTATTCTCTTTTTATTACATTTGGAACATCATGTCTCGTGTTTTTACACCGACTGGTTCCGCTCTTTATTATTCATTGGAACATCCTGCTGCATGTGTTTTACACCGACCGGTTCCGCTCTTTATCATTCCGTTGAATATCCTATCTGTGTGTTTTACATCGGATCCGGTTCCATCTTTATTATTCATTTGGAACATCCCGCTTGGTGTGAATTTCACCCGACTTTGGTTCCGTTATTGTTATTCTGTTGAATAACTCGCTCATGCGCAATCTGCGCATGCACGGTGATTTCTTTTGTTATTCCATTATTTATTATACCCAAATTGGTTAAAACTTTGACTTCTATACTCCATAAATTAGTGGAATATCCTCGATATTTGCGCCTCATCCAAAGATCCTTTCATGAAAATATTCTTCTCAAGATTCTTGAATTTTACTCTACAAAGCAAGATCATGTTGACAATTTGACGTTATTAGTTCCCTAATAAATTAATTCGTGAACTTGTTTTATCAATTATTATGTCATTATCATCATCCTCATGTTATATTATGTTATCTTTGGCTTACGTGCATAGGTGAACTTAGTATGATTATAACCAGGATCATTCTAAGATAATCATGGCTTGATATAAATGATGTGACAAAAGTCCTCAAAATGGCTTCAGAATGCGTTGATGGATAGTTTTTGGTATGATTATGACCAGGGGGTGATTCTAGTATAGTCATGACCATTGATAATTTGATGAAAATCCTCGACCGTGGTGCAGGGATGATTAGATATTGTGGTTTATTCATTAAACCGAGTCTTAGTGATAAAAATTGATGAAAACCTTTTAAACCTAAAAGATAGTAGACTTTATTTCCTACTTGACTCTTTTAATGGATTGCATATTCAAATGCAGCTTAAACCGGGTTGTCTATTGTATTTTATCGCTTTAACATTGTTGAAGACTATTGATAATTTATTCTCGCATTATCTTAGTTATAATATTTCTTCTTCGGGCTAGTTGAGCTCACCCTTTCTTTCACCGTTTTCTTCGAGAAATGAGAATATAAATTTGGGACGAGTCGGGGAAAAGAGTGATGGTCCCAAGATAGCATTAGTAGTCCTCACTATTCTCATTAAATAGTGTGACAATAAATGTAATGAGGACTCTTTGAGTATGGATATTGTCTAAATGACAATATTCCTATTAGACTCTCAGTTTATGTATTGTCGTATGTTACACGACAGATGTATAATTAAGTTTGTATTTGAATTTATGTACCATTAAGTGGCGACCCAACATGGGTGACGTATACCTATTTTTGGGGGCGTCACACGTGTGTGGTAAGTTTGGTTTATTCTATGGGGGCCCATATGTCATCATCTAAGATTCTCTTTTACCAATAGTAATTTCCTTTACCAGACGTCAAACCACTTGCCGTTTCATATTACAGGCGTCGAACCAATTGTCGTTTCACATTACAGGCATCGAACCAATTGTCGTTTCACATTACAGGCATCAAACCACTTGTTGTTTCACATTACAGGCATCAAACCACTTGGTGTTTCACATTACAAGCGTCAAACCACTTTTCTTTTCACATCACTAGTCGTCAAGCCTCTTGCCTTTTCACATTGCAAGGGCTAAGCTAGAAATCTTCTATAAATAGAGGCCTAGTTCTTCATTATTTTTCACGAATTCATTCAAGCTATAGAGAGAGAAAGTATAGAGGGAATAAGAGAGAAAGAAGAAGAGTATTCTGTTACTACACTACTGTAGTATTCAATCTCCTACTAAGGTAAGGGGTATTATTCTTTCGTATTCATGAAAAAAGTTGTTTTCTTTCAATACTCGTAAGGGTTGTTATTCCATTCTTTATTATTATGTTGGAATAACCTGTCTTTGCGAAGTACCGCATACATAGTGAAATTCTTCTGTTATTCCATTCTTTATTATTCTGTTGGAAGAACCTGTCTATGCGATCTATTACATGACTGGTGAATTCTATTGTTATTTCATTCTTTATTATTCTGTTGGAATATCCTGTCTGTGCGGATTGCGCATGACCTGGTTCCATTCTTTATTATTCTGTTAGAATAATCTATTTACGTGGATTACCGCATAGCGGGTAAAAATCCATTTGTAGTTTCATATATTTTATTATACTTATTTGGTTAAAGTTTTGGCTTCTATACTCCATGAAATTAGTAGAATATACTTGATATTTGCGCTTCATCCAGTATCTTTTCATGGAAATATTCTTCTAAGCATTCTTGAATTTTACTCGACAAAGCATTATCATGTTGACAATTTGGACTTTATTGAATTCTGGATAAATTAAATTATAAATCTTTAAAATTTATCCTTGAACTTGTTTTATTGAATTCTTATATCATTGTCATCATCCTCATGCCTATATTGTGATGAAAGTCATCTTTGGCTTACGTGTATAGATGGACTTGGTATGATTATGACCTGGGAATATTCGGTATAATCATGACAGTAATGTAACGAATGACATGGTAAAAATCCTCATTGGCCCGTAGTGCATTGATGGACAGTTGTTGAGATAAACATGACCAACTGGTGATAATAATGAATATCCTTGGCTCGTAGTGCATGGATAATTCAGTGATGTGGTTTATTTATTAAGCTGAGTCTCAGCGATAAAATTGATGATAACTATTAAATAATAGAAGATAGAAGATATCGTGCTCTACTTGACTCTTCTAATGGATTATTTATTCTGCTGCAGTTAAACTTGTTGTCTATTATATTCTATCAGTTTAACACTGTTGAAGGCTAACGATAATTTATTTGCATTATCTTAGTCATAATATTTCTTACTGGGCTAGTTGAGCTCACCCCTTTGCTTTCATTGTTTTCTTCAGGAAATGAGAATATAGCTGGGACTAGTCGGGGAATGGAGTGACGGTCCAGATGGGTGTCTTAGTAGTCCTCACTATTCTATGAAATAGTGTGATAATAATTGTAAGAAGATTGAATTTGAGAGTGAATATTGTCTAGAAGACAATATTCGTATTTAAACTCTCAGCATATGTTTTGTCGTATTTACACGACAGTTGTATTAATTAAGTTGTATTTGTAATTTATACCATGTATTTGACGACTCAGAATGGGTGATGTATACCTATTTTGGTGGCGTCACAGTTTGTATCAAAGCTTAGGGATATGATCACTGGCTAAGATGTGAGACTAGAACTAGGAGGGAGAGACGAGTAATTCCTTCGCTAGTATGACCTACTTAAGCTTATTTGTTATTTAATTGGTCGGTCAGTGTATAGGGATAATATGTGGCAAGTCAATTAACCCTTGTTTTGTGGAAGTATTTGAAAATGACATCCGAGAATGTTGAGATAAGCAATGGAGCACATGAGACCGTTGAGTCACCAATGATCAATACCTAGGATAATGTGCATCAAGAAAGCCATAATCCTCAGATAAATAACAATACCGATCAAATGACGAACGATGGGATGTTCAGAAGCTTTATGCAATTTATGCAACATCAGGCGAGAGCGGCTCCTGTCCAAAATGCAGATGGAAACACTAACAACTCTCGGACGGTCACCGCTAAGCAGTTCAAGGAGCTGGGACCACCGGAGTTTTTTAGAGAGCCAAAACCACTTAAGGCAGAGACGTGGATAAAGCAGATCACCAAGATATTTGATGTCTTGGGATGCTCTGAGGAGAAAAAGGTTCCCTTTGCCACCTTCATGTTGCGAGGAGAGGAAGATTACTGGTGGGAATCTGTAAAGCGTACTCAACCTGCCGCACTGAAGATGACTTGGGATAAGTTTCAAGAACTGTTCAATGACAAGTACTTTCCTGAAAGTATTCATCACATGAAAGAGGTAGAGTTCATTAAACTGGAGCAAAACAACATGACCGTGTCGTAGTACGAAGCCAACTTTGCCGAGTTGTCCCGGTTTTCATCCCACTTAGTTGATAACAAGGAGAGAATGACGCGGATGTTTCTAAGAGGTTTGAAACCCGAGATATGTCAATACCTTAACTCTCACAAACTATGTTTATATTCTGATGTTGTAAATAGGGCTCAGTTATTGGAGCACGATAATGAGTTAACCCAACCAAGAGAGAGCAGCCGACAAGTCGATAATACCAGTGGTAGTAGTCATCGAAGCGGTGACAACAAACATGGAGGAAATCAAGATCCCAGAAATGGTAACCACTTCGGTGGTAATCATGGCAAAGATAATAGAAGTGGAAATTTCAAGAAGAGGAGATTTAATAATGATGGAAAGACATCAGCACCAACACCTGTTGTTAAAGAAGGAGAACGACCACCGGTCGTATGTTTCAAATGCGGACAGGAGGGACACATCAGTCCAAACTGTACACAACAGTCCAAAGCATGTTACAATTATGGAAAAGAAGGTCACCTAGCCCGATTTTGTCGTTCACCAAAGTCAAGTCCAGCTGGGATGGAGGCATCAAATGCAGTCCCGAACAAGATAAAATCGATAGTTCAAGGGAGAGCGTTTGTCGTAACCTCCCAAAAAGTGAGGAATCCGAACGAGGTGATCACGAGTAAGCTAATCATAAACTCTAGCGAAGTCTATACCTCATTTCATACTGGTTCTACCCATTCTTTTATTTCTCCTATTTGCGCTCAAAGTTTAAATTTGACTTTGGAGAAATTAGACTTTGACTTATCTGTTGAAACTCCATTGGGGGAAACCTTTATTACATCCACGATTTATAAATCTTGTTTGATTCAAATAGGCACCCTCACATTGCCTGTCGATCTTATTTCCTTAAAAATACTTGCATTCGATGTGATTTTAGGGATTGATTGGTTAACCACTCATCATGCTAAAATTGACTATTTTTGTATGGTTGTTAGCTTTCATATTCCTAACCAACCTATTATGTGAATTCAAGCAACCAAACCATTAAATTCAATCACTGTCATCTCAAGCCATAAAGCTATTGGTTTATTGAAAAACGGATGTCAAGCTTTCTTAGCTCATGTCACGGATTTAAACAAAAATATGTCAGTCTTGAATGATATTTCTATTGTTAATAAATTTCCTGACGTATTCCCTGAAGAACTTTATGGCCTACCCCCAGAGCATGAAATTGAGTTTTGTATCGAACTTGAACCCGGTACAAAACCCATTTCCAAAACCCCATATCGAATGGCTCCTATTGAACTTCAGGAGTTAAAACATCGGTTTCATTCGTCCCAGTACGTCACCTTGGGGTGCTCCTGTTCTATTCGTGAAGAAGAAATATGGAAGTATGCGACTTTGTATTGATTATCGGGAGTAAAATCATATCACCATCAAGAATAGGTATCCGTCACCTCGCATTGATGACCTGTTCGACCAGTTTTAAGGAGCACAATTCTTTTCAAAGATCGATCTTCGTTCGGGATATCATCAGCTGAAGATTAAAACTGAGGATATTCCGAAGACTGCCTTCAAAACTCGGTACGGGCATTATGAATTTTTAGTCATGTCTTTTGGATTGACTAATCCTCTTGTTGCTTTCATGGATATGATGAATCATGTATTCAAGGAATATTTAGATCAGTTCGTTGTTGTCTTTATTGATGACATCCTCATCTATTCCAAAAGCCGTGAAGATCATGAGCACCATTTGAAGCTTATACTTGAAAGGCTTCGTGAAAATAAGCTATATGCCAAGCTGAAGAAGTGCGAGTTCTGGCTTGAGGAAGTAGCATTCCTTGGGCACGTGGTGTCAAAATATGGAGTATCTGTTGACCCAGCAAAGATTGAAGTAATACAAAGCTGGGAGCAACCTAAATCAGTGACCAAAATACATAGCTTTCTCGGCTTAGCTGGTTATTATTGGAGATTCGTAGAAGGGTTTTCTCGAATCGCTACTCCATTAACTCAGCTGACTCGGAAAGATACAAAATTCAGTTGGACCGAGGAATGTGAGAATAGTTTTCAAGAACTCAAGAGGAGACTCATTTCAGCACCTGTTCTAGCAATACCATATGGATCGGAAGGATTTGTCATCTACAGTGATGCTTCAGGTAAGGGTTTAGGATGTGTTCTCATACAACATGGGAAAGACATAGCCTATGCCTCACGACAACTCAAAGAATATAAAAGAAATTATCCTACTCATGATTTAGAGTTGGCAGTTGTCGTTTTCGCACTTAAAATCTAGAGGCATTACCTGTATGGGGAGAAGGTGGAGATCTATACGGATCATAAAAGCCTCAAATATTTCTTCACCCAAAAGGAACTCAATATGCGGCAACGACATTGGCTTGAACTGTTGAAAGATTATGATCATACCATTCAATACCATCCTGGAAAAGCAAACGTGGTAGCTGACGCATTGAGTAGAAGATCATATGCGAGTACTAGTGCGATATTGTCAATGCAAGGGCCCATTTTGTATGACTTGCAAAGGATGGAGATAGAGATAAAGACTCTAGAGACCCACGTGATGATGGAAAATATACGAGTAGAACCGACTTTAATCGATAAAGTTAAAGATGCTCAAGCTACATACCTGGAGCTGATGCGCATGAAGAAGAAAGTGCAAGAAGGTGCTATTCCGGAAGCAAGAATCGATGAAGAAGGAATACTTAGAGTCAACTCCAGACTTTATGTTATGAACGACTCTTGTTTGAAGTATAAGATCATGATGGAGGCGCACAACACACCATTTGCAATCCATCTTGGGAGTACCAAAATGTATCGTGATCTTCGACATACATTTTGGTGGAGCAATATAAAGAGAGAGATAGCGGAGTTCATCTCAAAGTGTCTAACTTGTCAATGAATCAAGGCGGACCATCAAGTGCCAAAAGGTCCATTACAACCAATTGAAATTCCAAAATAGAAGTGGGAGCACATTACCATTGATTTCGTTATTGGTATTCCTAAGGTTTCTCAAGGCATTGATGCAATTTGGGTCATTGTTGATAGATTGACCAAGTCTGCTAATTTCTTACCTTACGAGAAACTTATACACTTGAACGTCTTGCTCATATTTATATAAATGAGATTATAAGACTGCATAGTATGCCAGTATCTATAGTTTCTGATTGATACCCAAGATTCACTTCACGATTTTAGGTTAGTTTGTAAAAAAGCTATGGGCACGGATTTATGATTTAGTTCAGCATATCATCCTCAAACGGACGGACAATCAGAGAGGACTATTCAAACTCTTGAAGATCTATTAAGACTCTGTGTCCTTAACTTCAAAGTAAGTTGGGACAAGTTCTTGTCATTGGTGGAATTCTCCTACAACAACAGTTATCAAGCAAGTATCGGCATGGCTCCATTCGAGGCGTTGTATGGACGCAAGTGTCGTTCTCCAGTAAGCTAGGATGAGGTGAGTGAAGCAACGTTGTTGGGATCAGAATTAGTACGTATGACTACGGAGAAGATTCAAATGATCAGCCAACGTATAAAAACCTCACAAGATCGACAAAAGAGTTATGCTGATCTTCATCGAGACGTGGAATTCAATGTTGGAGAACATGTGTTGTTACGTGTTGCACCATGGAAAGGAGTTACAAGATTTGGAAAGAGTGGAAAGCTTAATTCTCGATTCATTGGCCCATTTGAAATCCTTGATCGAGTAGGAACTGTAGCCTATAGACTCGCTTTACCGCCAAGTATGTCTCGTGTTCATAACGTTTTTTACATATCCATGTTACGTAAATATGTGGAGGACCCAAACAACATTATTGAGTTAGAACCAGACGAAATAGCGGAAGATTTAACGAATGAAGATGTTCCTATTAAAATCTTGGATAAGAAGGAACATATTCTACGCTCCAAAGTTATACCTCAAGTCAAAGTTTTGCGGAGAAACCACGATGTTAAGGAAATGACTTGGGAGTTAGAATCTGAAATAAAATCAAGGTATCATCACCTCTTCGTCATACTAGGTATGTACCCTAATTTTGAGGACAAAATTTCATAAGAAGGGGAGGTTATAAGACCCCAACTTTTATGAATAAAGATTAATTTTCTCTAAATATCATTTTTGAATATTATAGTGTGGAATTGATATAATGTTATAGTTGTGGGTAATATTTATAAATTTTTCAAAGTAAGCAAGTTGTTATAAAATATTCGTTTGGTCGCGGAATATTCTTTGTGTCGGGGAATATTCGTACGACGACACAATCATTGGTGAACCCCATAATGGAATTATTATCGGAGTTAGAAAACGATAAAATTATCTTTTTATAAAAATAACAGCGGAAGTTTTACCGTTAATTAGCTGACATACATACCCGGTAATAAAGGTACGCGAATACATGTGGTTGCATAGTAGCACACGGTATTGATTTATTGATGCTTACGTAAGAAGTCACCAGAGTTATACTCAATTATTGCTACGATAATTCTTTTGATCATATCTCTTATATTGTTGATTCAATTATTGTCACAAAGATATCATCAGATAATATGTTATATTATTAAATCAATAATTGAGACGACAAGTTATAATATTAATGATGAATAATTGTTGAAAGATTAAATATGTGTTGATTAAAAATAAAATGATTTGTGATAATATTTATTCAATGCTTGATATAAATAAGAAGTCTATTATAAGACCTTTGTGTTAAGTTTGGTTTATTCTATCGGGGCCCATATGTCATCATCTAATAGTCTCTTTCGCCAATAGTAATTGCCTTTACCAGACGTCAAACCACTTGCCGTTTCATATTACAGGCGTCAAACCAATTATCGTTTCACATTACAAGCGTCGAACCAATTGTCGTTTCACATTACAGGCGTCGAACCAATTGTTGTTTCACATTACAGGCATCAAACCACTTGTTGTTTCACATTACAGGCGTCAAACCACTTGATGTTTTACATTACAGGCGTCAAACCGCTTTTCTTTTCACATCACCAGTCGTCAAGCCGCTTGCCTTTTCATATTGCAAAGGCTAAGCAAGAAATCTTCTATAAATAGAGGCCTAGTTCTTCATAATTTTTCACGAATTCATTCAAGCTATAGAGAGAGAAAATATAGAGAAAATAAGAGAGAAAGAAGAAGAGTATTCGGTTACTAAACTACTGTAGTATTCAATCTTCTACTAAGGTAAGGCGTATTATTCTTTTGTATTCATGAAGAGAGTTATTTTCTTTCAATACTCGTAAGGGTTGTTATTCCATTCTTTATTATTATGTTGGAATAACTTTTCTGCTGAATCACCGCATATACATGGTGAAATTTTTTCATTATTCCATTTTTAATTATTCTCATTGGAATAACTTTTATGCATGCGATCTATCGCATGCCTAGTGAATTTTGTTGTTATTCCATTCTTTATTATTCTGTTAGAATATCTTGTCTGTGCGGATTATGTATGATCTGGTTCCGTTCTTTATTATTCTGTTGGAATATCATGTCTGTACGGATTACGA
Source organism: Panax quinquefolius (assembly GCA_020205615.1). NCBI lineage: Eukaryota > Viridiplantae > Streptophyta > Magnoliopsida > Apiales > Araliaceae > Panax > Panax quinquefolius. The sequence continues at coordinate 65,297,951 of CM035174.1, read as the reverse complement.
ATGACCTGGTTCCATCTTTATTATTCTGTTGGAATAATCTGTCTACGTGGATTACCGCATGGCGGGTAAAAATCCATTTATAGTTTCATATATTCAATTATACTCATTTGGTTAAAGTTTTGGCTTCTATACTCCATGAAATTAGTAGAATATCCTTGATATTTGCGCTTCATCAAGTATCTTTTCATGGAAATATTCTTCTGAGAATTCTTGAATTTTACTCCACAAAATAGTATCATGTTGACAATTTGGACTTTATTGAATTCTGGATAAATTAAATTATAAATCTTTAAAATTTATCGTTGAACTTGTTTTATTAAATTCTTATATCATTGTCATCATCCTCATGCTTATATTGTGATGAAAGTCATCTTTGGCTTACGTGCATAGATGGACTTGGTATGATTATGACTAGGGATTATTCGGTATAATCATGGCCGTAATGTAACAAATGATATGGTAAAAATCCTCATTGACCCGTAGTGCATTGATGGACAATTATTGAGATGAACATGACCAACTAGTGATAATAATGAATATCCTTGGCTCGTAGTGCATGGATAATTCAGTGATGTGGTTTATTTATTAAGCTGAGTCTCAGCGATAAAATTGATGATAACTATTAAATCATAGAAGATAGTAGATATCATGCTCTACTTGACTCTTCTAATGGATTATTTGTTCCGCTGCAGTTAAACTTGTTGTTTATTATATTCTATCAGTTTAACACTGTTAAAGACTAATGATAATTTATTTTCATGATCTTAGTCATAATATTTCTTACTGGGCTAGTTGAGCTCACCCCTTTGCTTTCATTGTTCTCTTTAGGAAATGAGAATATAGCTGGGACTAGTCGGGGAACTGAGTGACGGTCCAGATGGGTGTCTTAGTAGTCCTCACTATTCTATGAAATAGTGTGATAATAATTGTAATAAGATTGAATTTGAGTGTGGATATTGTCTAGAAGACAATATTCGTATTTAAACTCTCAGCATATGTTTTGTCGTATTTACACGACAGTTGTATTAATTAAGTTGTATTTGAATTTTGTACCATGTATTTTGCGACTCAGAATGAGTGATGTATACCTATTTTGGGGGCGTCACAAGAGTGATATAAGTTGATCCCAAGCCAAAAGAATCTTGTTCACGCATTTCCCAAGATGAAAAACACTCATTTTGGTAATTTTCTTTGTAAATGTTGTTATAAACACTAGATTTATGTAGATATAGAAATTTTGATCGGTTAAACTTGTCGTTTTACATACATATTGTGTAAAATTTGGTAGATCTTGAGTTTCTACTGGTTATTTTGTGGATATATTGTTGTAAATCAAGTTATTTGACTACATCTACCTAGATGTAGCCTGATCTAGCACTTTGAACGGTTATAAAGCATGATGCTCTAACCTATATACTAGATCGGCTTAGATCCATGGTAGATCTAGATGTTTTACTGCTTTTGGTTAGTCCCGATCACTCTGTAGAGCCCTAGATCTATATCTAGAGGTGAGGGGTCCTAATGGCTCGTAATGGTGATTTCAACCGATGAACTCATCTATTATCAAGTTTAGGATATGTTGTACATACATATTTAAGTTTAATAATGTGAGCCTAGGAATCTTGGTGTCGAGATCTAATGATCGAATCTTGACTTCCCACGATGGACTTTCCTTTTGCGATGTAATGTTTAAATATTGCAAAATCGTTGTACATGTAATATTGGATCTTAAAACAAGTTCGAGGGGTTCGTCCCGAGAATCTGGATTTAAGATTTTGTAATAGTGAAAACTTATAATTGCAGGAGTTCAAAATTATCGAGATGGCTTCAATGCCCGATGATAATTCAACCCTTTTTGGCACCCAAAAGCAATTTTCAAATTACAATCGCAAATAACTTTCCCAAATAATAAAGCGATTCGGTGTAGATTAATATAAATAAAAAGAAGTATCAAAGGTCCTCAATTACTATTCGGGCAAAGGATTTGAAAACTATGTTTTCCCAAAATATCATTTCAATATGTATATTTTGTTTAAAAATGAACTTTTTGCTAAATCAAATCCTTCGTATATATGTGCAAAAGAGGAACAACAATACTTTCAAATAACTCACGATGAGGCTTAGAATAAATTTTAAAATGAAAGCACTGAGCATAATAAAACACACACACACACACACACACACACACTTTATGCATAAGAAATTAATAAGATGTGGTAACGTTGTTTTCACAAAAGTCGAGGGGTGCCAAAAATCTTCCCCTCACTTAAGCAAGCCCCCGAACTCTCTGAATATCGGGTTTCCAAGCCAATCCTATGGAATCATATATTGGACCATATTACGAAAACCTTCGAAATTCGGATGAGTTGGTACATCCATTAAACCATACCAATTGACAACTCTGTCACATTAGTTCCAATCATCAAAATTAATCAATAAAATCAAACTTTGTAAAATAATTCAACTAATGTTGTTCCTTTCCTAAAACCTCACCCTTTAATCAAATCAATCGACATATCAAAATATAAAGGGTAGAAACAAATCAAAAAGAGGAAAAAAGGAAAAAATGAAACATAAACGAAATTTTTTCCGGCGTCGACAGGTGGGGTTAATTATCTTTATGTGTGATAAATGTCTCAAACCTTTAATTGCTTTGTATTAGTGCCTCATAAAATATATTAGTGCTTCACACAATGTCATCATTTTTCATGCGGTAAGGACGTGAATATATGTTGTGTTATTCCTCCATCAGGAAGTGAACCCGTCGGTTCTTTATTACTGGACTCTATAGAGTGTTCTCTTATAAGGCTCAGGAAAGGGACCACTCAGATTCGCTCCAATCGAAAGATAGATGTCTTCATCAAGTAAATTGCGAAGATCTGGGAACCAATTTCAAAAAGCCCATGAGAGTTATCCTAAGATAGGTTAGCCTTTGATAAACCAAACACGTAGGATGTGGCGCCCCCAAATCCGTGTAACATCGATTACTGGACATGGTGCTCACGGTACAATATACATCATCATCTATCTAAGTAAACTCCAACAATAATAATAATAATATTAGCTAGTTTCATACTTATTCAAAATAAAGTCCTAAGTCTTTACAACCTTTAGTAAACTAAAACTTAAACTTAGCATTTATTGCTACATTACATCATAAGCGGAAATAAATAAACTTATTACATAATTAAATCTCAACATTTCATCTTAGACTTTCCCTTGTCCTTGTCCTTGTCCTTGTCCTTGCCCGAGCCCTCAGCCTTTTCATCCTTAACTGAAAGGTTTAGCAAGAATGAGCACAAATTGCCCAGCAAGTATATAGAAGAGATGGAAAGCATATGTCAGGAGTAAAATCATCCGAATAGCTAAATATCAAAAGTTGAAAGAAATATCAAGTGTTAGGTAAGAATATCAATAATAAGATTTGAAGAATTCTCAATATCATACTAAGGGGTGTAGAATACCCTAAACATTACTTTGTTTCATTGAAAACCATCAGACAGTTTAACAATCAAATAGATTGCAAACGGTCTCTGCAAGTACTCCAGGTGATCAGCCTATCGTACCCTACATTGTGCACAAGTGTTATGTTAAAACTGCATAAGCATAAATAGGACTATTTTCCCGACATATGTTTGCCCGTTTATTCAGGTTGTTCATCTTAGTAATCATACGAGACCGCACCAAAGAAGTTTGGATTGGTAGACATTACATAACTTCAAAGGATTTGAATTGTTTAAACAATATACTATGTTTGCATCAAAAACATCTAGCTGGAACGAAGGCTAGAAAACATGATTAAATATAGTTCATTAAGGGAATAAGAACTTTAAAGCATAGCAGTTGCAATAGGAACTGAATAATCATCAATAACGTTTTGCAACATAATTGAAGTTATAGAACTTTACATTAAAGGAGCTTGCACGAATGATTAATTAATCACAAGCACGAACTTACCCTCGCTGCAATCAACTGAATAAGAGTTGAATAAATTCATAATGAAAAATAGGGTAAGAAACTTGCCTGATAAGTCTTCTATAGTTAAAGCTATGTACTAGTTCTTCACGTAACCTATTCATTTAAGTCACATTAAGTAACTAAGTATGCAAATACTAGTTTTAAGGATAAATGATTCTTTTTATTAACTTTTAGAGGTAATAACAGTAAAGGTTTATCGTTATTATTAGCATTGCATGTGTCAAATGTTTCTATATATCTAGTTCAGAATTGGTGTCATTACATTCATCATTTTTTATTTGAAATATCAACATTCTTCTAAATTACTTAGTAATCGTTACATCGTTCTATGTTTATATTATACATAATGTAACTAACATACTTGAACTCATTCTTTATCGCTTCACTAATGTTGAACATAATTCGAAATTTCAATACTTAACATCCCCATTAAATTCTTTATCAATCACATAGGATTTATCAATCAAATTCTAAGTTAGTTATGCTTAAAGTACATTTTGTTATTGATTTTAAATATTCAAATGCTCAACATCAAGAATCCGAATTGAAAATGAAAAACAAAACCCGAAACAGGTACCATCTACTTTTGCTATCTGTTGCTGCTACGCTGCTATTTGTTGTTGCCGCTGGGCAACAACCCCTCTTCATGGCGCAACCACTTTGTGATTTTGTAGTTTTTAATTTGTAAGTTAGTTTGCCTCCAATTTTGGATACGCTATAGACACCATAGCAGACTATATTTAAAAATTACGAACCAACTATTTTGGATATCTTAGGCAATCCAAAATAGGCCCCAAAAATATCTGGTTGCAACTATTTTCAATTTTTTTCCAGCTTTACCCCTTCTCGCTAAAACAGTCATAACTTTTTCATTTCAAAACAATTTTGAGTGATTCTTGAGCCCACATGAAGCTAACTTCCGAGGCTACAACTTTCATTCTTTGACCATTTCCAAATCTGATTTCCAAATTTGATTTCCAAATTTTGGACAGATTCGACACACCTACTTTGGAATGCCATAACTCCCTCCTCCGAAGTCAGAATTAGTTCTTTCAAGAGGTTATGGAAAGCTTATTCAATGTATTATAATACCCCAAAAGCCCAAAATTTTCTAGAAATTCTACCTAGCCCTGAATTTGTCCTTAGGGTCAGCTGTTCACAATTCTTCGGTTTTTAACATGTTTATTTCGCAACCTTATTACTTCTAGCTCATATACAAAATTAGAACAAATTTTAAATATGTTACATATCGTATATGAGACTGTATTTAAAAGTTATAAACTTTCCATTTCGAAATCTTTAAGCTGCAGTGGTCAATAATAGCTTAACACACTTAGTTCCAACTTTTTGTTTTGGTTTAGAATAGCTTTTCACTTTCATTTAATATGCCAAAACTCTTTATTTATCATAATATACGATGTACATATCTAGCCCAAGCTTTAGTTTTGCCTAATATTTGGTTTTTAACCAAAACAGTCCATATAGGACTTTCAACAAACACCTTGTGTGCCACTTTTGTAATTTTATTCCCACTAATCTACAGATGATATGACCATAATACTTGGACACAATAAACTTCATACAGCAAGGTATTTTACAAAAATATTACATCCCAGAAATTAACATGCTAAGACCATAAACTAGCTGCCTTAAAAAGCGTGCCAACACTGGTTCTATACTTTGAAAAATTCTGGAAATTTCCAAAATCTACAGATTTTTATTTCTAACATGCATGCTTACGATTTTCATAATTTGCTCAATTGAACTCCTTTTCTTATGAAATTTGGACAGGTTGTACCTCATGCTACATACAATTTTATAAAATTATTACATACACTAATCGGGTCATATAAACCATGATTTCGAGGCTCCGAAAAACCCAAAAATCACAAATTTCACAATCAACCAACTTTGACAAATTTTATGATTTTGATTCTAGCATGCATGGGCTCGACTCCTACTATCCAGATCACTTCTACCAGCATATATGAACATGTTAGAACAAACAAACTCCCTAAATTACCATGCTTTGAATAAATTGACAACAAAGAGGCATTTTATCAAACATATCACATACATACATGAAATCTTTGATTCTCTATGTAATTCCAAAATGTTTAAACCAGAATGTTCATTCCTTATCATCCTCATAACAGAAACAAACATTAGCATAGCCTCACGAAATCAACATAAACCATTTACTATTGTTATACATGTTTTTTCACTATTTTTCTTCAAGAACATGAAAAGGAGAGTTTCATGGCTTACCTTTTTGGAAGAATTTCCCTTGTGTTAATCTGATTATCCCTCTTCCTTTCTTGTTAGTTTCTATGTAATCTCCGGTATTCATTTTCCCCCTCTCAAGCTCTCATTCTCTCAATTTCTCTCTTTTTTTGCTCTCTTGGTGGAATTTTGCAAATGAGAGAAATATATGAGTGGAGAGTATATGTGTATATGATATTAGTATAGGCTTCACTTGCTTCTTCTATTCCCAAATCATCAGTTATGTATATATTGCTCATAATGCATAGGTTTAGTATGAGGAGGGGAGTTAAGAAAATGAAAAGTTTTGGTTTATTACATAAAAGTAACTCCCTCTCCCTCAATATCTTACAATACGTATACTTCTTCCTCCCTTGTTCCAATTCGTGAGTCACAGGATCCCACCAGTTGCTGACCAATTAAATAAACACAGTATAATATTATTGTAAGACCCCAGCTTTTATGAATAAAGATGATTTTTCTATAAATATCATTTTTGAATATTATGGGATGAATTTGATATAATGTTATAGTTGTTGGTAATATTTATAAATTTTGCAAAGTACGCAAGTTGTTATATAATGTTCGATTGGTCGGGGAATATTCGTACAATGGCACAATCATTGGTAAACCCCGCAATGGAATTATTGTCGGATTAAAAGAATGACAAAAATATTTTATGAAAATAACGGTGGAAATTTTATCGTTAACTATTGAAACACCCGGTGTTAAAGAAATACGATGTCTGGCGTGGGGCATGCATAGTAGCTTGACGGTATTGATTATTGATGCTTACGTGAGAAGTCACTCAGTTTTGATTCAATTATTGTCGATATTTTTATATATTATTAAATCAATAATTGAGATAACAAAGTTATTATTATTATCATTTTCAATATTAACGATGTCTAGAAGTTCTACCAATGAGAGGTTTGGTCACCTAATTGCGCGCCAATAGGGAGAAATCCTTATTGGAAAGCCCTCTTTTTCCTGGGAACGACCTGATCGATTAATATTGTGAATAATAATAATGATGATGAGTTTTGTTTTATTAGTATTATTAATGTAATAAAACAAAAAAGCTTTTTATATAAACAGAATACTTTTATAAAGTTATTCGTTTTATTATACTATAAATAGAATATATTATATTCTATTATGCATAGTATTTTGCATAGTAAAATCTTTTTATATAAAAGCAGAATACTTTTATAAAGTAATTTGTTTTATTAGATTATAAATAGAATATATTATATTTTATTATGCATAGTGCCTGCATAGTGTTTTGCATAGTAAAATCTTTTTATATAAAACAGAATACTTTTATAAAGTTATTCGTTTTATTAGATTATAAATAGAATATATTATATTTTATTTAAAAGATTTTGTTTTAAATCTGGACCGTCCGTTTAAAAGTAAATCAATCTGGACCGTTCATGAATTAGTTACTATTCAGTCCATTCTTCTATAAATAGAAGCTCGTTCCTTCATTATTTCTTACGAATTCACTGAAACTCTAGAGAGAGAAACTATAGAGAGAAAGAAAAAAAGTATTATGCTACTTCACTACTCCTATATCCAGTACTCTTCTTTCAAAGGTAAGGGGTATTATTTCTTTTGTATTCATGAAGAGAACTTCTGTTATTCCATTCTTTATTATTACATTGGAATAATCAGATACTGTGAGCTACCTATACTTGGTGAAATTCTTCTGTTATTCCATTCTTTATCATTATATTGTAATAACCTGTCTATGCGAAGTACCGCATACTTGGTGAAATTCTTCTGTTATTCTATTCTTTATCATTATGTTGGAATAACCTATCTATGCGAAGTACCGCATACATGGTGAAATTCTTCTGTTATTCCATTCTTTATCATTCTGTTGGAACATCCTGTTTGTGCTTTACGCATAACTCCGGATTCTGTATTTATTATTACATTTGGAATATCCATGCGTGGGGTTTACGTATGACTGGTTCCGTTATTTATTATTCTATTGGAATATCACATGCGTGCATTTACGCACGACCGGTTCCGTTATTTATTATTATGTTGGAATAACCTGTCTGTGCGGTCTATCGCATGCATGGTGATTTCTTTTGTTATTCCATTCATTATTATACTCAGTTGGTTAAAGTTTTGGCTTTATTACTTCATGAAATTAGTGGAATATCCTTGATATTTGCGCTTCATCAAGTATCTTTTCATGGAAATATTCTTCTGAGCATTCTTGAATTTTACTCCACAAAGAAGTATCATGTTGACAATTTGGACGTTATTGGTTCCTGAATACATTAATTCTTGAACTTGTTTTATTGAATTCTTATATCATTGACATCATCCTCATGTTTATTTTATGTTGAAAGTCATCTGTGACCTGTAGTGCAAAGATGGACTTGGTATGATTATGACCAGGGATTGTTCGATATAATCATGACCGTAATGTTACAAATGATGTGGTAAAAGTCCTCATTGGCCCGTACTGCATTGATGGACAGTTGTTGGGATGATCATGACCATTGATGAATACACGAATATCTTTGGCCCGTAGTGCATGTATAATTTGTGGTTGTGATACTAATGAATATCCTTGGCGTAGTGCAGGGATGATGTGGATTATTTATTAAGCTGAGTCCCAGCGATTAAAGTGATGAAAAACATTTTAAATCATAAAAGATAGTAGATTGTATTCCATACTTGACTCTTTTAATGGATTGCTTGTTCCGCTGCAGTTAAACTTGATGTTTGTTATATTGTATCAGTTTAACACTATTGAAGGCTAACGATAATTTATTCTGCATTATCTTAGTCATAATATTTCTTACTGGGCTAGTTGAGCTCACTCTTTCTTTCACTGTTCTCTTCAGGAAATGAGAACGTAGCCGGGACTAGTTGGGGAACGGAGTGACGGTTCAGATGATAACATTAGTAGACCTCACTATTCTGCTAAATAGTGTGACAATAAATGTAATGAGGACTCCATTGAGTGTGGATATTATCTAGATGACAATATTTGTATTAAAACTCACAGCAATTATTTTGTCGTATTTTACACAACAGTTGTATAATTAAGTTTTTATTTGTATTTTGTACCATGTATTTGGCAACTCAAGATGGGTGATGTATACCTATTTTGGGGGCGTCACAGTTGGTATCAGAGCTTAGGGATATGATCCCTGACTGAGATGTGAAATAAGAACTAGGAGGGGAGAGACGGGGAATTCTATCGCTAGTATGACCTACTTAAGTTTATTTGATATTTAATTGGTCGGCCAGAGTATAGGGATAATATGTGATTTGTTATTTAACCCTTTTTTTGTGGTAGTATTTGAAAATAACATCCGAGAATGTTGAGAATATCAATGGAGCACAAGAGACCGTTGAGCCTCCACAGATCAATAATATGGATAATGTGAATCAGGAAGGCGACAATCCTCAGGCAAACAACAACACTAACCAAATAATGAACGATGGAATGTTTAGAGGCTTTATGCAATTCATGCAACATCAGGCAAGAGCGGCTCCTATCCAAAATACAGGTGGAAACACTCGTAACTCTCGGATGGTCACCGCCAAGCAATTTAAGGAACTGGGACCACCGGAGTTTTTTGGAGTGCCAAAACCACTTAAGGCGGAGACGTGGATAAAGCAGATCTGCAAGATATTTGATGTTTTGGGATGCTCCGAGGAGCAAAAGTTTCCCTTTTCCACCTTCATGTTTGCGTGCGAGGCGCGATTCTTGGTGGGAATCTATAAAACGTACTCAACCTGCCGCACTGAAGATGACTTGGGAGAAGTTCCAAGAATTATTCAACGACAAGTACTTTCCCAAAAGTATTCATCACATGAAAGACGTAGAGTTCATCAAGCTGGAACAAAACAATATGACCGTGTCGTAATACGAAGCCAAGTTTGCCGAGTTGTCCTGGTTTACATCCCATTTGGATGATAATGAGGAGAGAATGACGTGAATGTTTCTAAGAGGTTTAAAACCTGAGATACGTCAATATCTTATCTCTCATAAACTGTGTTTGTATTCAGATGTTGTTAATAGGGCCCAGTTATTGGAGTGCAATAATGAGTCAAACCAACCAAAAGAGAGCAGCCGACAAAATGATAATACCAGTGAGAGCAGTCATCGAAGCGGTGACAACAAGCGTGGAGGGAATCAACAGGCCAGAAATGGTAACCACTTCGGTGGTAATCACGGCCAAAACAATAAGAATGGACATTTCAAGAAGAGGAGATTCAACAATGATGGAAAGACGTCAGCACTAGCACCTGTTGTTAAAGAAGGAGAACGACAACCTATCATATGCTTCAAATGCGGTGGGGAGGGACACATCAGTTCAAATTGCGCGATGCCGTCCAAAGCATGTTATAATTATGGAAGAGAAGGTCACCTATCCCAATTTTTTTGGTCATCGAAGACAAGTTCAGCTAGGATGGAGGCACCAAAGGCCGTCCCAGAAAAGTCAAAGCCGGTAATTCAAGGGAGAGCGTTTGTTGTGACCTCCCAAAAAGCAAGGAACCCAAACGAGGTCATCACGGGTAAACTTATCATAAACTCTAGAGAAGTCTATACCTTATTTGATACCGGTTCTACCCATTCTTTTATTTCTCCTACTTGCGCTCAACGTTTAAATTTAACTCCGGAGAAATTAGACTTTGACTTATCCGTTGAAACTCCGTTGGGAGAAACCTTCATTACATCCACTGTTTATAAGTCTTGTTTAGTTCAAATCGGCACCCGCACGTTATCTGTCGATCTTGTTTCTTTGAAAATACTTGCATTTGATGTGATTCTAGGGATTGATTGGTTAACTACTCATCATGCAAAAATTGATTATTTTCGTAAGGTTGTTAGCTTTTATATTCCTAACTAACCTATTATGCAAATTCAAGCAACCAAACCATTAAAATCAATCACTGTCATCTCAAGCCATAAAGTTATTCGTTTATTGAAAAACGGATGTCAAGCTTTCTTAGCTCATGTCACGGATCTAAACAAAAATATGTCAGTTTTGAATGATATTTCTATTATTAATAAATTTCCTTACGTATTCCCTGAAGAACTTCCTGGCCTACCCCCAGAGCGTGAAATTGAATTTTGTATCGACCTTGAACCCGGTACAAAACTCATTTCCAAAGCCCCATATCGAATGGCTCCTATTGAACATCAAGAGTTAAAGACCCAACTGCATGAATTATTAGACATTGGCTTTATTCGTCCTAGTACTTCTCCTTGGGGTGCTCCTGTTCTATTCGTGAAGAAGAAAGATGGGAGTATGCGACTTTGTATTGATTATCGGGAGTTGAATCATGTCACCATAAAAAATAGGTACCCATTGCCACGTATTGATGACATGTTTGACCAGTTGCAAGGAGCTAAATTCTTTTCAAAGATTGATCTTCATTCCGGATATCACCAATTAAAGATTAGAACCGATGACATTCCAAAGACGGCTTTTAGAACTTGGTATGGGCATTATGAATTCCTAGTTATGTCCGTTGGATTGACTAATTCTCCTGCTGTCTTCATGGATATGATGAACCAAGTATTCAAGGAATATTTGGATCACTTTGTGGTCGTCTTTATTGATGACATCCTCATATATTCCAAAAGCCGTGAAGATCATGAGCAACACTTGAGGCTGATACTCCAAAAGCTTCGTGAAAACAAGCTTTATGCCAAGTTGAAGAAATGTGAGTTCTGGCTGGAGGAAATAGCATTCCTTGGGCACATAGTATCAAGTCATGGAATATCTGTTGATCTGGCAAAGATTGAAGCAATTCAAAGCTGGGAGCAACCTAAATTAGTGACCGAAGTACGTAGCTTTCTCGGTTTAGCTGGTTATTATCGGAGATTCGCGGAATGATTTTCTCGAATCGCTACTCCATTAACTTAGCTAACTCAGAAAGATACAAAGTTCGGTTGGAGCGAAGAATGTGAGAAGAGTTTTCAAGAACTCAAGAGGAGACTCATTTCAGCACCTATTCTGATAATACCATCTGGCTCGGAGGGATTTGTCATCTACAATGATGCTTCGGGCAAAGGGTTGGGATGTGTTCTCATGCAACATGGGAAAGTCATAGCCTATGCTTCACGACAACTCAAAGAATATGAGAGGAATTATCTTACTCATGATCTAGAGTTGGCAGTAGTCATTTTTGCACTAAAGATTTGGAGGCATTACTTGTATGAGGAGAAAGTAGAGATCTTTACTGATCATAAAAGCCTCAAATATTTCTTCACTCAAAAGGAACTCAGCACGCAACAACGACGTTGGCTTGAACTGTTGAAAGATTATGATCATACCATCCAATACCATCTTGGAAAAGCAAACGTGGTAGCTAACGCATTAAGTAGAAGATCATATGCGGGTACGAGTGCGATATTGTCAACGCAAAGGCCCGTTCTATGTGACTTGCAAAGGATGGAGATAGAGTTAAAGACTCCAGGGACCCATGTGATGATGGTGAATATACGAGTAGAACAGACTTTAATCGATAAAGTTAAAGCTGCTCAAACTACAGACCTGGAGCTGATGCGTATGAGGAAGAAAGTGCAAGAAGGAATACTTTGAGTCAACTCCAGACTTTGTGTTCCTAACGACCCTGATTTAAAGTATAAAATCGTGATGGAGGCGTACAACACACCATTTGTAATCCATTCTGGGAGAACCAAAATTTATCGTGATCTTCGTCATATATTTTGGTGGAGCATTATGAAGAGAGAGATAGCGCTGTTTATCTCAAGGTGTCTAACTTGTCAACGAGTCAAGGCGGAGAATCAAGTACCAAAAGGTCCATTACAACCACTTAAAATTCCAGAATGGAAGTGGGAGCACATTACCATGGATTTCGTTACTGGTCTTCCCAAGGTTTCTCAAGGCATAGATGCAATTTGGGTCATTGTTGATAGATTGACCAAGTCTGCTTATTTCTTACCAATACGAGAAACTTATACACTTGAACATCTTGCTCATATATACATAAACGATATTATAAGACTGCATGGTATGCCGGTATCCATAGTTTCTGATCGAGACCCAAGATTCACTTCATGATTTTGGGTTAGTTAGCAAAAAGCTATGGGCACGGATTTACGATTTAGTTCGACATATCATCCTCAGACGGACGGACAATTAGAGAGGAGTATTCAAACTCTGGAAGATTTATTAAGACTATGTGTCCTTGATTTCAAGGGAAGTTGGGATAAGTTCTTACCATTGGTGGAGTTTTCCTACAACAACAGTTATCAAGAAAGTATTGGCATGGCTCCATTTAAGGCGTTGTATGGAAGAAAGTGTCGTTCTCCAGTATGCTGGGATAAGGTGGGTGAAGCAACATTGTTGGGACCGGAGTTGGTGCGTATGACTACGGAAAAGATTCAAACGATCCGGCAACGTATAAAAACCTCACAAAATCGACCAAAGAGTTATGCTAATCTTCATCGAAAGGACGTGGAATTCGATATTGGAGATCATGTGTTGTTATGTGTTGCTCCATGGAAAGGAGTTACGAGGTTTGGAAAGAGAGGAAAGCTCAATCCTCGATTCATTGGCTCATTTTTAATCCTCGATCGAGTAGGAACTGTGGCCTATAGACTCTCTTTACCGCCAAGTATGTCTCGTGTTCATAACGTTTTTCACATATCCATGTTACGTAAATATGTGGAAGACCCGAACCACATTATTGAGTTAGAACCGGATGAAATAGCGAAATATTTAACGTATTAAGAGGTTCCTATTCAAATCTTGGATAAGAAGGAACATATTCTACGCTCCAAAGTTATCCCTCAAGTCAAAGTTTTGTGGAGAAACCACGATATTTAGGAAATGACCTGGGAGTTAGAATCTGAAATGAAATCAAGGTATCCTTACCTCTTCGACATACCAGGTACGTACCCTAATTTCGAGGCCGAAAGTTCTTAAGAAAGGGAGGTTGTAAGACCCCAGCTTTTATGAATAAAGATGATTTTTGTATAAATATCATTTTTGAATATTATGGAATGAATTTGATATAATGTTATAGTTGTGGGTAATATTTATAAATTTTGCAAAAATGCATAAGTTGTTATATAATGTTCGATTGGTCGGGGAATATTACGTTTTCACGGGGAATATTAAATAACCAACACAATCATTGGTGGACCCATAGCGAAATTATTGTCGGATTAAAAAATGATAAAAATATTTTATGAAAATAACGGCGGAAGTTTAATCGTTAATCATTGAAACACGGTGTTAAAAATGCGATGTCTGGCGTGGTTGCATAGTAGCACACGGTATTGATTATTGATGCTTACGTGAGAAGTCACTCAGTTTTGATTCAATTATTGTCGATATTTTTATATATTATTAAATCAATAATTGAGATAACAAAGTTATTATTATTATTATTTGTAATATTAACGATGTCTAGAAATTCTGCCAATGAGAGGTTTGGTCACATAATTGCGCACCAATAGGAAGAAATCTTTATTGGAAAGCCCTCTCTTTCCTAGGAACGACCTGGTCGATTAATAGTGTGAATAATAATAATGATGATGAGTTTTGTTTTATTAGTATTATTAATGTAATAAAATAGAAAAACTTTTTATATAAAATGAATACTTTTTTTATAAAGTTATTCATTTTATTAGACTATAAATAGAATATATTATATTACATTATGCATAGTGTTTTGCATAGTAAAATCTTTTATATAAAAATGAGAATACTTTTATAAAGTTATTTGTTTTATTAGATTATAAATAGAATATATTATATTTTATTATGCATAGTGTTGCATAGTGTTTTGAATAGTAAAATCTTTTTATATAAAACAGAATACTTTTATAAAGTTATTCGTTTTATTAGATTATAAATAGAATATATTATATTTTATTTACAAGATTTTGTTTTAAATCTGGACTGTCCGTTTAAAAGTAAATCAATCTGGACCGTTCATGAATTAGTTACTATTCAGTCCATTCTTCTATAAATAGAAGCTCATTCCTTCATTATTTCTTACGAATTCACTGAAACTCTAGAGAGAGAAACTATAAAGAGAAAGAAGAAAAGTATTCTGCTACTTCACTACTCCTATATCCAATACTCTACTTTCAAAGGTAAGGGGTATTATTTCTTTTGTATTCATGAAGAGAACTTCTGTTATTCCATTCTTTATTATTACATAATAACTTTTGTATCTGTGAGCTACCCTATACTTGGTGAAATTCTTTTGTTATTTCATTCTTTATCATTATGTTGGAATAACTTGTCTATGCGAAGTACCGCATACTTGGTGAAATTCTTCTGTTATTCCATTCTTTATCATTATGTTGGAATAACCTGTCTGTGCGGTCTATCGTATACATGGTGATTTCTTTTGTTATTCCATTCTTTATTATACTCAGTTGGTTAAAGTTTTGGCTTTATTACTTCATGAAATTAGTGGAATATCCTTAATATTTGCGCTTCATCAAGTATCTTTTCATGGAAATATTCTTCTGAGCATTCTTGAATTTTACTCCACAAAGAAGTATCATGTTGACAATTTGGACGTTATTGGTTCTTGAATACATTAATTCTTGAACTTGTTTTATTGAATTCTTATATCATTGACATCATCCTCATGTTTATTTTATGTTGAAAGTTATCTGTTGTAAGACCCCGAAATTTTTTAAATAAAAAGGAATTTCCTTTATTTATTATTTTGAAATAGTAAGGGTTGATTTGATTAATGTGGATAGTTAAGGGTTAAATCATAAAATATTTCAAAATAAGCAAGTGGTTATAAAATATTCATTTTTGTGGGGAATATTAGTTTGGTCGTGGAATATTAAATCTTTGTCGGGAATATTCGTTTGGTCGTGGAATATTAAATCTTTAATTAAATGCAACGGTAGCGACCGTGTGTGGGGCCCATGTGAAAGCGATTGGATGAGGAAAAGCGACAAAGTTTGGGTGGTTATAAATAGCGGCGTAGTTATTCTGAATTAAGGCTGTTGGAATACCCGGTGGTTAAAATCTGATGTCTGGCGTGGTTGCCGCGATGCTTTGCGGTATTACGAGTATTGTTGAATTATTGATTAAATGCGTAAATGGCACTACTTTCGATAATTTTCACGATGAATTCTTTATTCAATATTTTATTTTATTGATTCATAATTCTTTGCGTTGATATTTTATATTATTGTTGTTCGATAATTGTCAACTTTACCTGATATTTCCCATTATCGGATCAATAATTCATATTATTTGAATAATATTATTAGATAACATTATTGGCAATGTCTAGAAAGTTACATCTAAGGAGAGGTTTGGTCACCTAATTGCGGCGCCCGATGAGGAGAAATCCTTATCGGAAAGCCCCCTCTTTCACAGGAGCGGCTGGTTGTCATAATTGTGATTACGTAATATTATTTGTGAATAATTAATTATTGATTCATATGATAAGAAATATTTATTTTATATGAATATAAATGATGGATTTATTTATGTGGTTATTAATGAAGGAATTAATGTTGAGATGTTTTATTTGTATTTTTGTCGGATTGGAGGTATTAAAAGATCAAATCGGTGTTATTACGACTTTATTGTGTGAGTTATAATATTTAATCCGTAGTTTGGATCGTTGTAATTTTTGGATATGTTATACATATATAAGTTGAGTATATGTCCACAAATTTTGAGCCGTTAAAATGAGCGAATAATTTATTATGAATTTTAAGAGGTGTTGATTCGGAAATTAGGTTATAAATGATTTTGGTGGAAAATTCTAGAATTGGTGGGCCCCACTTGTGGTTGGTGAAAAAATGTGCTGAATTTTATTTCAAATGTGGTGGTGGCAATAGTAGCGAGTAAAAGCCATCGGTGGCGGTCGAAATGCTTGGGTAGACTAACATTTTCCTATAAATAGAGGCTAAGTTAGAATTGAAAATCACACGAAACAAAGTTTTCTCTCTTTCTCTCTATATTATTGGCGTATTTTGTGAGTATTTAGATACTTTGAGAGTTCTTTGTTGAATCTGAAGTTTCATTCGGCATCACTTGAGCCTTTCCTTAGAAATATTGATTCTTTGAGGTAAGGGATATTATTTTTTTAAATGATATTATTTCTTGATATCATTATCTTTGAAATGTTGATCTGAAGTTTTTTATCAAATTTGGAACTTTTTCATGTCGGGGTTACTATTCATGAGTTCTTATTCACGAGTTACTATTCATGAGTTCTTATTCACGAGTTCTTATTCACGAGTACTATTCATGAAGCGTGAAAATGTTTTTTTGTGGAATTTCTATCTTTTGGTGTAGATTACTATTCACGTATCTGGCCTTATTCACGTATCTGACACTATTCACGTATCGGCACTATTCATCGAAAAATAAAATTTCTTCTTTTAAGTCCAAAACATCTATTACGGATACTAGCTTTGATTGTATCCATGTTTTGATCATTCTTGAATTTTACACCACTATGATTATTTTTGAGGTATTGTTGGACGTGGATAAAACCAAGTATGAATCCTTAATCCTTAATCCTTGTCATTTTGTTTCATTGGATTCGTTCTTTAAAAATATTTTCATCATCCTCGGTCTTAAATGATGATATTATTGAATATCTTTGGCACGTAGTCTGAAGATGAATGATTTCTGAAGAATATCTTTGGCACATGGTGCAAAGATGAATGATTTCGAAGAATATCTTTGGCTGTAGTGCAAAGATGAGCGGTGTTTAAATGAACATGATGGATGATGAATATCTTTGGCCTTTAGTGCAAAGATGAGCAGTGTTGAGATGAACATGACCGATTGATGAATATCTTTGGCCTTTAGTGCAAAGATGAATAGTGTTGAGATGAGATGATTGATGAATATCTTTGGCATGAGTGCAAAGATGAATATTTGATTTGAGATGAATATTGATTGATGATACGAGGATAAAATATTGATGATGGAATTTATTAAATTCATAGATTATAGTAGATTTCATTCTCTACGTAACTCTTACATGAATTATTATTTCATTGCGAATATTGATCTGAAACTTGTTGTATATTGTATCCTATCGATTTTTTCCTGTTGGAGACTAACGATAATTTGTTGTATATTATCTTAGTCATAGTATTCTTCTTGGGCTAGTTGAGCTCACCCTTTTCCTTGTTGTTCCATTTTTCTTCTCGGGAGGCGAGAATGTAGCGAGTACTAGTCGGGGTATGGAATGAAGGTTCTAGAGAGGATTGTTTAGTAGTCCTCACCATTTTTGTAAAATAATGTATCAATAAATGTGATGGGGATTTATTTGCGTATAGATATTGTCTAGAAGATAATATTATATTTAAACTCACGGTATATATTGTTGTTGTATTTCACATACATTTGTATTATTGAAGTTGTAGTTTGTTTCTTGTACCATGTATTTTGGCGACTCGAGAATGGGTGTGGTGTATACCTATTTTTTGGGGCGTCGCGGTTAATATCGAGCTTAGGGATATGATCTCTGGCGGAGATCGGGAATAGAACTAGGAGGGAGAGAGAGTAAATCCTTCGCTAGTGTGTCTTACCTAAGCTTATTTGTTGGTTGGTCATATTATAGGGTATTATGTGATTTGTTAATTTATTTAATTAACCCTTGTTTTATGATAGTTTTTTTTTAGAATGGGTTGCTGAGAAGCGTTAACAATGGAGTGAATGAGATCGTGGAACACCTCTGTCCTTGACAACCGGATAATGTGATGTCGGTGAAGAAGGAATTAGAGATATCCATGTGGTGAGTGAAGAATTGATAGTTGCACGAGAGATAATCGCAGAGGTAACAATTGAGAGTGAGGAAGAAGAGGAAGAAGAGGTACACAGAAGAGAGTTTATTAGAGGTATTTTATGATCGAAATATAGAATTGCAAAATCGTATTCATGAGTTAGAAGAAGCGAAATTAAAGAATTGCGAGCGATCGTGGAGCAAAAGGATCTGAACGATTCAAGCTTGTGTTACCCGATCGTGATGCTTGAGCGAAGCACTCTTTGGCGAGTATAAGATGATAAAGTTGGAATCGAAATTTGAAAGAAGAAATAAGCGAGCAGTGAGAATGAGTGATGCATGGGTAAAAAATTACACGACGCGTTGATATTATGGAAAGAGATGTCGAATCTAAAAGAAAGATTTAACGATGACGGGAAGGCGTCGGCGACAACATCGGCACTATCAACAAATTCTAGGGGAAGAAACGATCGCCGATTAGATCTTCTACGAGATGTGGAGAGGAGGGACATATAAGGTCAAGCTGTTCAAAGCCTTCCAAGGTATGCTATAATTGTGGAAAAGAAGGACATATCGCTCGAGATTATGCGATATCAAAACCAGATCCGGCGTGAATGGTGACTCAAAAAGGATGTCCCGAAAAAAGTCAAAGTCAGCGGTTCTTGGAAGAAGCGTTTGTCGTGGCCAGTCAAAATCGAGGAACACGAACGAAGTTAGCACGGGTTAGTTAATTATAAATTCTTGCGAAGTTTATACCTTACTAGAATCTGGGTTCTACCCATTCTTTTATCTCTCTTGCTTGCGCTCAGCGTTTAAACTTGACTACGGAGAAATTAGACTTTGACCTATTTATGGAGAATCCGTTAGGAGAAACTTTCATTACATCTGTTGTTTAGAAATCTTGTTTGATTCAGTTGGCACTATCACATTACACATTAACCTTATTTCTATAGAGATATTTGCTTTTGATGTGATTTTAAGGTTAACTACTCATCATGCCAAATTGATTGCTTTTGTAAGGTTGTTAGTTTTCATATTCCTAAGCAACTTTGTTATTGAATTCAAGCAATCAAACCATTGTAATCAAACATTTTCATATCAAGCCATGAAGTCATTCGTTTATTACGGATGTCAAGTTTTCTTAATCCATGTTATGGATTTGAATAAAGACACGTCGATTTGAATAATATTCTGTTGTTATTGATTTTTCTGATGTATTTTACGAAGAATTTCTTGGCTTACTCCCAAAGCTTTGATATTAAATTTTGTATCGAATTTGAACCGATACAAAACTCATTTCTAAAATCTCATATCGAATGGCTCTATTGAACTTGAGGAGTTAAAAATTCAACTATAAATTTGGTACACAGCCTTTATCTTGTGACTTCCTTTGTGGAATTCACTGGCGAGACTCTCTATGGGGGCGTCGTATTAGATGCGATAGTAAAGCGATAGGTGTCATTGTGACGTCTTTATCCAAGGTTGGGATATGAGTCACGATTGAGAAGCAACCTAAGTCGATGTCGAAATCGTAGCTTTCTACAGGCTTAGTTGGTTATTATCGGAGATTAGTTGAAGGATATTCTCGAATCGCTATTCCATTATCGCGGTGACTCGTAGAGATACAAAATTCGAATGGAGCGAGGAATGTGGGAAGAGCTTGAAGAACTCGAGAGGAGACTCATTTCAAGACATGTTACGACCATGCCATCTGGAAAAGCGAGCGTGGTAGGCGGCGTGTTGAGTAGAAGATCGTATACAAAATCTGAATCGATATTGTCGAAGACTAATTTCGTATAATTTACAAATAATAGAGATGGAGATGAAAACTCTAGGTACCCACGTGATGATATCTGAGTATAATCGACTTTAATCGATAAAGTTAAAATTTTTCGAGCCACCAGGCAGGAGGCGTCGTGATGAAGAAGAAAATACTGAAGGAGCTATTAGGAAGCGAGAATTGATGAAGAAGGAATACTTGAGTCCACTCTAGACTTTGTGTTCTAACGACTCGATTTGAAGTACAAGATTATGATGGAGGCACATATACACCATTTGCAATCCATCCTGGAAGGACTAAAATGTATCGTGATCTTGACATACATTTTGGTGGAACAATATGAAGAGAGAGATTGCAAAGTTTATCTCGATGTGTTTAACTTGCCAGCGTGTAAAGGCGGAGCATCTAGTACCTAAGGGTCCGTTGCAACCACTTGAGATTCCGAATGGAAGTGGGAACACATTACCATGGATTTAATTCTGGGTCTTCCTACGGTTTCTCAAGGCATCAATGCTATTTGGGTTATTGTTGATAGATTAACCAAGTCTACTCATTTCTTGCCGAAATCTGGGAGACTTATTCACTTGAGCGTCTTTCTCGTATATGCGTAAATGAGATTGTGAGATTGCATGGCATGCCAATATCCATAGTTTAGATCGTGACCCAAGATTCACTTCATGATTTTGGGTTAGAAAGCTATAGACGCAATTTACGATTCGGTTTGGCATACCATCCTCAAGCGGATGGGCAATCGAAAGGACTACTCAAACTCTTGAAGATATATTAAAACTACGTGTCCTAGATTTCAAAGGAAGTTGGGATAAGTACTTGCCATTGGTGGAATTCTCATACAACAATAGTTATTAAACAAATATAGGCATGGTTCCATTCGAAGCATTATATGGACAAAAATGTCGTTCTCGATATGTTGGGATGAGGTGGGTGAAGCAACATTGTTGGGACTAGAGTTAATACGTATGACTCTTGAAAAGATCCAAATGATTAAACAAGCGTATACAAAGCGGCACAAGATCGACAAAAGAGTTATGCGGATCTTCATCGAAAGGACGTGGAATTTAATGTAGGGGATCATGTATTGTTGCGAGTTGCTCCATGGAAGGGAGTTACAAGATTTGGGAGAGAGGAAAGCTCGATCCACGATTTATTGGTCCATTTCAAATTCTTGGCCGAGTAGGAAATGTAACCTATAGACTTGCGTTACCTCCATGTCTCGTGTTCATAATGTGTTTCACATATCGTACTTAAATAAATATGTGAAAGACCCGAACCACGTTATAGAGTTAGAACCGGACGACGAGATAGCGAAGACTTAACGTATGAGGAGGTACTGTCAAGATTTTGGATAGGAAGGAGCATGTCCTACGCATGAAAGGTCATACCACAAGTTAAAGTTTTGTGGAGGAATCATGCTATAGAGAAAATGACACAGGAATTGGAAGCGGAAATGAAAGCGAGGTATCCTCACCTTTTGAAACACCAGTGTACGTCGTCGATTTAGAGGACGAAATTTCATAAGGAGGGAGGTTGTAAGACCAGAAATTTTTTAAATAAAAGGAATTTCCTTTATTTATTATTTTGAAATAGTAAGGGTTGATTTGATTAATGTGGATAGTTAAGGGTTAAATCATAAATATTTCAAAATAAGCAGTGGTTATAAAATATTCATTTTGTCGGGGAATATTCGTTTGGTCGTGGAATATTAAATCTTTGTCGGGAATATTAAATGCGACGGCAGCCATGACCATGTGTGGGCCCATAACGGAAAGCGATTGGATGAGGAAAAGCGACAAAGTTTGGGTGGTTATAAATAGCAGGCGTAGTTATTACCGTTAAGGCTGTTGGAATACCGGTGGTTTAAAATCGATGTCTGGCGTGGTTGCCTGATAGCACACGGTATTACAGATATTGTTGAATTATTGATTAAATACGTAAGATGGCACTACTCGATAATTTTCACGATGAATTCTTGTTCAATATTTTATTTTATTGATTCGATAATTCTTTGCGTTGATATTTTATATTATTGTTGTTCAATAATTGTCACTTTGCACGATATTTCCCATTATCGGATCAATAATTCATATTATTTGAATAATATTATTAGATAACATTATTGGCAATGTCTAGAAAGTTACATCTAAGGAGAGGTTTGGTCACCTAATTGCGGCGATGATGAAGAGAAATCCTTATTGGAAAGCCCCTCTTTCTGGGAGCGGCACAGTTGTCATAATTGTGATTACGTAATATTATTTGTGAATAATTAATTATTGATTCATATGATAAGGAAATATTTATTTTATATGAATATAAATGATGGATTTATTTATGTGGTTATTAATGAAGGAATTAATCTTTGAGATGTTTTATTTGTATTTTGTCGGATTGGAGGTATTAAAAGATCAAATCGATTGTTATTACGACTTTATTGTGTGAGTTATAATATTTAATCCGAATAGTTGGATCGTTGTAATTTTTGGATATGTTATACATATATAAGTTGAGTATATGTCCACAAATTTTGAGCCAGATTAAAGATGAGCGAATAATTTATTATGAATTTTAAGAGGTGTCTGATTCAAAATTAGGTTATAAATGATTTTGGTGGAAAATTCTAGAATTGGTGGGCCCCACTTGTGGTTGGTGAAAAAATGTGCTGAATTTTATTTCAAATGTGGTGGGTAGCAATAGTAGCGAGTAAAAGCCATCGGTGGCGGGTCAAGTCTGCCTTGGGGAGCTAACATTTTCTATAAATAGAGGGCTAAGTTAGAATTGAAAATCACACCGAAACAAAGTTTTCTCTCTTCTCTCTCTATATTATTGGCGTATTTTGTGAGTATTTAGATACTTTGAGAGTTCTTTGTTAAAGTACAAGTTTCATTCAACATCACTTGAGCCTTTCCTTAGAAGTATTGATTCTTTGAGGTAAGGGATATTATTTTTTTTTCGTAATGATATTATTTCTTGATATCATTATCTTTGAAATATTGATCTGAAGTTTTTATCAAATTTGGAACTTTTTCATGTAGGGTTACTATTCATGAGTTACTATTCACGAGTTACTATTCATGAGTTACTATTCACGAGTTCTTATTCACGAGTACTATTAAGTGAAGCGTGAAAATGTTTTTTTGTGGAATTTCTATCTTTTGGTGTCGAGTTACTATTCACGTATCTGGCACTTATTCACGTATCTGACACTTTATTCACGTTATCTGGCACTATTCATCGAAAAATAAAATTTCTTCTTTTAAGTCCAAAACATCTATTACGGATACTAGCTTTGATTGTATCCATGTTTTTTGATCATTCTTGAATTTTACACCACTATGATTATTTTTGAGGTATTTTGGACGTGGATAAAACCAAGTATGAATCCTTAATCCTTAATCCTTGTCATTTTGTTTCACTTTGGATTCGTTCTTTAAAAATATTTTCATCATCCTCGGTCTTAAATGATGATATTATTGAATATCTTTGGCACGTAGTGCAAGATGAATGATTTCTGAAGAATATCTTTGGCTTTGTGTATGAT
Source organism: Panax quinquefolius (assembly GCA_020205615.1). Taxonomy (NCBI): domain Eukaryota; kingdom Viridiplantae; phylum Streptophyta; class Magnoliopsida; order Apiales; family Araliaceae; genus Panax; species Panax quinquefolius. Next base: position 65,273,628 of record CM035174.1, on the reverse strand, counting down.
TTGAAGAATATCTTTGGCCTCATAGTGCAAAGATGAGCGGTGTTTAAATGAACATGACCGATCGATGAATATCTTTGGCCTTTAGTGCAAAGATGAGCAGTGTTGAGATGAACATGACCAGATTGATGAATATCTTTGGCCTTTAGTGCAAAGATGAGCAGTGTTGAGATGAACATGACCGATTGATGAATATCTTTGGCTGTGTAGTGCAAAGATGAATATTTGATTTGAGATGAATATTGATTGATGTTACGAGGGGATAAAATATTGATGATGGATTTATTAAATTCATAGATTATAGTAGATTTCATTCTCTACGTAACTCTTCTATGAATTATTATTTCATTGCGAATATTGATCTGAAACTTGTTGTCTATTGTATCCTATCAGATTTTTCCCTGTTGGAGACTAACGATAATTTGTTGTATATTATCTTAGTCATAGTATTCTTTACTGGGCTAGTTGAGCTCACCCTTCTCCTTGTTGTTCCATTTTTCTTCTCAGGAGGCGAGAATGTAGCGAGTACTAGTCGGGGTATGGAATGAAGGTTCTAGAGAGGATTGTTTAGTAGTCCTCACCATTTTTGTAAAATAATGTATCAATAATTATGATGGGGATTTATTTGCGTGTGGATATTGTCTAGAAGACAATATTATATTTAAACTCACAGTATATATTGTCGTATTTCACACGACATTTGTATTATTGAAGTTGTAGTTTGTTTCTTGTACCATGTATTTTGGCGACTCAGAATGGGTGTGGTGTATACCTATTTTGGGGGCGTCACATCTGTGGCCTGTAGTGCATAGATGGACTTGGTATGATTATGACCAGGGATTGTTCGGTATAATCATGACCGTAATGTTACAAATGATGTGGTAAAAGTCCTCATTGGCCCGTAGTGCATTGATGGACAGTTGTTGGCATGATCATGACCATTAATAAATACACGAATATCTTTGGCCCGTAGTGCATGGATAATTTGTGGTTGTGATACTAATGAATATCCTTGGCCATAGTGTAGGGATGATGTGGATTATTTATTAAGCTGAGTCCCAGCGATTAAAGTGATGAAAAACCTTTTAAATCATAAAAGATAGTAGATTGTATTCTCTACTTGACTCTTTTAATGGATTGCTTGTTCCGCTGCAGCTAAACTTGATGTTTGTTATATTGTATTAGTTTAACACTGTTGAAGGCTAATGATAATTTATTCTGCATTATCTTAGTCATAATATTTCTTATTGGGCTAGTTGAGCTCACCCTTTCTTTCACTGTTCTCTTCAGGAAATGAGAATGTAGCCGAGACGTGTCAGGGAACGGAGTGACAGTTCAGATGATAGCATTAGTAGTCCTCACTATTCCGTTAAATAGTGTGACAATAAATGTAATGAGGACTCCATTGAGTGTGGATATTGTCTAGATGATAATATTTGTATTAAAACTCACAGCAATTGTTTTGTCGTATTTTACACGACAATTGTATAATTAAGTTTTTATTTGTATTTTGTACCATGTATTTGGCGACTCAAGATGGGTGATGTATACCTAATTTGGGGGCATCACAATTATTTTAATCCTTTAAATGCCCATTTTGACCATTTTGCCCTCCGTAGCCAAACGTGTTCGATACTTATATCATTTCCTACAAAAGTCAACGTTATGGACGTCATGGGACTATCCGTTTCGTCAAAATAATCACCAAAATTCGTGGTTTACTTTTTCCCTAAAAAAGTCAACCGGTTGACTTTGACCAAAAAGTCAACCGTGACACATTTTCGTGGTTACAGTCAAACCTGACTAATTTCGACATTCTGGTCTCAAATACGCAGTTCGCATCTCTATATTCCACTCCGAACTCCAGTTCATGATTTAATACCAACCCACGTAATAAAAAGAATTAATTCTCCACTTAATCAATTTAAATAGTTAAATAAAACTAAACCAACCATTTAATACATCTCATCACATATCTTAATATAACACATATATGTATAACACATATCCATCTAATAAATAAAATCACTTAAGAGTTTCACATAAGTTCGTTTATTGATAATTATTAAATTGCATAGAAAATCTCGGATATTACATTCACCCTCACTTAAAAGGATTCCGTCCCCGGAATCATTACACATCAAACAAAAATATTAGGGTAGTGTAGACACTCAAAATTTTTTGCACGCCTGTTACTGACATTGCAGGAGGGCAGATTCGTCTTTTAGAGATAACCCTGGAAGAGAGCTTACATCCATTTCGGATACTACCGAAAGTTCAGTTCCAACACGGAACACAAACCGGGAACTTCATCTCAAACCCTAGAACACACACCGGGAGTGTCATTTCCAACCTCGGAGATAACCCTGAGGTTCGCAGATCAAAAGACCGGCAACAACAACGGAGATGACAGTTCTGTCTCGGCGATAACACCGTGACGTTCAGTTCCAGTCTCAGAGACAACACTGGGAGTAGCGACTCCACCCTTGGTGATAGCCCCAAGGTATGCCATTGCAGTTCCGGCGATAACTCCAGAAATGTTTTTTTTAAAATACATGCTATCAGCTTCAAGCTCAGACCTCCTGCCGAGGCACTTATACCTCAGACCCGGAGCTAACACCGCGCGACGAGCCACACGATGATGAAGGTGAGGCATTCAAACAAGCAGTCCAATCTCAGATGTAACCTTGAGCAACATCTGCTTTCAGCTCAAACTGGCGATAACCCCAGTGAGGAGTTAAACGTCATCTTACTGCCTCAACATTTTCTTTCACAAGATGATATCGCGACATACCAATAAGTAGTCCAATCTCAGATGTAACCCTGAGCAACGTCTACTTTCAACTCAAAGCGGTGATAAACCCGGCGAAGTGTCAAACGTTATCTTGTCCCTTCAACACTTACGCGTCGTCTCAACACTTCATACATACATACATCCAACGATGTCCCACAAGAACCGAGGAGTTATAATCCCGAGTGACTATTACGCATGGCAATACTTTGGATAGAATTTGAAGCTTGAAGACCATAAGCATGGACCCCTCTTCCTGACTTCGTACAACCTTTAATCCATGTCATTACGTAACTCTCGACACAAGAAGTCCGAAGAAGGTCACATATACCTCGTTCGGATGCTCGGATTGAAGTTCTGCAATTTTGAGCGGACATTACAATGCACGAGTGCACGTACTTCGAGACGACGGGACCTACGAGGCCCGGATGCACCACGACCAGCCGCAGGTACAACCACGGCTGCCGCAGGTGTACCTGCGGCCATCCGTCTATAAATATAGACCCTGGGGTCAGCCATTTGAGGGGGAGAAAGAGAGAAAAAGGCGAGAAAGCCCTGTCCAATTTACTCTGTATACACCCCTATTGAGTGTTTCCTCTTCTTTAAACATCTGTTGGCTCACATATAGAAATCTTTTTATCCGGTGAGAGCTGAGTATTTATCCATATATATTTATAGAAGTCTACATTGGCAGCCCACTGTAAGCCTTCTCACATTCTATAAAGCCTTCTTCTCATATTAGCACACACTGTTATACACAATGAAAGTCGTGTTGTGTATGTTTGCCCTAACTTCATCAAGTGGTTTTCATTTCATCTATATATATATATATATATATATATATATATATATATATATATATATATATATATATATATAACTATTGTCGGACATATCTCGATGAGCCCGGATTTTACATCCGTAGCATTTACTCGCTTTATATATATATATATATATATATATATATATATATACTATATATATAATTGTTGTCGGACAGATCCGATGAGCCTGAATTTACATCCTATATGCGTTTCTCGCTTTTATATATATATATATATATATATATATATATATATATTTACATTTCATCAGGGCGGAGTTCACTTCGTGGCCTTTTATAGCTTTATTTACATTTCATCCTGCACTTCGAGTTTACTTCGTGGCGGTTGATCGCTTTTACGACTTTATTTACATTTCATCCCTTTGAGTTTACTTACGTGGAGGTTGATCATGTCCATATATATATATATATATATATATATATATATATATATATATATATATATATATATCGCTTTTATATATTTACATTTCGATCCCCCATGGAGTTGCTTTCGTGGTGGTTGATCAAGTCTGTATATATATATATATATATATTTACTTTTATATATATAATCGCTCATCGCTTTCCATACAAACTAACAGATCATGTGAGCCTAGGAATTATATGATCATAGATTCGATTCTTCAATCTAGATTCTGGCCCTATGATGGACCTTTTTCAAATTGTGGCGACTTGTACATTATTTTGCGTTGTCTCGGATTTCTTTGGATGGTCGCCATGCCCATGAGGAGTTCTAAGATCATCAGATATTTATTTTCTCAAGATGCTTCATCTCTCGAAAATAAAAGCAAACAAGTAAACATTTAATAATAAAATGGAAGTATCAAAGGCCTCAATTACTATTAAGCACAGGGTTTGAAAACCCTCTTTTTATAAAACTTCATTGTTATATCTTGTTTAAAACTGAATTTTTTTATAAATTCAAACCCATTGTATATAGGTGCGAACGAGGCGTAGCACTACTTCCAAATAATTGCGCGCACACACACACACACATGCACATTCATATAATAGTTTCTTTGAAATGTGGTGGTCACCATGGTAACACGGATGTCGGGGGGAGCCTAACACCTTCCCTCCGCATAATCAAGCCCCCGGACCCAAAATGAATCTCGGTTTCACAGACCCGTTTTGCAGTGCCAAATCACTGGGTCAATGTGCAAACCTTTTTCAGTTGCGTTGGTGCAACCAGTTAAATATACCAACTGGCGACTCTTAAAGTCAAATCATCGACATTATACACGTCGGACCTTTTTCACTTGTTTTTTTAAACAAATCTCACATTAACATGAGAAACCAAAGAACAAGTAACAAAAAGGGACACCAAAAATCCCGACGTCGACAGGTGGTGACTCTGCTGGGGACTTCAGTAAGAGCGCTTAAGCCGCTATTACAAGCTTTTCAAAACTGTTATATGCTTGTGTGTGAATGTTGCATTTACATTTATGATGGATGTGTACGAATGCATGTTTACTTACTGCACTATACTATATCTATCAGAGATATTAGTGCTTCGTACATGTCATCATTTTCATAAACGGTGAGACACGTTGTATGTGAATGTATGTTGTGTGGTTCCTCCATCAGGAGGCTATCCTATCGGTGTTTGATTACTGGACTCGCGGGAAGAATAATTCCAGTGAGGCTCAGGAAAGGCACCTCCCAGATTCGCTCCAGTTGAAAGACCGGATTAATTTCCCGTCAAGTAGATTGCGATGATCTGGGAACCTTCATGCCAAAAATCTGCGAGAGAAACCCTAAGATAGGTCAACCTCTGATAAACCAAATGCAGAGAAAAGTCTCTTCATGCTTTCCATTTTCAATTACTTGTAAAAGCATTTACTTGTAATTTTATTCCATGCTCATCTTTGTATAATGGAAAATATGAAGATTATCTGTGCATACATGTTATCAATTAACGCCCAGTTTTGGAGGACAATTTTCCTAAAACGAACATGTTATAATAACATTTACATTGCCCTAAGACTAAACTACATAAGTCTTTTGTAGGGAAATCATTGGGCCTGTTACCCGCTCAAAATCCAAAAAGGCCACGATTGTACAGCCAATCATGTCTTCGTCTGACCAGTCTAATCCTGTTTCTCGTGAAGAATTTGACGGATTAAGTTAGAAAATCACAAATTTGGCTGTCTTACTTAAAGAATTGCATCAGTCCAATCAGGGTACAAAGATGCCTCCACATATAGAATCCTCTACACAAGGAGGAACACAAGGTCTAGATAAGACAAATCTAGAACCTCTGTTGGATACTACCAACAATGACCCTGAAGGCACCCATCTCAAAGGAGATCCAGACACCGGTGATATTAGGAAGAAAGTACTCCAAATGGAGGAAACTATCCGTGTTCTCAAAGGTATTGGAACACATGGAAGTGTTTCATATGCTGACCTTTGCATCTTCCCTGGTGTTCATTATCTAGAGAAATTTAAAACCCCTGATTTTGAAAAATATGATGGATTAAGGGATCCTTATACACATTTAAAGGTGTTCATTGGAGAACTTGGATCTTACGCGAAAAATGAAAAGCTCAGAATGTAGCTGTTTCAGAAAAGTCTGACTGGAGAAGCCCATTCATGGTATACCAGATTAGACAACTCAAAGATCCATAGCTGGGAAGAGCTGGCTCACGCCTTCCTCACTCAATACAGTTTTCAATCTCAGATGGCTCCTGACCAATACCAAATTACCAAGGTCAAGAAACAGTCTAATGAGTCTTTCAGAGAGTATGTTCAAAGGTGGAGGCGCCTTGCTGCTCAAGTTATTCCTTCCATGACAGAATCAGAAATGGTCATGGCATTCATATATGTACAGGAAGCTCCTTTCTATGAGAGAGTCTTAGATGGTATTGGCAAACCATTCTTTGAAATGATCAAGCACGGAGAGATGGCTGAAATGGGATTGAAGTCCGGTAAAATTCAAGACCTAGCCGCTTTAAAGTCATTCACACGAGCACATCCAAATCCGGATCTTATGGAAATAACTTCCTTGAGGGTCCATAAAAAGAAAGAGGAGGATGTTTCCTCGATACTACAAGGTCAAAAAGGCAATCAAAGCATGCCTATGCAAAGAGAAACTACTCCCTTTCACAAGCAAAATCTTCAAACCTCCATCGCCTAAAAGTGGAGATGAAAAGCCTCGAACGCTCACACCCTTAGGGATTCGGCGAGAATATTATTGCTCTTCCGACTACTCGTAAGAAAATTACATCATCTTCTTCCACCAAAACCCTAATGGGAGGGGGGTTTAATGCTACTTGAAAGTGTGATTATCATGCCAGAGCACCGGACATGATACTCAAGATCATTGGGCCTTGAAACATAAGATCCAAGATTTAATAGACAACAGTGAGATCGTGGTCACCAAACCAGATCAACCTCATGTGCAAGATAACCCTCTTCCTCAACACAAAGAAGAAGAGGTCAACATTATCAGTTGGAGCACTGGACATAGTTCAAATTTAAATGGTGAATCATCCCAAACCCTCAAAGACGGTGTTGATATATGGGATTATGAAAAGTTCTAATTTACCATGGAACGAAAGATGAAAGCTCTTTGCAAACAAATTGAGCAACTGGCAGAACTGGTGACCCACCATCATCAAGTCACACGCCAATTAATCAAGCATGAGCATGTTTATCTCCTTCCATTTGTTATGAATGCTTCATCACCACCTTCAGAAAGCGAAGCTGTGGAGGATAAGGTTGCGAAGAGAGAAAATGCTAAAGCCCATCGGGATTTTGCCAATCAGAGAGAATTTAACTATCTGGGCCAATCTATGGAGGAGATACTGCAGATGTTGATCAACGAAGGAAGAATTACCTTCCTTCTCCCTCCAATCAATCCCCGCTCAGGACGGTTCAATTCTGATGAAGTGTGTCAATATCATTCACATTCTCGCGGTCACAACACAGAAGAATGTTGGGCACTCCGCCATCTCATTCAGAATCTTATTGATAGCGGTGTCCTGCAAATAGCAGATGATTACACTGTGCAACTCAAGGGTGGGAATGCATGTCCTACCAAATAGAAGGGATCAGTAGCAGTTATATTCGAAGTGGATGATGAGACTGTCAAAGTATTTCCCATACAACCAATTCAACTCAAAGGAGTTGACAATCCTTTGAAAGTGGTCGCACCAGAGCCAATTTCTTTACCTTTCAGACTACAATATCCTGTTGTCAGCTTACACAAAGTTCCATGGAATTATGGAGAAGATGAAGGATCCACGTCCCATACTATTGCTACAGTGTCGAAGGAAAATCCACTGTATCTTCCTCAACGGGTTAAGAAACCTATCTACGAAGCAAAGGGGAAGTTTCCCATGGAGAAGATTGAAAAATTCCTCCGCACTATGGGTCATAATGAAGCCAAAGTGGTTTTAAGCTTGCGAGAAGCTCCACACCAGATTTCAATATTGGACTTGGTTTTCTCTTCCGAGGATCATCAGAAGATCTTACTGAAGGTTTTGGAAGAAGCCTACTTGTCAAAATAAGTGGATGTGGAAAAATTTCAACATCTGGTTGATCACATTTTCACTAACAATGTGATATCCTTCACTGATGATGATATACTGCCCGAAGGGACCGGTCATTGTACCATTGCACATTGCAGTTTTATCTTCCGGGTACATGCTAGCTGGAGTTTTGATAGATGGAGGCTCATCCCTACATATTTGTCCTTATGCCACCTTGGTGAAGATGAATGTCAATCTCAAGCTGATCCAAAGCAGCCATACGGTTATCAGAGCTTTTGATGGATCCCGATGAAATTCCGTTAGAAAGATTGAATTGCCAATTTAGATTGGTCCAAATACATTCAATGTATCCTTCCACGTCCTCAAGATAGATTTAGAATACAACCTACTATTGGGGAGACCATGGATACACATAGCTGGAGATGTTCCCTCCACCTTACATCAAAAACTCAAATACATTGTCAATAACAGTCTAGTCACTGTCAACACTGAGCCGGAATGTCCTGAACAAAGAACTCTACCTATCATCAGCATCAATTCGGTTGAACCTACTGCTTTTTCATACTCTGGAAGTGAGTACCATGCATACCACCATTCTATTGAGCGCCACTTCCGCACCCAAGATTTCTGCCGAGGTTATGCTCACCCACTCAAGAAATGATGTCATCATCATCAACTGGACAAGGGCTTGGTAAAGATAAGCAGGTATTAAGAACCCTATTCAAGTGTCCAAATTAAATTGAAACAAATTTGACTAGGCTATTCTCGCCAATTCCAATCCACAGAATCCTCATAAGCACAAGAGTTCCTCAAGCTTCCACCAATGACGGCGATTTTCTATACCTTTACCTCATAAGTTAATACAATCTCCAGTAAAGGTTCCAGCCCATGTTGTGGCCATGTTGTTTCCAAATCCAGTGCCAATCAAAGCAAAAGAGGTGCTGATTCCTGATCCCGAAGTGGAAGAAAAGGAACGAAAACATAAACATGACATTGCCTTGATGATGGCAAACATACGTGTCATTGTTCAAGATAAACATACAAACAGATACACCCCAGACGATGATTGCCCAGATGTCATGGTTATCATTCGGGAAAAGAAGGACAATGATGATCCCTCCATCACTACAGTCCTTCAGGACTTTGCCCTCGATAATTGGAGCAAAGACTCCATGCATTGGTCGACGAGGGTAAAATGGGCGTAAAAATCCTCTCGCCTGTAGATAACTTTTTAATTGCTTGTTTTTCTTTACAAGATTAGCAGTTATTTTATCAAGTACATGCTAACACTTTTGTATGATCAAACAATTTGCATATATTAAGTGAAAGCATATTCTGTTTCAGACTCAATTTAGATGTGTATGTACTTGCGATGAGGGTGCCTTCTCTCCACAAGGGGTCAGAACTTTGATGCAAAGTTGACTCGACTTGATGGATATACAAGAGGACATTGAGACACCTCAGGAGATCAAAGAATGGGTCGAAGACAAACCCAAACCCAATCTTGATCAAACCACTTCTTTCAATATTGGAACCTTAGAAAACCCTAAGCTAATCCAGATTGGTTCAGACCTTACCACAAATCAGCAAAATGACATGGTTGCATTATTAACCCAATTCCAAGATGTGTTTGCATGGTCTCATGAAAACATGGTGGGTTTGTCCACTGACATTGTTCTTCATCGCCTTCCTATTAAAGAAGGATTCAAGTCAGTTAGGCAAAAGCTCAGGCGATTGAAACCTGAGTGGAGTTTAAAGGTTAAAGAAGAAATTGTGAAATAATTTCAAGCTGGCATTATCATGGTGTCTACATATCCGGAGTGGATATCCAACATTGTTCCCGTGCCTAAAGTAGGAAGAAAGGTGCGAATTTGCGTGGATTATAGAGATTTGAACAAAGCTTGCCTTAAAGATAGCTTTTCTGTGCCCTTTATCCACATTCTTATTGACAATACTGCCCAGTACGGAATGTACACCTTTGTTGATTGCTTTGCGGGGTACCATCAAATTATGGTCGCTGAGGAAGATCGTGAGAAAACTGCTTTCATCACGCCTTGGGGTACTTTTTGCTACATACGGTTGTCATTCGGCCTCATCAATGCCGGGGCAACCTATCAGCGAGCTATAATGGCTCTTTTCCACGATTTAATGCACAAAGAGATAGAGATCTACATGGATGACATCATTGTCAAATCCCAAAAGGAGGAGGACCACTTAGACCATCTCAAAAATCTTTTCAACAGGTTACGTAAGTACAACTTGAAGTTGAATCCCGCCAAGTGCGCCTTCGGTGTTAAGTCAGGCAAGTTGCTAGGTTTCCTAGTCAGCCACAAAGGAATTGAACTGGATCCTACTATAATCCTGGCCATCAAGGAAATGCCCATTCCTCATATAGAGAAGGAAATACAGGGATTTTTGGGAAGAATCAACTTCATTTACAGATTCTTTTCTCAACTCACAACAACCTGTGAGCCAATCTTCAAGTTGTTAAGGAAGAACTCCTCCATGAAATGGAATGATGAGTGTCAGAAAGCATTCCTCACAATCAAAGAGCAGCTAATTAACGCTCCTATTTTGGTACCTCCCAGGGATGATGTTCCCCTGTTCATGTACCTGTCCATTAATGACAATGCCATGGGCTGTATGCTGGGGTAAAAAGACGATAGAGGCCAAGAACGAGCTATCTATTACCTCAGCAAAAGATTCAGCATTAGTGAACACAAGTACACTCTAATCGAGAAGACTTGTTGTGCTTTAACATGGGCTTCCATGAGGATACAAAATTACCTCCATGGTCACACAACCCATCTCATATCCCGCGTGGATCCTCTCAAGTATGTGTTCAGTAAGCCCATACTGAATTGTCGACTGTCCAGATGGCAGTTGATCCTATAACAATTTGACATCGTCTATGTGACGCAAAAGTCTATCAAAGGTCAAGGAATTGCGAATCAACTGGTCGCCGCACCTGCAGGGGACTACAAACCCTTGGAAACATACTTCCCCGATGAAGGGATAATGACAATTCAGCAACAACATCAATACGATACATCCCGTACATGGAAAATGTATTTTGATGAAGCTGTTAAAACGGAAGGTTTTGAGCCGGAGCAGCCTAGTATCCCAGACGGAGGAACGATATCTCGTCGTCCATCAAATTGTAGTTTGTCAAAGACCAAACAACACAACCGAAAGTATGAAGGTCAGATCATGGGGCTAAAACTTTCCTGCTTCAATGGGCGTCGAAGTGTTAATCTGCCTTTGGGGATTTCAAATTGTAATCGACAATCCACGTGAATCTATCAAACCAAAGAATTACATTTGTTTGCCTTTACCATCTAAAGTTTTACAGATGGCTTTGGAGTTTGAAGAAATCCTCTTTCTACACATTCCTCATAATAGAAATGATTTTGCAGATGCATTAGCAACGTTGGCTTCCTTGGTTCACATACCTGACAAGAAAAACATGCCAAACATCACGTTTGCTCTGCAAAAGGCCCAAGTCTATAGGAATTATGTTGGAGAAGTATCGGATGAATTACCTCCCATCCATAACCCTTGGTATCAATGAATCAAGGAGTATCTGCGATATGGATCTACACCCGCTGAGGCGAGCTTAACTGAGATGAGGCGGATTCATCGACTTGCTATGAAATTCTACCTGAGCGGAGATGCACTCTACAAAAGAGATGCAGGATTAGGTCTCCTCAGATGTCTGGACAAAGACCAAGCTCAGAGACTCATGGATGAAATCCATGGTGGGGTATGTGGCCCTCACATGAGCGGACCCCTACTTGTCAAGAAGATCCTAAGGACAGGGCATTATTGGTTTACACTCAAAGTTGACTGTGATGATCACGTCAAGAGGTGTTATCAATGCCAGATTCATGGAAATGTTATCCATGCCCCTCCAAGGGAACTCCATAATATGAGTTCGCCATGGCCCTTCTCAATGTGTGCAATGGACGTGATCGGGCCCATCAAGCCCAAAGCCAGTAATGGAAATCGATTCATATTCACCATGATCGACTACTTCACCAAATGGGTAGAAGCAGCTTCATTCCCCAGGGTTACTAAAGAAGTCATCATTGCTTTCATCAGAAATAATGTTGTTTGTCGATATGGACAACCAGAGGTTATTGTGTCAGACAATGCTAAGAACCTCAACAACAAAATGATGGAGGAGCTATGTAGAACATTCCACATCAAACACCTTAACTCCGCCATCTACCGTCCAAAGATGAATGGTGCTGTTGAAGCGGCTAATAAAAACATCAAAAAGATCATGCAGAAAATGTCTTCCAATCACAAAGGATGGCCTGACCTCTTGCCTCTGACTTTATTAGCCTACGTAACTTCTATGCGTGATTTCCACCGGGGGCAACCCCTACTCATTAGTCTATGGGATGGAAGCAAAGGTTCTCCATAGAGGTGAAAATGGAATCCCTCGTAGTATTGATGGATGCTCAATTGGGTGAAGACCAATGGGTACAAGATGTATCACCAATTATCTTTAATGTATTTAAAAGGCGAATCATGACTATCTTTCATGGTAAGTTATATCAGCAAACGATCATACGATCGTACAACAGAAAAGTCCGACTACGGCAGTTCAAACAACTTGACTTGGTTTTAAAGAAGATCATTGACAACCAAGATCAATCTAAGGGAAAATTCGCTCCTAACGGGGAAGGCCCATTTATCGTCAAGGAGGTATTAACAGGAGGTGCTCTCAGATTGCAGGAAATGGATGGCGATGAATTTCCACAACTTATCAACTCGGACACCGTGCAACGGTACTATGTCTGAAGTTACCATCAAACAAACATCTTGGTTTTGATCATCAAATCATCAGTCATTCCGGTTTTCAACCCTCTCCTTTTTACATACTCTTCTGCCCCTCAGGGAAACATACACTTCAAGCCAGCAGCCTGGTGTCACTTCATTTCAAACCTTTCATATAATTTCAGTTATCCTGAAGATGGGATTGAACCTTTCATAATATCGGTTATCCTGAAGACGGGATTGAACCTTTCACACTTGCAGTTTATCCTGAAGATGGGATTCAACTTTTACACACCTGCAATTTATCCTGAAGACGGGATTAAACTTTTATATGCTTGCAGTTTGTCCTGAAGACGGGATCAAACTTTTTCCGCACTTCCAGTTTATCCCCATTATGGGATCAAACTTTCTTCTCCCCGCAATATAGCCTGCACATGGGATTCACGCTTTTCATCAGCTGCGATTCGTCCTGAGGGGCGAACTACGTCGACCTGATCTCCCTGATACACGGGGGTACGTAGGCAACCATATTCTATATGGCCCGGTCGTAATAAAAAAAACAACAAAAACATTTTTGCCCATTCTCTACAAAAAACAACAAAAACATTTCTACACCTATCTGCCTTTCACATTCAGCGTTGAACCTTTTACACCCATTTTGAACTACGCATACTTGATCTCCTCTTCAATAGGAGTACGTAGGCAGCCATTTATGGTTCAGTCTAACCCCTACCAGAACAAAAAATACTTGTCACATGGTACTGGGATCAACCTTCAATTCATCACATTTCATCGGTTTCAGATCAAAGGGATGGAATTACCCAACCTCTTCTCACAAATAGAAGATTCGGTGACCATCTAAGCTTAGATCGTGCCTCAAAGAGCAATACCAACCCATAAGAGATGGAATTAACTAGGCTTCTCACAAATAGAAGTACTGGCGACCATCTATGGTGCGGTCAATCTCAAAGAGGAAAAACCACCCTCCTCTCTATTTTTCCATACAGATACTAGTCCCAAGACACCAAAAATGGTAGGGATTTACATAAATCAATGATCCGTTCTAAGAGATCTTGCGACGTCTCAATGTCCATCTATCAAGGATAAGTTCAGAATGCATCAAGATCACAAGGCCCTGAAGAAACAGGCAAATATCAAGCAAGTATTAAGGTATAACTAAAAGGGAAGTGAATCAAAATATATTTCCCTACCATACATAATAATGTTTGATACATACATATGTGTTGTACATGACAAAATGGCTAAGCTAGTCTGTGCAGGAAAATACAAAGCTATCTACAGATCTGTATATATGCGGACTATCAGATCTAACATAGCATCCCTCTCTGAAGACGGAGGTAGCGCTGCAAGCTCCTGCCCAAGGGTATCTATACGAGCTAGCATATCAGAGGCTAACTGCATGGTGGCATAATGCTCATCAATGTAAGCACTCATGTCGGCAAGACTGACAGTCATCTGGGATCTCACTGAAATACTATCTGCAATGGCCACATCCCTAGCAGATAAGGCGGCATCCCGCTCCACAATCAATGCATCCCTGGATGATCTAGCCTCATCCCTCTCTAATAGAGCGATATCTCTCTCATCAAGAGCTATCAACATCGTGGCCCTAGCCTGATCTCTATCATAGGTCATCAGATGCAAGCTCTGCTCCAAATACTGTGTCGAATACTGGGTAACAATGGCACTCGGGGTGGGAGAATTCATCACAAATGCTGGCAGCCCAGCAGTCAAGTCATTGATGGGAATATCAGCCTCCTCTATAGGCTCCTCATCGTCAGAATCAGTCCCCTACACCGTGGATACTACCACAGCCGATGCAGTCTCTGTCTCCATCCATGCAAAATATTTTGCAAAATAACCCGGATGACTGACGGAAAACTCAGCCTGCTCTCACTGATCCCAACAGGCATACAACCTGGATATGTCCTCCGCTGATAAACGGTGTGAAGTGAAGCACTGACTCACTGCCCCCTCAAAAGGATGAAAATCCTGAAACTGGTCAAACTGACACATCACGGCCAATGGGTGGTAAGTGATCATGCCCCTCAATCTAGCTAGAGGGAGATAATCCATGTCCGGAGCATGAGTAATAAAGTTGTAGGGTGAGCTAAGCCCTGAACATGGCAATATAGCAAACGGATCTCCAATCCCTGTCAGAAAAACTGACCAAGATGCAGCATTTGTACACTCTGCAGGATGGAAGGAGTACGACATAGCTATATCATGGGTGAAACAAAATCCACGCCGTCTGAAAGTGCCAATCGGTCTCAAGTGTGACATAAATCACACATACAGCATGACCGAGCTACCTGTGAACACCCATGCCGGATAAGTGCAGCAGTATATAGCTGACCTCAGAGTCTCAACAATAATCATCGGTACAATGGTGTGACCCTCCCTGAGAGCTCTCACTTCCATAATGACGTTGATATCCAGCTCATCCATATGTCATGGCATGAAGACGTACGACAATATGCATAAGAGCAGTACATCCACTCTAGCTGAACGCCAGTGGTCCTTCGTGTTAGGTTTGTAATATTCAAGAACGCAATCAAATTGCAAAAATAAGCGGAAACGTGTAAAAATCAGAGTTTTAAAATTTTACAAACCATATACCCGGATCACCCTTTATGCACAATTATTAATTAAAAGAAAAGATAAAGAATAAAATCATACCCTTGAAGATCGAGCTTCCTCAAGTACAAGTTCACCTCCAAATCCTTTCGCGTTCAACTTGAATTCACCAGGTTTGGTTCCTTCCTTTAATCAACGTTAGCCACCCAAGTGTTTGGCCTCTAGAGGTGATCCACCAAGGAAGAAGAAGGATTCAAGAAGATGGGTGGTTGGCTAAACCCTAGTTTTTCTATCTCTATAGAAAATGAGCGCATTTCCAACCATTGGAATTATAACGCCGTCTTGATATCCGATATAAGACTCCTCTTATAAAGATATCAAGTAACCCTATTAAAATAAGGTATTATTTAATTAAACCCTTTTAATTAAAGGGACTCCCTAATCTTATTAGGGATAATTAATTAAACTCCTTTAACTAATTTTCCTTCCTAATCCAATTAGGAATAAATGAGAGTACTTATATTAAATTAATTCCTAAACTCTTTTAGAAATTAAAATAATAATAATAATTGTAATAATATTAATAAGACTCCTCTTATTAATTTATATTTAATATTTCTAAAATATTAAATAATAATATTAAGCTATTTAATTTATTCTATCACCATAGATTAAATTAAATATACATAACATATTATTACGATTATGCCATTAACTTCTTAAATAATTATTCTTCCTTTTATGTTGTGACCCTTTAGGTTCTCCATATTAAACCTATTATGAATAAATCAATTAGAATCGATTCTAATCTTATTTAAATAAATAAATTAAACAATTAATTTATTTAAATAAATAATATTTATTCTACAATAGGGATAAGTCTCCTAGCGATCAACGACTTTTCCGGATAATATAGATTTCAACATTAATCATAAAAGAACCTTTGAGTAAATAGTTACCGTATAATTCAATCCTTCCACCATACAATGTCCCAATTAAATATAAGACATGGAATTACCATCAAGTCTTATTTTATTTAATTATATGTATTTCGACTCTTAAATGCACAACTCCAAATAATGCAAATTAGAAACTCCTTTCTAATTTCATTCTCGCCTTTGCCAAGGACTACTTTGGTTGTCATTTATCGAATCACATAGACATTTCTCTTCTTTTCATAGAAGTGGTAGATTCTTTATCGATCATACATTATCTCCATGTACAACTTATTATACCCAAGCATACCTTTGATATACCCTAAGGGTCTTAAGGAATAAGTCAAAGTATAACTCATCATACATAAGATACTATGATGATCTCAAGTCCAAGGATCACTTGTACTACTATCACTACAGAAGTTCTTATCGACAGCAAGTAAAACTCTATTAGGTATTCCTTAGCGAGCCACGCTCAAAGGAACTTATTCTCTAATAAGCACCTACATACTTGCTTTAGTGTCTCCACACAAATGATCATGAGATCAATCATCCTCATCCAATGAGCAAGCAACGATGTACCAATCTATCCTGATTCACTAATCCCCAATTTAGTAATCCAATGATTGGGAACTATTTTAGTTTTAAGCTTTCTAAGAATTTAGATCTCATTAGAATGATCATCATCATTATTCTAAAAGCATTGCTTAAAACTATGGGTTTATCACATATTATAAAACAAAGATCATGTAGATAATTAAAAGCCTTTAATAAATTAATACTTTTTATTAATAAATGAATAAGATTGTTACAAAGTATATGCTTTATCATCAAACATGATCGGCTTTGTGTGCATACTACTTTCAATCTCCCACTTGCACTAAAGCCAATCGTCATGGTATCTCATATTTCTTCTTCTCTAAGTGACGATTATTCTCATTGCTGTTGGATAAGCTTTAGTTAATGGATATGTAATGTTGTTCATGAGAGTCCACTATCTCTATAGTGATTTCCCATCTTCAATGATTCTAATAATCAAATAAAAGTACCACAACACATGTTTAGATCCAAGATGAGACTTAGAAACTATTCCTAGTTCAGAATGAACTTTTAATCCAAACAATCAACTTGCAGCCTTCATTTATAGCTATATACTTTGTCTTTATCACTAAACCAAAGAACTCTTTCATTGCTTGGAACCTTTCCAATTCATCGCACCACCGCTCAAGGTAACCTTTACCTTAAAGTGGATTTTCTATCATCTTGTCTCCGTCTCGAAAAACTTGAGTCTCATTAAGCCCTCTAGTTTTAATTTAGACCCACCATGAATATGATCACATCCTTAGTGCCGCTTAAGCACTTTGAGATGTTTTTCACCGACTCATAGTGAACTTCTCCATAATATGACCGATCAACATCGTGTCTCGTACATTTCATTGTATACATGATTGTCACTCATGCGACCTCTCTTTTCGTGAGTCTGTGGGGACTATTAAGAGAGATACACTCCATAGCTCATCGACATGAGACATCTCTTGAGTTTGCCATGCTAAACTACTTTAGCATCAAATGAATATACGTTCCTTGGGTTAAGTTGAGCATCCTTTTAAATCTATCTATATAGATTTATATCCCCAATTAAGATACTCTTCCAAATCATTCATGGAGGAATGTTTAGACAACTTTATCTTTACTGATTGTAGCATTAGTATGTTATTCCTCATCCGTAGTATATCAACATATAATACTAGAAATTTCACGACGCTCCCACTGACCCTTTTGTACACACTAGGTTCATTCTTGTTTTTGATAAAATCAAACTCTTTTGATTATTTCATCAAAATGAATGTTCCATTTTGAGAGTGTCTATAACTCTTACCTCATCGTATGTAACTGGATCATCATCTTCTATGATACGTACCTCATCATCATCATCATCCATGATGAATCCATACCTCCCAGGTATCTTCGGTAATATTCCAGATTTACGATTCAGTTGTGGTACAATAGGTCCATCTACAGGTTCCTCTTATTTGACTTATAGTGTTTTGTGGTTCTTGAACTCTTCAAGATCTATTATCCTCCTACTAGCCCCTTCAATAATAAACACATTTATCTTAGAAGGCAGCGTGTTTCACAATAAACACCTTTTGCTAAGCAGGATTATAGAACATATACCCTAAACTTACTTTAGGATGTCCCACAAATCGACACTTATCAAATCTTGTCCCAAGCTTATCCTTTGAAACCTTTTTCACATAAGTTGGACACCACTTATCTTAACATACTTAAGATTAGGAATCCTCCATGTCCATAACTTTTATGGAGTCTTGGGGCTGGATTTTGAGGTTACCTTTTCCGTAGATATGTAGCCATTTCTAGGACATGACCCTAGAGGGATACTGGAATGTCGGTAAAATTATTATGGACCACACCATGTCCAACAAGGTACGATTTTTCCTTTCAGATACATAAATCATTTATTACATATCAGGAGGCGTCCATTATGAGAAAACCATTTGAGATGATCTAGAAACTTATTGCACAAGTATTTATTCCTTGATCTAATCAAAGAATCTTAATACATTGCCAATTTGTTTCACTTCTGAATTCTTTGAACCTTTCAAATAATACACACTTGTATTTTAGCAAATACACATATTCAACTCTTTGAATGATCATCTCCTTTTCTTATACTAATTTGTTCAATATGCAAAATTATTTTCATGTAAGTCAAGTATACAAAATTTATTAAGTAATATTCCATTCTATACAAAACATTATTATTATAAATAGAACAACAAGTGTTCTTAATTATAATACCAAAGATTTCATTGTCCAACAATAAAATGGAAATAATATTTTTAACAAGAACTGAATACAATAACAACTTATCGACTTAATAGATTTGCCGTAGGCATTGCTAAACTATAAGTTTCTATGGCTAATATGGAAACCTTTGCTACATTTCCCACATTATAGATTACTTATATTTGTTTAGCTTTCTACTTTTGCTTGGTCCCTTCATAAATCTATATTTATGATAACCAAAGTCGGTATCCAATACCCAAGTAGAACCTCGACTTAAAGAAAAATTTATTTTAAATCATGAACAAATTTGTATTTGTAAATCAAACTTCACTAAGCTTCTTTTTGGTAAGCCTCTCGCAAGATGCTTCTTGTAGTTTCTTTCCAAAGTGTCCAGTGCTTATTGTAGTGGAAGCAAACTCCTTTGCTATCCGTGACGCTTTTGTTCTTATTATCCTTTGTTTTTTGCCTTTCTATATACCTTCTTTGAATCGCTCTTCTTTCGTAAGATCCTTTGGCCCCTACCAAGAAGACATGGTCTTTCTTGGTTGGAAAGTGACTCTCATCATTTTTCAACATGTTAAGCAAATCAACGGTCGATATCTAGCTTGTTTATATGAAAAATTCACAACAATTGTGAAAGGAGTCCGGAGTGAGTGCAAGATCAAATCTTGGCTCAACTCTCCATCCATGACAAAAATCAGTTGTCCTAATTGATCAATCAAATTGATTATGTTAAGAACTTTTTATCTGCATTTATAGTGCCATTGGCCATTCTAGATCTAAGAGCTCCTTAGATATCTCGATATCTATCGGTCCCCATTTTCTCACCATCAACTACTTGATGTGCGTGAATATAGTAGGAGCATCCATAGTTTCATCTCGACGTTGAAGCTCATTACTCATGGATGCGAGCATGATGCATTGAGCCAATCGTGTATCATCTTGCCACTTTCTAAAAGTAGTAATCTCTTCCTCGAGGCATTGTTCAAACCATTGCGAGGATAGGCGATTAAGACATAAGATAGCTTTTCACCATGAGAATTATTCTCAAATTCCTTAACCAATCCGAGTAATTCTATTACAGTTAATTAACATCAAATATGTTTCGCATTGATAGTAATTTAGACATTGTAAAATTACAGAAATGAATTTGTAATTAACAACATTTTAACATACATTCTTTTATTAATTACCAAAATAATTTAGGTCTTGTTTTAAATTGGTATCTCCCACTATATTACCCTCACTTATATAGTTCGGCAAAATCTATATTACCCTCAAACTATATTACCCTCACTTATATAGTTCGGCAAAATCTAATTAAAGATTTGCTAGTGAGAATAAGGATCCCATTTCAAATGTATATAGCCTTGTGGTGACACAACAAACTATATATAAATAAATAGGTAGACAACTTTTGTCAATTACATCAACTATGCAACTCCTTTTCTTTTGCCTCTTAGATTATTTTGATCAAGTGGTGGCACATCCAAATCAAAATTATCCAAGTTAAGTCCGACCTAGCACTCCATATATTCAAAAAAGAAAAATATCATCCTTGTGGTGACACAACAAAACAATATTGTTCAATTTTCTTTATAAGCATCAAATGTGATAAATTAACATCTTAAATACTTAATACTTGTCTTGTGGTGACACAACAAACTCATATTAAATATTTAATACTCTATTAATTTTATCATGCTAGAAGGCGACGTTTGTTATTCCAAATATCTTTGAACACTTAGGACTTAATATAAAAAATTGAGGGGTTTGTTATTAATTTGTCTCATCTTATTTAGCGCGCATGCACACATATATATATAAAATACGCGTCATATTAATGAACATGCGAAGCATGTTTGCATAATATATAATATATATAGTATAAGCATGCACATATAGAATACTATATTCTACTCGGATTGATTATGGACTTTTATTCTAGTTTGGTTCACTGGAGCCACCAAGTGAACCAAAAGGTCAAACCCTAGGGGTGCAAGAAATAATATTTAAATATAACTATTACATTTAAACCCTGCTCATTACAAATGGGTCTTCAAGCGCCTCGATCCTTGATCTCCAATTTTTCAAAATTAATTCTAACTATTCTTATTACAAAACTAATTAAAATAAATAGAAACCTTGATCGCTAGCCAAGGGAAAGTACATAGGAGGAGATAGAATTTACATTCGTAAAAATTAGAGAAGACGAGGTACGCAGAATTCCCCATTTAATAAAACTCATACATTCATGCATCCAACTAAAATAAAATCTAATCACATCGTCAATAGTCCATAATCAATCCCATTTATTATCATACATATCACCATATGCATCAATACATAACATTCATCTCGATAAATAATAAACATTCAATATATATATTGATATCATTTAATGGGCAAATTTAGTTAGTATAAAATCTATTTTTGAATCAAAATAAACTCCTTTATTTTAATCCAAATTTAAATCAAAATAAAACTATTTTATTTTAATTTATCCAATTTTGAATAAAATAAACTATTTTATTTTAATCAAAATCTTTAATCAAAATAAACTCCTTTATTTTAATTAATTATGGAATCCAATTCCAAGAAAAAAAAAAACTCCTTTATTAAAGGAAACACGGATACTCTTTCCCTATTCACAAATAAACTCTTTTATTTTGAATAATATGAAATCTAATTTCATATCTAAATAAACTCATTTACTTAAGGAAAGACTGATTCTTTTTTCCTATTCACAAATAAACTCTTTTATTTTGAATAATATGAAATCTTATTTCATATCTAAATAAACTCCTTTATTTAAGGAAAAATAGAATCCAATTTCAACTCCAATTAGTTATCATGGAATCCAATTCCAACTCTAATTAGTTAGCATGAAATTTCAATTTTAAAATTAAAATAAATCTTTTTATTTTAATTATAAAATTATTAAGAATATATATATATATAATATACATGTAACGGAAATATATATTATATATATAATATATAAGTAATCATAAGAATACTTTTGAAAAGATATCCTGTAACTATTACATATATATAACCATTATATATATAAAAGGGTTATCCTGATATCCCATATTCTTAATTGCTCCGTGAACCGCGCTAAGCATGTCACCAGATTAACCGTGGTTTTTAAAAAAAAATAAAAAATGACCAAGTCATTCGCCCATATCACACATATAGCCTACTGATTTGGTTTTAAAGTTAACAGGATGTCATCACGTTATATACATATAAATATATATAATAATAAAGTTACTATATATATAAACTGGATGGATGTTGGGCCACGAAATTTCAAAGATTTCCAAAAATTTATTTCAATGATTTGCAAATATATTTCTAATTACTTTATATATATCATATATATTCCAATGTACTCACTAAAATTTATTTCTTTTTTTTTTTTTTTAATTTTATACAATAAAATTATGCCCAATTAAATTGTTCTAAACACATATCAATATACATATCAAATTATAACAATTAATAATTCGCATAAAAGTTTGGCTCGATATCACCGTTAGGTTTGTAATATTCAAGAACGCAATCAAATTGCAAAAATAAGCGGAAACGTGTAAAAATCAGAGTTTTAAAATTTTACAAACCATATACCCGGATCACCCTTTATGCACAATTATTAATTAAACGAAAAGATAAAGAATAAAATCATACCCTTGAAGATCGAGCTTCCTGCACAAAGTTCACCTCCAAATCCTTTCGCGTCAACTTGAATTCACCGGGTTTGGTTCCTTCCTTTAATCAACGTTAGCCACCCAAGTGTTTGGCCTCTGAGGTGATCCACCAAGGAAGAAGAAGGATTCAAGAAGATGGGTGGTTGGCTAAACCCTAGTTTTTCTATCTCTATAGAAAATGAGCGTATTCTCCAACCATCGAATTATAACGTCGTCTTGATATCCGATATAAGACTCTCTTATAAAGATATCAAGTAACCCTATTAAAATAAGGTATTATTTAATTAAACCCTTTTAATTAAAGGGACTCCCTAATCTTATTAGGGATAATTAATTAAACTCCTTTAACTAATTTTCCTTCCTAATCCAATTAGGAATAAATGAGAGTACTTATATTAAATTAATTCCTAAACTCTTTTAGAAATTAAAATAATAATAATAATTGTAATAATATTAATAAGACTCTCTTATTAATTTATATTTAATATTTCTAAAATATTAAATAATAAATATTAAGCTATTTAATTTATTCTATCACCATAGATTAAATTAAATATACATAACATATTATTACGATTATGCCATTAACTTCTTAAATAATTATTCTTCCTTTTATGGTGTGACCCTTTAGGTTCTCCATATTAAACCTATTGTGAATAAATCAATTAGAATAATTCTAATCTTATTTAAATAAATAAATTAAATAATTAATTTATTTAAATAAATAATATTTATTCTACAATAGGGATAAGTCTCCCTAACGATCAACGACTTTCTAGATAATATAGATTTCAACATTAATCATAAAAGAACCTTTGAGTAAATAGTTACCGTACAATTCAATCCTTCCACCATACAATGTCCCAATTAAATATAAGACATGGAATTACCACAAGTCTTATTTTATTTAATTATATGTATTTCGACTCTTAAATGCACAACTCCAAATAATGCAAATTAGAAACTCCTTTCTAATTTCATTCTCGCTTAACCAAGGACTACCGGGTTGTCATTTATCGAATCACATAGGACATTTCTCTTCTTTTAATAGAAGTGGTAGATTCTTTATCGATCATACATTATCTCCATGTATAAACTTATTATACCCAAGCATACCCTTTGATATACCCTAAGGGTCTTAAGGAATAAGTCAAAGTATAACTCATCATACACAAGATACTATGATGATCTCAAGTCCAAGGATCACTTGTACTACTATCACTACAGAATTCCTATCGACAGCAAGTAAAACTCCATTAGGTATTCCTTAGCGAGCCACGCTCAATGAACTTATTCTCTAATAAGCACCTACATACTTGCTTTAGTGTTCCACACAAAAATGATCATGAGATCAATCATCCTCATCCAATGAGCAAGCAACGTATGTACCAATCTATCCGGATTCACTAATCCCCAATTTAGTAATCCAATGATTGGGAACTATTTTAGTTTTAAGCTTTCTCAGAATTTAGATCTCATTAGAATGATCATCATCATTATTCTAAAAGCATTGCTTAAAACTATGGGTTTATCACATATTATAAAAAAAAGATCATGTAGATAATTAAAAGCCTTTAATAAATTAATACTTTTTATTAATAAATGAATAAGATTGTTACAAAGTATATGCTTTATCATCAAACATGATTGGCTTGTGTGCATACAACTTTCACTTCGGTGAGGTGAAATCCCCGGAATGCCGTGCATAACTATCCTCATAGCCAAATCTGTCAAATAAAAAATGCTGGGATATCACGTGGCCGGATGTAATCTCGTCCTGTACCACTCTACGCCTCAATCTAGTGAGAATTATGAACTGTTTGCTCATGTCTCCGATCACCATGTGCACGCAAGGTCTGTCCAGCGGCAGCATCATCAACTGTGCGTACTCCTCCAAAGTAGGAGTTAACTCCTGGGTCCCAAATCAGAAAACCTGCCTCTCCTATACCCAGTGCTATAGTATACCCTCTACAAATCATGTGGGAACCTGAAACATCAACAGGGTCATAGTATGCTGCAGCAAATCATCTACGATCACCATGTCTGATGGTGATATACTATACCGATGAGCTCAGCTTTCACAAATCATACTCGGCAATACCCCACAAAGGTCTGATGCCGTCATTTGCAGGGTCACAACCCTAAATATCCCCGGCGGGGGTTACAATGCAAAACCACGAAATATCAAACCTCCCTGGTGGGGGTTACAATGTCGAAGTCATCAACTAATAAAGTATCCCCGGCGGGGATCACAACGCACATCCTTCAAGCAACCACGTATCCCCGATGGGGGTTACAACGCAATGCAACCATTGATATACACATCAATGAAGGTCAAGCAACCTTGACGTCATGTCAGCTGATGGCAAGTAAACCCATCGAAGCAACTCATCCACGTATCCCCGAAGGGGGTTACAACGCAATGCAACCATTGACACATAAATCAATGAAGGTCAAGCAATCTTGACAATGCACCCAGCAGGGATCTATCCGGTGATACACACATCAACGAAGGTCGGGCAACCCTGATGGCGACAAACTGTTGGCAGTAACTCCAACAGGATGAGGGAATATGTTATACACATCCTCAAACAGACAAAGCTTTATCCTCACAGATCTCTTATACACAAGAGGTACCTCTATGGAATATAAGTCAGTGTCTAGGATTCAAGACTTTGGTGATAACCCCAACGTCAAACTCCTTGAAGACTTGGATCACATGTCCAAGCCATCACTGATTGTCATCCCGACAGGATTACCAGGGAGCCAACAATCATTCATACATGCAACATACATTTGCATTATGTTGCTGCATATAGCATCATGTTTATCTTGCTTGCATTTCAAGTGTGTAGGATTCTTTATCCTATCCATGCCTTGCATTGCATGAATATGATAAAGAGGGGAATCTGTAGACACTCAAAATTTTCTGCACGCCTGTTACTGATATTGCAGAAGGGTAGATTCGTCTTTTGGAGATAACCCTGGAAGACAACTTACATCCATTCTGAATACTACCAGAAGTTCAGTTCCAACCCGGAACACAAACCGGGAACATCAGTCCCAACCCGGAACACAAACCGAGAACTTCATCTCAAACCCCAGAACACACACCGGTAGTGTCATTTCCAACCTCAGAGATAACCCCGAGGTACGCGAATCAAAAGACCGACAACAACACCAGAGAGAGGGCGCCTCCTCAATAATAACTGCCATGACGTTCAGCCTCCGGTCCCGAGACAACACTGGGAGTAGAGACTCCACCCTTGGTGATAGACCCAAGGGATGCCATTGCAGTTCCGACGATAACTCCGGAAATGTTTTTTTTTAAATACATACAATCAGCTTCAAGCTCAGACCTCCTGCCGAGGCACTCATACCTCAGACCCGGAGCTAACACCAGGCATACAGGCACACCCACAGATGACAGTGAGGCATTCAAACAAATAGTCCAATCTCATATGTAACCTTGAGTAACGTCTGCTTTCAGCTCAAATTGGCGATAACCCCGGTGAGGAATCAAATGTCATCTTACCGCCTCAACATTTTCTTTCACAAGATGATATTGCGGCATACCAACAAGTAGTCTAATCTCAGATGTAACCCTAAGCAACGTCTACTTTCAACTCAAATCGGCGATAACCTCGGTGAAGAGTCAAAAGTCATCTTGTCCCTTCAAAACTTGCGCGTTGTGTCAACACTTCATACATACATACATACATCCAACGATGTCCCATAATAACCGAGGAGTTATAATCCCGAGTGACTATTATGCATAGCAGTACTTTGGATGGAATTTGAAGCTTGAAGACCATGGGCATGGACCCCTCTTCCTGACTTCGTACAACCTCAAATCCATGTCATTGCGTAACTCTCGACACAAGCAGTCTGAAGAAGGTCACATATACCTCGTTCGGATGCTCAGATTGAAGTTCTACAAGTTCGAGCAGACATTACAATGCACGAGTGCACGTACTTCGAGACGACGGGACCCGCGAGGCCCGGATGCACCACGACCAGCCGTAGGTACAACCACCGCTGCCACAGGTGTACCTACGGCCATTCGTCTATAAATGTAGACCTTGGGGTCAGCCATTTGAGGGGGAGAAGGAGAGAAAAAGGCAAGATCGATTTTGTAAATTTATTTATTTATATATATTTATATATAATTAAATAAATATTTTCGATGATTTAATTATTTTACATTTTAATAATTATATATAATTGTTGTCAATTCGATGAGAGCCCGCAGATTAATTTAATTATACGTGTTAGATTTTGTAAATTAATTTTGTAGATTAATTAAATTTATTATTCAAGATTAATAATTAATTGATGCATTATGATGAGCTTATTATATGTAACATTTAAAATTAAAATATTTAATTCAAGCATAATGTTATTTAAATAATTAATAAGCATAATAATTAATTAATGAATAATTTTTGAATTTAATAATTTGACATTATTAATTAATGAGGAAATTAAATATATGATTATGTGAATTTATGAGAAGTTATTATATTTTATTTATATTAAATAAGATATATGAATTATTGTGCAAGTGGGTGTGACATGAATTAAACTATGTGATAAAGCTTTTATTAAATTAAATGACTTAAATCAATTAAAGCTAACCAAACATAGCCTAAGTAGGAGTTGATTGCAGTTACCCATGATGGGTAACTGACCTCCATAACGCGCGTCAGTTTCTTCCTTTATACGTACTCTCCTTTCCTTTTCTTTTTATTATTATTGGCTAAGTCTAGAGATACAGAGAGAGATTGAGAAATTCAAGAGAGAGTTCAGAGGATTTTGTGAGAACTCAGTGATTGAAGAAAGAATCTAAGCCTACATATATATACTTTATTCTCAGGGTAATCTCTCCCTCCCAAATTCTATATTTCACGTATTCAAGTTTTGATAAAAATGGCTTTCACAGTTTTCTGTAAAGTCTCTATGATGGGAAATTGTAAGGTTTATGTGCATATATAGGTTAAGATGTTATCAAATTGTATTTGATTATATATATTATGTAAACCATATCATCTGTTTCATTAAAATACATGTCGTATATGTTTTTCAAAATTACAGAGTTTGGGTTTTGGCCATATGGCCTTATACGTGATATTTAATGCGTTGATCATATAATATCCCTAAATTTTACACTCGTATATTATTATACATATTGATACGAAGAGACCAAACTTTAAACGAATGGATTCGGTGTTATAACGAATCCGTAGTATCAATTTTCATGTTTTATTTTCAAAACCTTCAAGAACATCAAAGTCGGTGAAATTATAGATTTTAACTCGTGATTATGTGTTTTAATGGGTTAAAACCATTCTATAAATGTTGGGTTATGTTTATGCATGAATTATAACATGTGGGTATGATTAAATTCGTAGTGATAATTTAATTGAATTTTTTGAATTGTTTTGTGTTCTCGCAATTTTCGCGAATTGCGAAGTTTTCGCTCACTCATGCATGCTACATGTGCCAACAACGCTTAAGGCTTTAGCGGCACATATATGAATGTCAGCAAGTGCTCCAATCATACCATAAATACACAAGCAAAGAAAGAAGACTTAGTAAAAAGTGGCACAAAGTGCAATACACCACTCTACAAAAATGTCCGTAAATGAAATATTTTTTTATATTCAAGTCTAGCAACGTGATAAAGAACTTGATTTAATGAACATAAAACTATGTTATAAGTATAATGAGATGTTAAAATAGATACTTAACATGTAAATAACATAATTACATGTGGATTGAATTATTAAATATATAATTAGCTTGTTATTCATGATGTGTAAATTATGTGACAAAGTGGTAAATTAACTAAGTATAGTTAATAATCAAAGTAGACAAAGAGAATGAGTTTATGATGATTAGTTAAGTTATAATTAACTCGGTATTGTGAATATGAATGATATGTAGGATTTAAATCAAAGAACGTGCTTAGTTAAAGTGTAATCTACGCATTTGGCAAGTTTCCTAACCCTACTTGTCATTATTGTTCAAGTTTATTATTTACCTCGAGTAAATTATCATTATTATTATTCAAGTTCAATTATTATTGATTATCTTTTTTCAAAGTATGATTTTGTTATACAATAATTGTTCTATTGTATACTTCTTGAGATTATTATTCATTTGAATATCATTATTGTTGAACCTTGTTAGACTAGTGAACCTTATTGATTCAACTAGTCCATAGTTGATGAACGCTCTAAATTTCGAACTTTTATTGAATTATCCAAACCAAACTTCCTTTGGTGCGGACTCGAATGTCAAACCGAGATGAACAACCTCAGAAAGGGATTTACTTATGCGTTAGCGTTAAGATATTGTGCATGTGATGGTACTAAGAAGTCGATCCCCCTAAGTACGAGTAGAAAGGTCCATAGTCTTATGATCATTAAAGGTTTCAAGTATAACCCTTGATAACCTAGGACATAGTTCAAGGTCTTATGACCCTCGTAATTTTTTTTGATTCTTGTTATTCATTCTTGATTCAAAAGTTGAGCTTTTATTCGATGTCTTTGATTTACTCGCATGTTATTATACTGTTATTTTCTTATTGTACTTGTGGGCAATAGTGCTCACTCTTGCTTAATAATAACATTGCAATTAAGAATGAAAGAACTGATGAACCTTCCACTAGTAAGGGCAAGGGTAAAGTTAGCAAGTGATGAAGACTTGTTATTTTCTATGTGATGATGTATTTTGTTTAAGACTTTAATTAATGATGTTGTTTAAGACTTATTTGTTTATGATTCCGCACAGATGTTTAAGGTTAGTTTAACCTGGAATTGTATTATTAATTATTCGGATGTTGTAACCCTTAAGGGGAAGATTTTATTCTATCTATCATTATGGTGGCTTGCATTTATTATGGGTAGATAGATAGATGATATTTGTATAGCATTAACACCAAATCCCGTGGAATTGAAGTACCCGGATTTGGGGTGTCATGTTGGTATCAAAGTCAGTAGGTTATGAACCTTAGGTGGGGAACAACCTTAGGTAGTAGCCTTATAGAAAGAAGATAGTGATGGAAAACTCTTATCGAGTTATAAGAAATGAATTTATGTAATTCATTGAAGATAATAAAAGACCTTATGTGTTTATGTGTTAAAGTATCGTTAGATGATACGACTTAGTAACTAAAACTTAAAATTTTGTTGTCAGGATGTCGAATGTTGGTGAAGCTAGTCAAGCTGGGGAGGAAGAACCCCGTGAACTTATAGTACCTACTGAGGAGGAACCCCGTGTACCTATAAGAGTACCGACAGAGGAGGAGCCCCAGACATTCATGTCGTTAGGGAGCAACTGTACAGAGGGGAGTCATCTCCATTGATCACCGCTTGTTGGTCGGGAGCATGAGCCCTAGACCGATCCCCGAGGAGGATCCCGAGGAGGAATTTGTTGAGGAAGAAGAGAAGAAGAGGAGTTACCACGGTACACCGTTGATGCTGAGATGTTCGACACATTATACGACCGCAACGTGGAGTTACGAGATGAGGTGCAGGATTTGACTGAGCGAGCTATTATTCAACAGATTACTCTAGAGGAGAAGGAGAGGGAGATTTCGACTCTTCACTCACGACTGGGAAATGTAGAATGGGATTTGGTCCATGAGAAGGGTCAAACCGAAGATAAGACCGAGGAGATAGAGAAGCTGAAGAAGGAACTGAAGGAAACCTCCGAAAGACTGAACATAGCAGAGGAAGGCTGGGTAAGAGAATCACGTCGAGTTGATCGTGAGATGATGATAGTCAAAAGAAAGCAAAGATTGGGGAAACGACTCTACACTTAATAAGGCAATGAATGAGACTCAAGATCGAGTTTTGAGATACCCGATCCAATTCGAAGGACTACCATTGTACATGATGGATCGCAGGACGATGTATCGCATCTTAGAAGAGGAGCGTAGCAAGGCTAATCAGTACCTTGACCGACAGTGATATGATTTATTTAATTATGTGAAGAACTTAATTAGTTTTTAGATGTAAATTCTGACGTGTTTATGAACGAAAAGAATATTTGAATGTTTTAAATCTCGTGATTCTTTATTCCGTGATAGTTGATGTAAATAGCGCTTATGCTATCGTTTAATGTTAAAACTTTGATTTGAATGCAAATATATCAAGTTGTTTGAGATGATGTGTTAAGTGATATGTTAAATTGTTGAGTAATGCCTTAACTATTTAGAAAAATAAATAAAGTTCTAATAAGCGCTTATTTAATGTAAATATGCCGCCAAGGAGAAGACAACAACACCAACCTACTTCGTGAAGAGTCAACCAATAATAACAATAATGCCAACGCTAATCCTGCTTCAATAGTTAGTTAACTTACTGACTGGAGCAATGAACAATCAACCTCAAGCTCCACCAAACACAACGTTTAAAGACTTCAAGGCGGTGGGACCGCCAGAGTTCAAAGGTTCCATGAACCCAATCGAGGCTCAAACGTGGGTTATGGAAATGGAGAAAGTTTTTGACGTTGCTAGGGTTAGAGAAGACCAGAAGACCGCTTTTGCAATGTTTATGCTGAAGTCTGAGGCTAGCTATTGGTGGCAAGCAAACAAAGTGCGAGGAGGTGAAGGTGTAATTACGTGGGAGAGATTTAAAGAGATGTTTTTCGAAATGTATTTCCCAACTAGTTCACAGAACCATATGGAGGTTCAATTTCTAGAGTTGAAGCAAGGAAACATGAGCGTACCTGACTACGCGGCTAAATTCAACGAGTTAGCGAGGTTCGCCCCGTATCAAGTACACACTAACGAAAAAGAAAAGCCGAGAAGATTCAACAAGGACTAAAGCCTTGGGTGTACAAAGAAGGTATCAATGTTTCAAATAAACACATTTGTTGGAGTTTTGGAAAAGGCCATCCTCGCTGAAGGTGGAAGCGATGCGGTGACCAAGTACAATCAAGATCAGAAGAAGAAGAAGAGTGAAGGTGAAATTAATAACAAGGCCAGTGGAAGTGGCACAGAGGTGGAAATTTCAATCAAGAAAAAAGATGGAATAACAACTCATCATCGGAAATCAACAAGGTAATCGAAGAAAAGAATCAAGCATGCCCGACTAAGCGGAAAGCCCATCTGGGAGTTTGTATGAAAGGAAAAAGAGTGTGCTACAATTGTGGTCGAAGGCCACATAGCACCAAACTGTCCAAACCCAAAGAAGGGTGCTTGTTTTACTTGTGGTTCGAAGGATCATCTGGCAAGAGATTGTCCCAAGAAGGGATCGGGAGGGTCAGGATCAAGAGGAAACCTGGGAAATAACAATGGAAATGCCTTAACCATCACCGACCAACCGCAACAAAAACCGAATCGAATCGACCGGACTTTTAACACGACGATGTACAAAGATGCGCTCAATCCGTGATGTGGTGTCGTCGTATCATTCCAATCAATAAAGTTAATGCTTACGTATTATTTGATTCGGGTGCTACTTGTTCCTTTATATCCGATGATTTTGCTAAGAATTTAGATTTGCCTAAGAATGAATTGGATTACCCCATGAACATAGAAATTGCGAATAGAGAAATAATCCCTGTTAAGTACGTACATAAGAACTGTAGAGTGGATATTAAGGGTAATATCATGAACGTAGATCTTATCCCTATTCGACTTAGGGAATTTGACGTTATTTTGGGAATGGATTGGTTATTCAATTACGAATCAGAATTGATTGTCAAAGAAGCGTATTAACCTTATGACCACAAAGGTTGTGTTTTATGGTAGTAAGTCACCTAGACAAGCGAGTTGTCTGACGATGATGCAGGCCAGGAAGTTGTTAAGACAAGGCTGTGTAGGATACTTAGCTTACATAGTCGACAGTCGAAAAGAGAATCCAATCCGAAGGTAGAAGAAATACCGATTGTGAGAGACTTCATCGACGTATTTCCAGACGATTTACCAGGACTTCCACCAGATAGAGAGGTAGATTTTGTAATCGATTTGGCGCCCGGAACTGCTCCAATATCAAAGGCACCATACCGAACGGCACCAGTAGAGATGAAGTAATTAATGGTACAACTACAAGAATTGTTGGACAAGAAGTACATTCAACCGAGTGTATCGCCGTGGGGAGCGTCGGTGTTGTTTGTGAAAAAGAAGGATGGATCGATGCGACTCTGCATTGACTACAGAGAACTGAATAAGGTCACGATTAAGAACATATATCCATTACCAAGGATCGATGACTGTTTGATCAATTGAAGGGAGCGAGATACTTTTCCAAGATAGACTTGAGAAGCGGTTATCATCAACTCAAGGTGAGGCCGAGAGGATGTACCAAAGACGCTGCTCGAGCGCGCGATACGGTCACTACGAATTTTTAGTAATGTCGTTTGGTCTAACGAATGCTCCTGCAGCATTTATGGGACTAATGAATGGTGTGTTCAAGCCATTTTTGGACAAATTCGTGGTGGTATTTATAGACGACATTTAGGTTTATTCGAAAACCAATGAAGAACACGAAGAGCATTTGAGATTAACGTTGGAAGTATTGAGAAGAGAGAAGTTGTATGCTAAGTTTTCTAAATGCGAATTCTGGATTGAACGAGTACAATTTCTTGGTCACGTGATCGATAAAAATGGAATTTCGGTAGATCCATCCAATGTAGAAGCCGTGATTAACTAGGATCAGCCGAGAACGCCATCGGAAGTAAGAAGTTTTCTTAGATTGGCGGGATATTATAGAAGGTTCATACAAGACTTTTCCAAGATCGCAACTCCGTTAACGAATTTAACTCAAAAAGCTGTGAAATTTGTTTGGACGGATAAGTGTGAGGAAAGTTCTCAAGAATTGAAGAAGAGGTTGAGTACGGCCCCTGTGTTATCTCTTCCGGATGATACAGGAAATTTTGTTGTTTATAGTGATGCGTCGCATAAAGGACTTGGTTGTCTGCTGATGCAAAACGGCAAAGTCATTGCGTATGCATCACGACAATTGAAGGATTACGAGAAGGATATCCACCCATGACTTAGAGTTAGTCATAGCTGTTTTTGCTTTGAAAATTTGGAGGCACTATCTTTACGGGAGAAGTGTGAAATATATACGCACCACAAGAGTCTCAAATATATTTTTACACGTAAGATTTGAATATCGCCAAAGAAGATGGTTGGAATTAATTAAGGATTACGATTGTGAGATTTTATACCATCCGGGTAAAGGCGAATGTCATTCTTAGATGCCTTAAGTAGAAAGGGTCGGAGAAGTTGATGATGTTGATTGCTCAGAGGAGCTAATTACAGAAAAGGAGAAACTGGAATTGGAAGTGAAGTATCCTATGGAGATTGATGAGAAGCTATTTCAGATGCAATCTGGTACAACCCTACTGGATAAAGTTAAAGAGGCTGAACTTCAGGATGATGAATGCAAAAAGGTGACAAAGAAGATATCTGAAGGAACTGAACCAAGATTCAAGCTGGATAAGGAAGGAATACTGAGATTCGAGAGTAGAATTTGGGTACCACCAGTCACAGAGATTAAGGAAGACATTTTGAGCGAGGCTCATAGTTCACGATATTCGATTTACCCTGGTAGTACCAAGATGTACCAAGATCTTAGACAACATTTTTGGTGGCCAAATTTGAAATGTGATGTTGCAGAATGTGTTGCCAAGTGTCTTACTTCGCCGAAAAGTGAAAGCGAACATCGTAGACCGAGTGGATTGCTACAACCGTTGGAAATCCCGAAATGGAAATGGGAACATATTACAATGGACTTCGTGGTTGGCCTTCCGACGACTCGTAAAGGCTACGACGCAAAGATGGGTTATCGCCGACCGAATCGATTTAAATCCGCACACTTTCTTCCGATCAAAATCAGATTCAACTTAGATCAGTTAGCGAGGTTATACGTAAAAGAGATTGTTTTGAGGCACGGAGTTCCGGTATCAATTGTTTCAGATAGGGATCCGCGCTTCACATCAAATTTTTGGAAACGTCTTCAGGAATGCATGGGTACACAATTGCGAATGAGTACAGCTTATCACCCTCAAACAGACGGACAGAGCGAATGAACAATTCAAACGTTAGAAGACATGCTAAGAGCCTGTGTGATGGACTTCAAAGGAAATTGGGATGATCACCTACCATTAGTAGAGTTCGGCTACAACAACAGTTACCACGCTAGTATTGGCATGCCGCCTTATGAAGCGTTATACGGTTGAAAGTGCAGAACTTCGTTTTACTAGGATGAAGTTGGTGAGAGACAATTGCTAGGGCCAGAATTGGTACAGCAGACAACAGAAATAGTCAAAGTGATCCGAGCACGACTGGTAGTGGCTCAAGATCGACAGAAGAAATACGCTGATCCACATCATAAAAATATTGAGTTTGAATCAGGTAGCTACGTTTTCTTGAAGGTATCTCCTTGGAAGGGAAAGATCAGGTTCGGAAAGAAAGAGAAATTGATCCCAAGATTCATTGGACCATTTGAAGTACTGAGAAGAATCGAAGAAGTTGCGTACGAGGTAGCCCTACCTCCAGCACTCGAGAATGTCCACAACGTCTTCCATGTTTCTGTTTTACGACCCTACAAACCCGATTACAAGCATATAATTGAATACGAACCCCTGCATTTTGAAAAAGACTTATCTTACGAAGAAATTCCTGTTCAAATTGTCGACAGAAAAGAACAAGTTCTCAGAAATAAAGTAATACCTTCTGTAAAGGTAATTTGGAGGAACCACAACGCTGAAGAAGCTACGTGGGAACTCGACGAGAATATGATGAACAATTACCCTCATTTATTTACTTAATTATGTATAAAGCGATTATGGGGGACGGAATCTTTGTATGGGGGGGAGAATGTAATGGGTTGAATTTATTGAGTCGTAATTCTGGGGACAGAATCCTTTTAAGGGGGAAAAGATGTGACGAACGAGATTTTATAAATTAATTTTTTAATATTTATTGAATTAAATAAATATTTTTCTATGATTTAATTATTAGATTTAATAATTAATTGATGCAATTATGATAGATTAATTTAATTATATGTGTTACATTTATTAAATTAATGTAGAGAATATTTATTATTCAAGTATGTCATTATGTGAGCTTATTGTATTAAATGAAATATTTAATAAGCATAATGTTATTTTAATTAATGTAATAATTAATTTGAGATTTAATAATTTGACATTATTAATTAATGAGGAAATTAAATATATGACTATGTGAATTTATGAGAAGTTATTATATTTTATTTATATTAAATAAGATATATGAATTATTGTGCAAGTGGGTGTGACATGAATTAAACTATGTGATAAAGCTTTTATTAAATTAAATGACTTAAATCAATTAAAGCTAACCAAACATAGCCTAAGTAGGAGTTGATTGCGCTTACCATGATGGGTAACTCGACCTCATAACGCTAACGCGTCGCTTTCTTCCTTTATACGTACTCTCCTTTCCATTTCTTTTTATTATTATTGGCTAAGTCTAGAGATACAGAGAGAGATTGAGAAATTCAAGAGAGTTCAGAGGATTTTGTGAGAACTCAGTGATTGAAGAATGAATTTAAGCCTACATATATATACTTTATTCTCAGGGTAATCTCTCCCTCCCAAATTCTATATTTCACGTATTCAAGTTTTGATAAAAATGGCTTTCATAGTTTTCTGTAAAGTCTCTATGATGGGAAATTGTAAGGTTTATGTGCATATATAGGTTAAGATGTTATCAAATTGTATTTGATTATATATATTATGTAAACCATATCATCTGTTTCATTAAAATACATGTCGTATATGTTTTTCAAAATTACAGAGTTTGGGTTTTGGCCATATGGCCTTATACGTGATATTTAATGCGTTGATCATATATTATCCCTAAATTTTACACTCGTATATTATTATACATATTGATACGAAGAGACCAAACTTTAAACGAACGGATTCGGTGTTATAACGAATCCATAGTATCAATTTTCATGTTTTATTTTCAAAACCTTCAAGAACATCAAAGTCAGTGGAATTATAGATTTTTAACTCTGTGATTATGTGTTTTAATGGGTTAAAACCATTCTATAAATGTTGGGTTATGTTTATGCATGAATTATAACATGTGGGTATGATTAAATTCATGTAGTGATAATTTAATTGGAATTTTTGGGTGTGTTCTGCAATTTTCGCGAATTGCAAAACAGTTTACTTCGCCGCTTTGCCATATAATCCCAACGCCTTAAGGCCTGCCCAACAAAGGCCACCACGCATGTCAGATGTCCAACCAAATATCACAAAGCCACAAATGCAAAGACTTAGTACAAAAGTGGCGCCGCAACGCCACTCTGCAGAATGTCCAGAAATGAAATATTTTTTTTATATTCAAGTCTAGCAACGCGATAGCAACTTGATTTAATGAACATAAAACTATGTTGTAAGTATAATGAGATGTTAAAATAGATACTTAACATATAAATAACATAATTACATGTGGATTGAATTATTAAATATATAATTAGCTTGTTATTCATGATGTGTAAATTATGTGACAAAGTGGTAAATTAACTAAGTATAGTTAATAATCAAGTAGACAAAGAGAATGAGTTTATGATGATTAGTTAAGTTATAATTAACTGGTATTGTGAATATGAATGATATGTAGGATTTAAATCAAAGAACGTGCTTAGTTAAAGTGTAATCTACGCACGAGGCAAGTTTCTTAACCCTACTTGTCATTATTGTTCAAGTTTATTATTTACCTCGAGTAAATTATCATTGTTATTATTCAAGTTCGAATTATTATTGATTATC
Organism: Panax quinquefolius; assembly: GCA_020205615.1. Classification (NCBI taxonomy): domain Eukaryota; kingdom Viridiplantae; phylum Streptophyta; class Magnoliopsida; order Apiales; family Araliaceae; genus Panax; species Panax quinquefolius. The sequence continues at coordinate 65,235,865 of CM035174.1, read as the reverse complement.
TTTTCAAAGTATGATTTTGTTATACAATAATTGTTCTATTGTATACTTCTTGAGATTATTATTCAGATTGAATATCATTATTGTTGAACCTTGTTAGACTAGTGAACCTTATTGATTCAACTAGTCCATAGTTGATGAACGTTCTAAATTTCAGAACTCTTATTGAATTATCCAAACCAAACTTCCTTTGGTGCGGACTCGAATGTCAAACTGAGATGAACAACCCTGTAAAGGGATTTACTTATGCGTTAATATTAAGATATTGTGCATGATGTGGTACTAAGGGTTGATCCCCTAAAGTACGAGTAGAAAGGTCCATAGTCTTATTATCATTAAAGGTTTCAAGTATAACCCTTGATAACCTAGGACATAGTTCAAGGTCTTATGACCCTCGAATTCTTTTTTGATTCTTGTTATTCATTCTTGATTCAAAAGTTGAGCTTTTATTCGGATGTCTTTGATTTACTCGCATGTTATTATACCGTTATTTTCTTATTGTACTTGTGGACAATAGTGCTCACCCTTGCTTAATAATAACATTGCAGTTAAGAACGAAAGAACTGATGAACCTTCCATTAGTAAGGGCAAGGGAAAAGTTAACAAGTGACGAAGATTTGTTGTCTATGTGATGATGTATTTTGTTTAAGACTTTAATTAATGTTGGTGTTTAAGACTTATTTATTTATGATTCCATACGAGATGTTTAAGGTTAGTTTAACTTTGGGATTGTATTATTAATTATTCTGATGTTGTAACCCTTAAGGAAGAGATTTTATTCTATCTATTGTGTGGCTTGCATTTATTATGGGAAGATTTTATATTTATCACCAAATCCCGTGGATTGATTCGTGGTTTGGGGTGTCACATTCATTTTATATATATATATATATATATATATATATATATATATATATACATTTTTATGTCATGCCCGTACTTTGTGGATAGATTTATATTTAAATCACATTTTGATTACATTTGATCGCTTTTACTTTATTATTTACATTTAAATCCTTGCGGAGTTTACTTCACACCAAATCCCCATAAAGTGGAATTGAAGTATATCATCTTAACTCTCCGTTTTATCTTTGGGTGGCTGAGATTAGGATTGGAAGTGTTGTTCTTAATAATGTTTTTATTAGTTAAACTTTTTTGGGCACTCGAATTCTTTTCTTATGCTATTTTGGACCTGTAGGAGTAATTATGTGTCTCTTATTTGAGATTCTGAGAATTATCTTGTTTACTGTCTTGCAAGATTGACCATCAATTTCAGCTCATGATGTTTTGTATTATGAAATTGCTATGAACCTCTGTCAATTTCATTAAATATGCTAGAATGCTTTAGGTTTGGGAAAATATGACGATGAACTAAGCTTGGAATCAGTCAAGTTAGTCATTATACCCAGGGTACCTCCAATTTGCTCTGTTTGTTTCTACGTAGTCATTTAATTGAAGTTTTGGGAAAACTTGTTTGAGACATTTAATTTTATCTCAATTGCAGTTTATTGATTTAGCGTTTCTCTTTTATCACCCAATAAGATGCTACTAGTCTACACAAATTCTGACTGTGAAATTTAAAATAAAATATAAAGCTAAATTTGCATTTAAATGAATTATTTCTCTCTCTTTCAAGTTGCTCAAAGTCCATATCTTTTGTTGTTGTAGCCTCAAAATTATGCCTTCAAATAAACTTAATGATTATTGCATGGGGTTTCTCTGTCTTTCCAATATATCCACTAGGTGACCTTAGAAAGATTGGGGTAATAATATTGAAAAGTTAAATAAAATAGTTGCCATAACTTTTTATTCATCTTCTTTCATAAAGTTTGTTTCCGTATGTATTCTGAATTTGAACTGGTTGAAATCCAGAAAGTAACAGGAAACAGACATCCTAGAAAAGTGAAACCTTTGTCTATCAGTTCTCTTAAATTATGTGTCATCTCTCTTTTAATGTTTTTATAGGAAACCGAGGTGCAGGTATGACTCCCTTAAACTAGGAAACAAGATCAGGGATTGCACTTGGAGTTGCACGTGGGATAGCATATCTCCACTCACAAGGCTCGACAGTCTCCCATGGAAACATTAAGTCATCAAATATCCTCCTCACTACGTCTTATGAGGCTCGTGTCTCCGATTTTGGCCTTGCTCAACTTGTTCGACCCTCCCCCAGTCCCAACTGAATTGCTGGCTACCGGGCACCAGAGGTGACAGATGCTCGCAAGGTCTCCCAAAAAGAAGATGTATACAGTTTTGGGGTGTTGCTCTTGGAGCTCCTAACAGGGAAGTCTCCCACTCATGCCCTCTTGAATGAGGAGGATGTAGACCTCCCAAGGTGGGTTCAGTCTGTGGTTAGGGAGGAGTGGACAGCTGAGGTTTTCGACCTTGAGCTCCTTAGGTATCAAAATGTTGAGGACGATATGGTTCATCTTTTGCAGCTTGCTATTGACTGTGCTTCTCAGTACCCTGACAAACGTCCTTCAATGGCTGAGGTGACACAGATAATTGAGGAGCTTTGTCTATCCAGTTCATAGGGAGAGCAAGAAGAACCACAAAGCGATATAGTCAACTCAGTCAGTCCAGGTGCACTAGCACCTTCGATTGCAGACTAAAATAGAATTACCATTCTTCATTATTACTTTATTTTTTGGAAAATTTGATTTGCTATTGTTGCGATTGTTTCGTACTTCCATTATTCTTTAGGTTGTTGCTGTGATGTCGTTAGGAGGTATTGTTGTGATGTTACAGGAGATCTTTCTTTAATTTGTTAAAGGCAGGTTGTAAACAGGTGGTTTAATATGTACAAAGAGGTTGTGAGGTTTCAGGAGATTTTTTTAATATGTACAAAGAGGTTGTGATGTTGCAGGAAACCTTTTTAATATGTACAAAGAGGTTTTGTTGTTGCAGGAGATCTTTCTTTTATTTGTTAAAGGCAGGTTAACGATGTTGCAGGAGACATCAGTTGGTTTAATATGTACCGTTTAATATGTACACGTCCGCTAGTCTTACTAGTGGACAGACTATTTCCATTATTTCACTTAGCAGCTGGTTTGTCATAAATGGGGGCATAAGCGTCCAGAACATAGCATAATCGCGTTCGATAGTAATTTTAGCGGACGGCGGATTCCCATATCAAATCTCACTCATTCATTAATTAGACGGATGGTTAAGATGTTATATGCCACTTTTTATTTCATAGCATATAGATGCTATGGATCATTCCCCATATATATATATATATATATTTATCGCTTTTATATATTTACATTTCTGATCCTCGAAGGAGTTGCTTCGTGGTGGTTGATCAAGTCTGTATATATATATTTACAGCTTTTATATATATAATTGCTTACTGCTTTCCATACAAACTGTAGTATCATATGAGCCTAGGAATCATGTGATCACAGATTCAGTTTACTGAATCTAGATTCGGTTCCCATGATGGACCTTTTTCAGCTGTAAGCAGCTTGTACATTATTTTTGCAATGTCTGAATTTCTTTGGATGACTGTCATGCCCATGAGGAGTTCGGCACTGCTGTATATTATTTTCTCGAAGATGCTTCGTATCTCAAAAATAAAAGCAAACAAACCGAACATTTAATAATAAAATGGAAGTATCAAAGACCTCAATTACTATTGAGCACAGGGTTTAAAAAACCTCTTTTTATAAAACTTCATTGGTATATCTTGTTTAAAACTGAATTTTTCTATAAATTCAAACCCTTTGTATATAGGTGCAAAAGAGGCGTAGCACTACTTCCAAATAATTGCACATTGATCCACACACACACACACACACACACACTCATATAACAGTTTCTTTGAAAAGTGGCGGTCACCGTGGTAACACGGATGTCGGGGGGTGCCTAACACCTTCCCTCCGCATAATCAAGCCCCCGGACCCAAAATAAATCTCGATTTCACAAACCCGTTAAGCAGTGCCAAATCACTGGGTCAATGTGCAAACCTTTTTCGGTTGCGTTGGTGCAACCAGTTAAATACACCAACTGGTGACTCTTAAAGTCAAATCGTCGACATTATACATGTCAGACCTTTTTCATTTGTTTTTTCAAACAAATCTCACATTAACATGAGAACACCAAAGAACAAGTATCGAAAAGGGACACCAAAAATCTCGACGTCGACAGGTAGTTTTTCATCATTTTATCCTCAAGTTCCCACGTAGCTTCTTCGGCGTTGTGGTTCCTCCACATTACATTAACATAAAGTATTGTCTTATTTCTTAACACTTGTTCTTTTCTATCAATTATATGTACTGGAACCTCTTCATAGGTTAAGTCATTCTCAAATATAATAGGTTCATACTCTATGACATGCTTGTAGTCTTGCTTATAGGGTCGTAGGACCGAAACATGGAACACGTTGTATATATGTTCTAACTCCAGAGGTAAAGCTATTTCATAAGCTACCTCAACGACTCGCCTCAACACTTCAAAGGGTCCTATGAATCTGGGACTAAGTTTTCCCTTCTTCCCAAACCTCATCTTCCCTTTCGAAGGTGACACTTTCAAAAACACATAAGTGCCGACGTCGAAGTCTCGTTGTTGTCGATGTTGATCAGCATATTTCTTTTGTCGATCTTGAGCCGTCACTAGCCTCGCTCGTATTATTTTGATCACATCTGCAGTTTGCTGCACCAATTCTGGCCCTAGCAATTGTCGTTCTCCCACTTCATCCCAACATAATGGCGTTCTGCATTTCCTTCCATATAAAGCTTCATAAGGTGGCATACTGATGCTCGCGTGATAACTGTTGTTGTAAGCAAATTCCACCAACAGTAGGTGGTCATCCAGCTCCCTTTGAAATCCATAACACAAGCTCTCAGCATGTCCTCTAACATTTGAATAGTTCTCTTGCTCTGCCTATCTGTTTGAGTATGATACGCGGTGCTCAACCTTAGTTGCGTTCCCATGCGTTCTTGAAAACTTTCACTACAAGAAAATCGGTCATTCTTGACGGCACCGCTGCAATGCTTATGACTATAATACCGTTAAACATCGAGGTCATCATAGCGGCGGCGAATGCCGTCGACAACCCCATCGTCCCACAGGTCGTCGCCCCTGGCTCCCGTCGCCAGTCGTCGACATCCTTGTCATTACCGACGGGGGTCATTGGCGACGGCATTATGTCAATACCGACGGCTATAACGGCGGCAAGGCCGTCGGCAAAGACCCCACAAAATTTTAGAGGGAAAAACTCATTGCCGACGGCATGACCGTCGGCAATGCCTTTCTGGCCATCGGTAATGACCTTAATGAAAGTAGTATGCATACAATCCAATCATGTATGATGATAAAGCATATACTTTGTAATCAACCTTATTTATTTATTAATAAAAGAATTATTTAATAAAGGCATTTATTATCTATATGGTGCTGTTTTAACAATATGTGATAAACACATAGTTTTAAGCAATGCTTTTAGAATTATGATGAGATCATGCTAATGAGATCTAAATTCTTAGATAGCTTAAAACTAAAATGTTCCCAATCAATGGATTACTAAAAAGGGGATTAGTGAATCCGGATAGATTGGTACGTGCGTTGCTTGCTCATTAGATGAGGATTATTGATCTCATGATCATTTGTGTGGAGACACTAAAGCAAGTATGTAGGTGCTTATTAGAGAATAAGTTCACTGAACGTGACTCGCTAAAGAATACCTAATGGAGTTTTACTTGTCTGTCAATAGGAAAGTGATAGTAGTACAAATGATCCTTAGACTTGAGATCATCATAGTATCTTATATATAATGCATTACACTTTGACTTATTCCTTAAGACTCTTAGAGTATATCAAAAGGCTATGCTTGGGTGTAATAAGTTATATATGAAGATAATGAATGATCAATAACGAATCTACCACTTCTAGTAAAAGAAGAGAAATGTCCTATGTGTAACGCCCCCAAAATTAGGTATACATCACCCATCTTGGGTCGTCAGATACATGGTACAAAATTCAAATACAACTTACTAATACAACTGTGGTATAAATACGACAAAACATAACTGTGAGTTTGAATACAATTATTGTCTACTAGAGATTATACAAACTCAAAAGGAGTCCTCATTATAATTATTAACACACTATTTTACAGAATAGTGAGGACTACTAATGATATCCTCTGGACCGTCACTCCGTTCCCCGACTAGTCCCTGTTATGTTCTCATTTCCTGAAGAGAACAGTGAAAGAAAGGGTGAGCTCAACTAGCCCACTAAGAAATATTATGACTAAGATAATGCAGAATAAATTATCGTTAGCCTTCAACAGTGTTAAACTGATAAAATATAACAACATCAAGTTTAACTGCAGCAGAACAAACAATCCATTAAAAGAGTCAAGTAGAGAATAAAATCTACTATGTTTTATGATTTAAAAGGTTTTTCATGACTTTTATAGCTGGGACTCAGCTTAATAAATAATCCACGTCATCGAATCACCCCTGCACTACGGCCAATGATATTCTTTAGTATCACGACCAAAAATTATCCACGCACTACAGCCAAAGACATTTGTGTATTAATTAATGGTCATGATCATGCCAACAACTGTCCATCAATGCACTGCGGGCCAATGATAACTTTTACCACATCATTTGTAACATTACGGTCATGATTACACAATAATAATCCTCGGTCATAATCATACCAAGTCCATCTATGCACTCTGAGCCACGTATGACTTTCAACATAATATAAATATGAGGATGATGACAATGATATAAGAATTCAATAAAACAAGTTCAAGAATTAATTTATCCAGGAACTAATAATGTCCAAATTGTCAACATGATACTGCTTTGTAGAGTAAAATTTAAGAATGATCAGAAGAATATTTCCATGAAAAGATACTGGATGAAGCGCAAATATCAAGGATATTCTACTAATTTCATGGAGTATAGAAGTCAAAACTTTAACCAACTGAGTATAATAAAGATTGAAATAACAAAAGAAATCACCATGCATGCGGTACTTCGCATAGACAGGTTATTCCAACAGAATAATATTAATCTAACGGTCGAGCAAAATTTGCACGCAAGCAGGATGTTCCAACAGAATAATAAAGATTTAAACCAGTGTCCGTGTAAAACACACGCATGTGATGTTCCAATGTAATAATAATAAAGATTTTAACCGGTCCATTGTAAAAACACACATACATGATTTTCCAACGTAATAATAATAAAGATGGAACCAGTCCTAAAAAAACACATGCATGTGGGATGTTCCAATAGAATAATAGAAGAATGTCACCAAGTATAGGGTAAACCGCGTATACTCCAACAAAATAATAAGCAATGGAATAACAACAGTTCTCTTCATGAATAAGAAAGAATAACATCCCTTACCGTAAAAGAAACTGGATATAGGAAAAGAAATGTAGCAAACTTCTCTTTTTCTTTCTCTCTAAAATTTTCTCTCTCAGAGTTCAAGAATTAAGTAAGAAAATAATGAAGGAATGAGCTTCTATTTATAGAAAAATGGAATGCATAAGAACTAACTCATGAAACGGTCCCGTATTGATTTACTTTAATCTGACGGTCCATATTTAAAGAAAAATCTTTTAAATAAAATATAATATATATATATATATTATATATATTAAATATATATTATATATATTAAATATATATATATATATATAGCATGTGCTAAAATTTTCCACGGTCCATTTCCCTTCCTGCCTCAACTTGTCAACAAGTGATGTATATATATATATAATATAACATATAACATATAACATATAAAATATAAACATATATATATGTAATAATAATGATGATAACTCCTTCCTGACCCTTTTTTTCTTTTTCTCCCACCAAAAACCCACCCGACAACATGTCTTCCACTCAAGACTTTGCCATACATGGGTCCCACTCGTGGGCCCCCACCATTTATTATATATAAAATAACTTTCTACCGATTATTTAAAAAAACGGGTAAATGGGGGGTCCATAAAATACGCCAAAATTCACAACAATTACTATAGCAATAATTGAACAAAACTGAGTGACTAAGCATCAATAATTAATACAGTGTGCTACTATGCAACCACGCGTATTACTGTACTTTTAACACCGGGTGTTTCAACAGTTAACGATAAAACTTCCGCCGTTATTTTCATAAAGTATTTTTGTCGTTTTATCAATCCGACAATAATTCCGTTGTGGGGTCCACCTATGATTGTGCCGGCTGCTCTCTTTTAGTTGCGTTGACTCGTTATCGCGTTCCACTAACTGAGCCCTATTTACAACATCTGAATATAAACACAGTTTATGAGAAATAAGATGTTGATGTATCTCCGGCTTCAAACCTCTTAAAAACATCCGTGTCATTCTCTCTTCATTATCCACCAAGTGGGACGCAAACCGGGATAACTCCGCAAATTTAGCCTCGTATTATGACACGGACATATTATTTTGTTCCAACTTGATAAACTTCACCTCCTTCATGTGACGAATACTTTCGGGAAAGTATTTGTCGTTGAACAGCTCTTGGAACTTCTCCCAAGACATCTTCAGTACGGCATGTTGAGTACATTTTACCGATTCCCACTAGTAATCTGCCTCTCCGCGCAACATAAAGGCGGCAAAGGGAACCTTTTGCTCCTCGGAGCATCCCAAGACATCAAATATCTTGGTGATCTGCTTTATCTATGCTTCCGCCATAAGTGGTTTTGGCTCTCCCTTAAACTCCGGTGGTCCCAGCTCCTTGAACTGTTTAGCGGTGACCACCCGAGAGTTTCCAGTGTTTCCACTTGCATTTTGGACAGGAGCCGCTCTTGCCTGCTGTTGAATGAATTGCATAAAGCCCCTGAACATTTGATCATTCATCATTTGGTCAGTGTTGTTGTTTGCATGAGGATTGTCGCCTTCCTGATGCACATTATCCTGATTATTGATATGTGGTGAATCAACGGTCACCTGTGCTACATTGATATTCTCAACATTCTCGGATGTCATTTTCAGATACTGCCACAAAACAAAGGTTAATTGACATGTAACATATTATCCCAAAATTCTGACCGACCAATTAAATACCACATAAACTTAGGTAGGTCATACTAGCGAAGGAATTCCCCGTCTCTCCCTTCCTAGTACTATTCTCACATCTTAGCCAGGGATCATATCCCTAAGCTTTGATACCAACTGTGACGCCCCCAAAATTAGGTATACATCACCCATCTTGGGTCATCAGATACATGGTACAAAATTCAAATACAACTTACAAATACAACTGTCGTGTACAATACGACAAAACATAACTGTGAGTTTGAATACAATTATTCTCTACTAGAGATTATACAAACTCAAAAGGAGTCCTCATTATAATTATTAACACACTATTTCATAGAATAGTGAGGACTACTAATGCTATCCTCTGGACTGTCACTCCGCTCCCCACTAGTCCCCTCATTATGTTCTCATTTCAAAGAGAACAATGAAAGAAAGGGTGAGCTCAACTAGCCCAAAGAAAAATATTGTGACTAAGATAATGCGTAATAAATTATCGTTAGCCTTTAACAATGTGTTAAGCGATAAAATATAACAACATCAAGTTTAATTGCGTGAACAAGAAATCCATTAAAAGAGTCAAGTAGAGAATAAAATCTACTATCTTTTATGATTTAAAAGGTTTTTCATGACTTTTATCATTGGGACTCGACTTTAATAAATAATCCACATCATCGAATCACCCCACTTTACTGCCGAGGATATTCTTTAGTATCACGACCACAAATTATCCACGCACTTCTGACCCAAAGACATTCGTGTATTCATTAATGGTCATGATCATGCCAACAACTATCCATCAATGCACCAAGGGCCAATGATAACTTTTACCACATCATTTGTAACATTACGGTCATGATTACAATCCGAATAATCCTCATTCATAATCATACCAAGCCCATCTATGCACTACAGGCCACATATGACTTTCAACATAATATAAATATGAGGATGATGACAATGATATAAGAATTCAATAAAACAAGTTCAAGAATTAATTTATCCAGGAACTAATAATGTCCAAATTGTCAACATGATACTGCTTTGTAGAGTAAAATTCAAGAATGATCAGAATAATATTTCCATAAAAAGATACTGGATGAAGCGCAAATATCAAGGATATTCTACTAATTTCATGGAGTATAGAAGTCAAAACTTTAACCAACTGAGTATAATATAGAATAAAATAACAAAAGAAATCACCATGCATGCGATACTTCGCATAGACAGGTTATTCCAACAGAATAATAATAACGGAACCAGGTCATGCAAAATTTGCACCGACAGGATGTTCCAACAGAATAATAAAGATTTTAACCCGTGTCTAGTGTAAAACACACGCATGTGGATGTTCCAACAGAATAATAATAAAAGATGGAACCAGTCCGATGTAAAAAACACACGCATATGATGTTCCAACAGAATAATAATAAAGACGGAACCAGTCCTGTAAAACACATAAACGAGGATGTTCCAATGAATAATAATAAAGAAAGACGGAACCAGTCCTGTGTAAAATGCAGACGTGATGTTCCAATGAATAATAGAAGAATGTCACCAAGTATAGGGTAAACCGCGTATACAGGTTATTCCTATAGAATAATAAGCAATGGAATAACAACAGTTCTCTTCATGAATAAGAAAGAATAACACCCCTTACCGTAAAAGAAACTAGATATAGGAAAAGAAAGGTAGCAAACTTCTCTTTTTCTTTCTCTCTAAAATTTTCTCTCTCTAGAGTTCAGTGAATTCGTAAGAAAATAATGAAGGAACGAGCTTCTATTTATAGAAAAATAGAATACATAGTAACTAACTCATGAACGGTCTAGATTGATTTACTTTAATCTGACGGTCCATATTTAAAGCAAAATCTTTTAAATAAAATATAATATATATATATTATATATATTAAATATATATATAGCATGTGCTAAAATTTTCCACGGTCCATTTCCCTTCCTGCCTCAACTTGTCAACAAGTGATGTATATATATATAATATATAACATATAACATATAAAATATAAACATATATATATGTAATAATAATGATGATAACTCCCTCCTGACCCTTTTTTTCTTTTTCTCCCACCAAAAATCCACCCGACAACATGTCTTCCACTCAAGACTTTGCCATACATGGGTCCCACTCATGGGCCCCACCATTTATTATATATAAAATAACTTTCTACCGATTATTTAAAAAAACGGGTAATTGGGGGGTCCATAAAATACGCCAAAATTCACAAAAATTACTATAGTAATAATTGAACAAAACTGAGTGACTAAGCATCAATAATTAATACAGTGTGCTACTATGCAACCACGCGCCAGACATCGCATTTTTTTTAACACCGGTGTTTCAACAATTAACAACGGTAAACTTCCGCCATTATTTTTATAAAGTATTTTTGTCATTTTATCAATCCGAATAATAATTTCGTTGTGGTCCACCAATGATTGTGCTTGTTACTTAATATTCCTGTTAAAACGAATATTCCCCGACCAATCGAATATTATATAACAACTTGCGTACTTTGAAAAATTTATAAATATTACCCACAACAATAACATTATATCAAATTTACTCTATAATATTCAAAAATAATATTTATAGAAAATTCATCTTTATTTATAAAAGTTGGGCTCTTACACTATGTGATTCGATAAATGATAACCCAGGAATCCTTGGCCAAGGTGGAATGAAATTAAAAAGTAGTTTCTAATTTGCATTCATTAGGAGTTGTGCATTTAGGAATTTAAATACATATAATTAAATAAAATAAGACTTGACAGTAATTCCATGTCTTATATTTAATTGGGACATTGTATGGTAGAAGGATTGAATTGTACGGTAACTATTAACTCAAAGGTTCTTTTATGATTAATGTTGAAATCTATATTATCCGGAAAGTCGTTGATCGCTAGGGAGGCTTATCCTATATCAGAGAATAAATATTATTTATTTAAATAAATTAATCATTTTATTTATTTATTTAAATAAGATTTGAATTGTTCTAATTGATTTATTCACAACCGGTTTAATATGGAGAACCTAAAGGGTCACACCATAAAAGGAAGAATAATTATTTAAGAAGTTAATAGCATAATCGTAATAATATGTTAGGTATATTTAATTTAATCTATGGTGATAGAATAAATTAAATAGCTTAATATTTATTATTTAATATTTTAGAAATATTAAATATAAATTAATAAGAGGAGTCTTATTAATATTATTATAATTATTATTATTTTAATTTCTAAAATTGTTTAGGAATTAATTTAATATAAGTACTCTCATTTATTCCTAATAGGATTAAGAGGGAAAATTGGTTAAATGAGTTTGATTAATTATCCCTAATAAGATTAGGGAGCCCATTTAATTAAAAGAGTTTAATTAAATAAATAATACCTTATTTTAATTAAATAGGGCTACCTGATATCTTTATAAGAGGAGTCTTATATCAGATATCAAATATACGTAATTCCAATTGTTGGAGAGTACGCCCCCTTTTTCTATAGAGATAGGAAAAACTAGGGTTTGAGCCAATACACCATTCTTCTTGAAAATTCTTCTTCCTTGGTGGATCACCTCTAGAGGCCACACACTTGGGTGGCTAACATTGATCAAAGGAAGGAATCTACCCGAGATTCAAGGAGATCATGAGAAGTAGGAGTTGAACTTCAGACTGTGGAAGCTCGTCGATCTCAAGGGTATGATTCCATAACTTCTTGTTCTTCGTTTTAATTAATAATATGCATAAAGGATGATCCGGGTAAATGGTTTGTGAAAAATTTTAAAATCTGATTTTATTATGCTTCCGCTATTTTTGCAATTTGATTGGTACTTTGATTTTCACAAAACCTAACAGTGGTATCATGAGCCAAACTTTATGCGAATTATTAATTGTTTTTGATTCCATATATGTATGGGTATGTATTTAGAATAATTTATTGGGCATAATTTATTATATAAAATTATTATTTTATGAAGAAAAAAAAAGTTCAAATCGCTGAAGCTTTGTTTTTTTTCATTGTGGATGATTACTATTTATTAGAATTTTATATGAATCCGTGTTTGCACATTCACGTAATATATATGATTACTATATATTTATTTGATCCTGTCAAAAGAATTTTTCTTCCATGATTATATATATATTACTATATATTTATAAGGATGTGATTCCGTGTACTATTATAATATATATATATATATATATATATATATATATATATATATATATCTATCCATGAGACTCCATGATTCTTTTGGTTAGTATTAATCGAGCAATTATATTCCACGTGGTTCCGCTATTTTTCCAACGTGATATTGTACTTTGGTTATTATATAATATATATATATATATATTTTTTAATAATTTTATAATTAAAATAAAGAGTTTATTTTAATCTTGAAATTGGATTTCATACAATTTAAAAATGCCCATTAAATGATACTCATATATATATGGAATGATTTTATTTATTGATACATATGATGATATGTATGATAATAAATGAGATTGATTATGGACTATTGACCAATGTGATTGGATTTATTTTGGTTGGATGTTTGAATGAATGAGTTTTATTAAATGGGTCTGCATACCTGCCTTTTCTCGGTTTTCTTCTTGATGTAAATTCTATCTCTCTCATATGTACATCCCCTTGACTGCTGATCAAGGTTTCTATTTAAATTAAATAGTTTAATGTAATAAGATTAGTTAGAATTTTTTCGAAGAACCAGAGATCAAGGAGCAAGGAGCACTCGAAGACCCGTTTGTAATGGAGCCCAGATTTAAATGTAATAGTTATATTTAAATATTTATTCTTGCAGCCTAGGGTTTGACCTTTTGGTTCACTTGGTGGCTCTAGTGAATCAAACTAGAATAAAAGTCCATAATCAATCCGGGTAGAATATAGTATTCTATATGTGCATGCTAGTATTATATATATTATATATTATGCAAACATGCTTCGCATGTTTAATAATATGATGCGTATTTTATATATATATATATATATATATATTTGCATGCGCGCTAAACAAGATGAGACTAATAATAAATAAACCCCTCAATGAAATTATATTAAGTTTGTAACGTTTAAAGATATTTGGAATATCGAACGTCGCCTTCTAGCATGATAAAAATAATAGAGCATTGAATATTTAATATGAGTTTGTTGTGCACACACAAGGTGAGTATTAAATATTTGAGATGTTATTTTTATTACATTTGATGTTTATAAGGAATTGAACATTACCGCTTTGTTGTGCACACACAAGGGCTATAGTTTTCTCTTCACTTATATGGAAATGCTGGGTATGACTTAACTTAAATCATTTTAGTTCGGATGTGCACACACTTGACCATTATGATTTAAGAAGCAAAATATAAGGAGTTACATGATGATGTAATTGACAAAGAGTTGTCTACCTATTTATTTATATATAGTTTGTTGTGAACACACAAGGCTATATACATTTGCAATGGGATTCTTATTCTCACTAGCAAATCTTTAATTAGATATTGCCGAACTATATTCATGAGGGTAATATAGTTTGAAGAAAATAGTGGGAGATACCAATATAAAATAAGACCTAATTTATTTTGGTAATTAATTAAATTAATGTTTGCTAAAATATTGTCTTTTTACATGCAAAATTTTGAAAATGTCACATTCACTAATTTTCATCACAGTAGCATACTTGATGCTAACAAACCCACCAATCAACTACACGGAATTAGGTTAAGGAATCGAGAATTGTTCTCACCACTGAAAAGATTTCTTATGTCCTAAATTCGCCAGACTGCAAAAAAAGTTGCGTAGAGACATCCTCTGAGGAAGAGATTGCTACTTTTAAATAAAGGGCAAGATGATGCATCTGTGGCTCAATGCATCATGCTCGCATCCATGAGCAACGAGCTTCAACGTCAGCATGAAAACATGGATGCTCCTACTATGCTACTGCACCTTCGAGAGTTGTATGGTGAGCAAAGTAGGACTGCTAGATATGAAATATCTAAGGAGCTCTTCCGATCTCGGATGACCGAGGGCGCTACCGTTGAGACTCATGTCTTAAAGATGATAAATCTGATTGAACGTCTTGGACAGCTTGGGTTCGTCATGGATGGGGAGTTGAGTCAAGATTTGATCTTGCAGTCACTCCCTGACACCTTCTCACAATTTGTTGTGAATTTTTACATGAATAAGTTGGACGTCAGCTTGCCTGAGTTACTTAACATGTTGAAAACTGCTGAAGGTCACTTCCCATCCAAGAAGAACCATGCCTTACTGGTGGATGATTCTTCCAAGAAAAGGAAGAGGCCCAAGGTACCTTTTGAAAAGAAAAAATCCAAGAAGGCTAAGGGAAAGGCGAAAATGAAGGATCAAAAGAAACCTGATCCAGCTAGCAAAGGAATTTGCTTCCATTGCAACAAGCCGGGTCACTGGAAGAGGAACTGCAAGGATTATCTTGCGGAACAAAAGCAGAAGAAGCTTGGAGAAGCTTCGAATCCTAATCAAGGTTTGTTTATGATTGAAATTAATTTTTCTGAAAGTCAATCTTCTACTTAGGTATTGGATATCGGCTGTGGCTCTCACATATGTAATAATATATGGGACCGGTCGTAAGTAGAAAGTCGAAAGCAAGGATGAGGTCATCCCCACGAGTGGGAAATGGAGCAAAGGTTGTTGCATTAGCTATAGGGACTTATTGTTTAGCACTGCCTACGGGCAAATCCATTAGTTTAAATAATTGTTATTTTATTCCATCACTTATTAGAAACATTATTTCAATATCTGTATTAGATATAGATGGTTTTGACGTTATAATAAAGAACAATAGTTGTTCTATTTATAAGAATAATGTTTTATATGGTGTTAGTAATTTACGAAATGGACTTTACATTCTTGACTTGCATGAAAATATACTTCAAATTGAACAAACTAATAAAAGGAAAAGAGATAATGTTAATTATACCTATATGTGGCACTGTTGACTTGGTCATATTAATGAAACAAGATTATCAAAGTTGTATAAAGATGGGCTCCTAGAGCTATCGGATTATGAATCATATCCAACTTGTGAATCTTGTCTCATGGGAAAAATGACTAAATCTCCTTTTAGTGGAAAAGGAGAAAGAGTTACAGAGTTGTTAGCGTTGGTACACACGGATGTATGTGGACCTATGACAACGAAT
The DNA here is from genome assembly GCA_020205615.1 of Panax quinquefolius. Classification (NCBI taxonomy): domain Eukaryota; kingdom Viridiplantae; phylum Streptophyta; class Magnoliopsida; order Apiales; family Araliaceae; genus Panax; species Panax quinquefolius. Next base: position 65,219,623 of record CM035174.1, on the reverse strand, counting down.
GCACGAGGAGGGTATTCTTATTTTATTACATTCACTGACGATCACTCAAGATTTGGATATGTGTATTTAATGAAATACAAATCTGAATCATTTGAAAAGTTCAAAGAGTTCAGAAGTGAAGTAGAGAAACAAACGAGCAAAAGTATTAAGTTCCTTCGATCAGATCGAGGTGGCGAATACTTAAGCAGCGAGTTTCTTAATTGTCTCAAAGAAAATGGTATAATCTCACAATGGACTCCACCAGGGACGCCACAACTGAATGGTGTATCTGAAAGGAGAAATCGAACACTGTTGGACATGGTTCATTCTATGATGAGTTTTACCGATCTTCTGGTGTCATTCTGGGGATATGCCCTAGAAGCGGCTACATATCTACTAAATAAGGTTCCCTCGAAATTTGTCCCTAAGATTCCATATGAGATGTGGACAGGGAGGAAGCCTAGTCTTAAACATGTTAAGATTTGGGGATGTCCAGCTTATGTGAAAAGGTTTCAGAATGATAAGCTTGGGACTAGATCTGATAAGTGTACTTTTGTGGGATATCCTAAAAAAAGTTTAGGATATTATTTCTATAATCCTACTGAACAAAAGGTGTTTGTTGCCAAACATGCTGCCTTCTTGGAAAAGGAGTTTATCCTTGAAGGGGTCAGTGGGAGGAAAATAGATCTTGAAGAAATTCAAGAACCACAAACCACTATAGATCAAATGGATGATCTTGTCCAAGTAGAGATTCCTTCTGTACAACACCCTATTCATAAATCTGGAAGAGTACCAAAGATACCTGATAGGTATGGACTTGTCATAGAGGATGACGATGAGGTACGCATCATAGATGATGATGATCCATTGAATTACTGAACAAAGCTAAGAGTAGTAAAGACTCAGAGAAGTGGCAAGATGCCATGAAATCCGAGATGGACTCCATGTATGAAAACCAAGTATGGACTTTGGTTTCACCACCAGAAGGCATTAAGCCTATTGGGTGTAAATGGGTCTTTAAAAAAAAGACTGGAGCAGATTTGAAAGGTAGAGACATATAAGGCCTGATCGGTCGCAAAAGGTTTCAAACAAAGACAAGGAGTTGACTATGACGAAACCTTCTCACCAAAGAGTAATGCTCAAGTCCATTCGGATTTTGCTTATGAATGCAGCTTACCATGACTACGAAATCTAGCGGATGGACGTGAAAACGGCCTTCCTCAATGGGAAACTTGAGGAGGATGTGTATACATGCCCAGGAGGATTTGTTTCAAAGGTTGGAACAAATCAAGTCTCATAGCTATAATGATCCATTTATGGATTGAAGCAAGCTTCTAAATCGTAGGGTGGAACATCCGCTTTGATGAGACAATCAAAGAGTTTGATTTTATCAAAATGAGGATGAACCATGTGTGTACAAGAAGATTAGTGGGCGCTACTTTGTTTCATTCCTCAGTATTATATGTTGATGATATATTACTGATAGGGAATGATATTCCTATGCTATAATCAATTAAAATCTGGTTATCTAAACACTTCTCCATGAAGGACTTGGGAGAAGCATCCTATATTTTGGGGATAAAGATCTATAGAGATAGATTTAAAAGGATGCTTGGCTTGTCCCAAGGAACATACATTGACTCGATGCTAAAAAGGTTTAGCATGGAAGATTCCAAAAGAGGTCTCATGCCGATGAGCCATGGAATACATCTCTCCAAGAAACAGGCCCCAAAGACACCTGAGGAGAGAGACCGTATGAGTAAGATTCCTTATGCTTCAGAAATAGGATCTATCATGTACGGTATGATATGTACTAGACCAGATGTCGCTCATGCACTTAGTGTAACAAGCAGATATCAGTTGAATCCAGGAGAAGAGCACTAGAAAGCAGTGAAAAATATCCTAAAGTACTTAAGAAGAACTAAGGATGTATTTCTTGTCTACGGTGGGTCCGAATTGAAACTAGAGGGCTTCACAGACTCAAGTTTTCAAACGGACCAAGATGACAGTAAATCCGTTTCGGGGTATGTGTTTACCTTGAATGGTGGCGTAGTGAGTTGGAAAAGTTCTAAACAGCAAACAGTTGCTGATTCAGTGACAGAGGCAGAGTACATAGCTGCAAGTGAAGCTTCAAAGGAAGCTGTTTGGATGAAGAAGTTCATTACTAAACTTGGTGTGGTTCCTAGCATTACAGGACCAATACCTTTATTCTGTGACAACACTGGAGCTATTGCGCAGGCTAAGGAACCCAAGTCTCATCAAAAATGAAAACACATGTTGAGGCGGTTTCATTTGATTAGAGAGATCATTGAAGGAGGAGACGTCACCCTGGAGCGTGTGGACTCTCAAGATAATATTGCAGATCCATTTACTAAAGCGTTAACACAACAGCAGTTTGATCGTCACTTAGAGAAGATGTGTATGAGATACCACGACGATTGGCTTTAGTGCAAGTGGGAGATTGAAAGTAGTATGCATACAAGCCAATCATGTATGATGATAAAGCATATACTTTGTAATCAACCTTATTTATTTATTAATAAAAGAATTATTTAATAAAGGCATTTATTATCTATATGGTGCTGTTTTAACAATATATGATAAACCCATAGTTTTAAGCAATGCTTTTAGAATCATGATGAGATCATGGTAATGAGATCTAAATTCTTAGATAGCTTAAAACTAAAATGTTCCCAATCAATGGATTACTATAAAGGGGATTAGTGAATCCGGATAGATTGGTACGTACGTTGCTTGCTCATTAGATGAGGATGATTGATCTCATGATCATTTGTGTGGAGACACTAAAGCAAGTATGTAGGTGCTTATTAGAGAATAAGTTCACTGAACGTGACTAGCTAAGGAATACCTAATGGAGTTTTACTTTTCTGTCAATAGGAATTCCTGTAGTGATAGTAGTACAAATGATCCTTAGACTTGAGATCATCATAGTATCTTATATATAATGAATTACACTTTGACTTATTCCTTAAGACTCTTAGAGTATATCAAAGGCTATGCTTGGGTGTAATAAGTTATATATGAAGATAATGAATGATCAATAACGAATCTACCACTTCTAGTAAAAGAAGAGAAATGTCCTATGTGATTCGATAAATGACAACCCGTGAATCCTTGGCGAGGTGGAATGAAATTAGAAAGTAGTTTCTAATTTGCAATCATTAGAGTTGTGCATTTAGGAATCGAAATACATATAATTAAATAAAATAAGACTCGACAAGAATTCCATGTCTTATATTTAATTGGGACATTGTATGGTAGAAGGATTGAATTGTATGATAACTATTAACTCAAAGGTTCTTTTATGATTAATGTTGAAATCTATATTATCCGAAAAGTCATTGATCATTAGGGAGGCTTATCCCTATTGTAGAATAAATATTATTTATTTAAATAAATTAATCATTTTATTTATTTATTTAAATAAGATTAGAATTGTTCTAATTGATTTATTCACAACCTTTAATATGGAGAACCTAAAGGGTCACACCATAAAAGGAAGAATAATTATTTAAGAAGTTAATGGCATAATCGTAATAATATGTTAAGTATATTTAATTTAATCTATGGTGATAGAATAAAAACTATAGCATATTTATTATTTTTTAGAAATATTAAATATAAATTAATAAGAGGAGTCTTATTAATATTATTACAATTATTATTATTTTAATTTCTAAAATTGTTTAGGAATTAATTTAATATAAGTACTCTCATTTATTCCTAATAGGATTAGGAGGGAAAATTAGTTAAATGAGTTTGATTAATTATCCCTAATAAGATTAGGGAGCCCATTTAATTAAAAGAGTTTAATTAAATAAACAATACTTTATTTTAATTAAATAGGGTTACCTGATATCTTTATAAGAGGAGTCTTATATCAGATATCAAATATACGTAATTCCAATTGTTGGAGAGTACGCCCCCTTTTTCTATAGAGATAGGAAAAACTAGGGTTTGAGCCAATACACCCTTCTTCTTGAAAATTCTTTTTCCTAGGTGGATCACCTCTAGAGGCCACACACTTGGGTGGTTAACATTGATTAAAGGAAGGAATCTACCCGGAGATTCAAGGAGATCGCGGAGAAGTAGGAGTTGAACTCGTACCTGTGGAAGCTTGTATCTACAAGGGTATGATTCCATAACTTCTTGTTCTTCGTTTGAATTAATAATATACATAAAGGATGATCCGGGTAAATGGTTTGTGAAAAATTTTAAAATCTGATTTTATTATGCTTCCGCTATTTTTGCAATTTGATTGCTACTTTGATTTTCACAAAACCTAACACTTAATCTCATATCTGTCGCTATATGTTATTGGCGACGGGGATGCCATCGCCATTACCCCTGTCGGCAATGACTACATAAATTTTATTTTTTTTTTATATTTCAAAATTTCCCTGTTCATTTACAAATATACACCTGTTATAAACTAATAACAACCATCAAATCACAACTATACCTGTTATAAACTAGTAACCCAAATCAAATATATAGATAAAAATATAATGGTCGCTTGCATAACTCAAAACTGTACAAATACATACATGAAACTCAGAATATAACATAAACTAAACTAACTACAACCCGTCGCTTGTCTCCATGTCATCGAAGTGGTCATTCATCACCTCAGACTTTGGAGGAGGCTGCTCGTCATCAACTCGAAGGTCATCGCCCTGTAATGGAGGAGGCTGCTCGTCATCAGCTCGACGGTCATCACCAGTGCCTCCACCTCCACCTCCACAAGTCTCATCAACAAGACCCTGCAAAATTAAAATATTATTAACAAAATAAAAATGAAAACATATTTACATTATTTTAGTTTGTGTTCTTCAAGTTAGGCGGACAGGACTCGAACTCGGGCTCTTTATATCGGAATTGAGTCCCATCAGTTGTAACGCGTGTCTATTGCCTATGTGGTGCTACGTGTGTGTTTGCGTGGCGTTCGGACGACCGACGCGAGTTTTGACCTGTTTTACGGCTTTTTGCCTAAGTGTTGGCGAGTTTTACAAACTGGGCGATAACTCGGATTTTGTATATTAGAATTGAGTCCCGTCAGTTGTAACGCATGTCTATTGCCTATGCGGTGCTACGTGTGTGTTTGCGTGGCGTTCGGACGACTGAGGTGGGTTTTGACCTATTTTACGGCTTTTTGCCTAAGTGTTGGCGAGTTTTACAAACTGGGCGATAACTCGGATTTCGTATATTAGAATTGAGTCCCGTCAGTTGTAACGTATGTCTATTTCCTATGCAGTGCTACGTGTGTGTTTGTGTGGTGTTCGTACGACCGAGGCGGGTTTTGACCTGTTTTACGGCTTTTTGCCTAAGTGTTGGCGAGTTTTGCAAACTAGGCAATAACTCGAATTCCGTATATCAAAATCGAGTCCCGTCAGATGTAACATATGTCTATTGTCTATGCGGTGCTACATGTGTGTTTGCGTGGCGTTCGGACGATCGAGGCAGGTTTTGACCTATTTTACGGCTTTTTGCCTAAGTGTTGGCGAGTTTTATAAACTGGGCGATAACTTGGATTCCGTATATTGAAATCGAGTCCCGTTAGTTATAACGCGTGTCTATTGCCTATGCGGTGCTACGTGTGTGTTTGCAAGGCATTCGGATAACCGAGGCGGGTTTTGACCTGTTTTACGGCTTTTTGCCTAAGTGTTGGCGAGTTTTGCAAACTGGGCAATAACTCGGATTTCGTATATCAGAATCGAGTCTCGTCAGTTATAACGCGTGTCTATTGACTATGCGGTGCTACGTGTGTGTTTGCATGGAGTTCGGACGACCGAGGCAGGTTTTGACCTATTTTACGGCTTTTTGCCTAAGTGTTGGCGAGTTTTGCAAACTGGCGATAACTCGGATTCCGTATATGCACGTATGAAATTGAACTATTTCCTAGAACAAAAGGAATACTATATTGAGATTGAATTATGAACCACAATAAAAGAAATTAATTCATCTATTCTCATGAGTATACAAAATCAAAGACTACATATTAAAGTCACGTGGGTAGAACATATTTAGAATAACACAATGCTACAATTTTAATTAAGCAACACTTTGGAAAGAAAGGCATGGTAATTTATATTGAGAAAGTTGTTTTTGATTCTTGGAAACAAAGACATTTCCAAAGTGGATTGAAATTTTATGGTTCTTAATTACTCATAAATTTTTTTTTTGATTTCCTTTGACATAAAAGCTCATCAACACATAAAATGACCATGTATAACCATAAAACATCATATAACATATATAAGCATGAGTGAAACAAACAACCAGGTTAAAAAGAGGGGAAATTGCATTTACATTGTGCACTGTCTATGTTGGTGCCACTCACCCTACAAAGAAAGAAATGACAAGTACCAATCAATTAAGAGGTTTAATTGGATAATCAGTATTTTGGTGCCACTCACCCTACAAACAAATGAAAGAAATTAATTAGGTAAACAATTCAGCATTATGAAATAAAGATATATATTATAAATTTATTTTTTATAAAGTATTTTCTTTACCGTAAAGAGGGGTTTAAAATATGTAAGGGATATACACCATAACTAATGTGGAGTAGGTTATGGACTAGCCTACAAATTTGTACTGCATTTTGTATAATACTCCTAAGGTTTTTGATAGATAACAGTTTTCTGTTTTCCCTGCTACTATGTTCAGTTATCACGAATTAGCAGCACCATAATCAGTAAAGTTGCAACACCTGGATTTAGGAAATGACCTAGCCATACCATAATGACTATCAAATCTATGTAAAAGACAGTAGGAAAAATAAGTATCCTGAATTAATGAACTAGCTGAGGCAATACTAAGGATGTTTGTGATATATATATAGAAGTATTAAATGGAATTGAAAAATTTACCAAAATGAAGTGTAGAACAATCAACAGGGGGCAAAATGATGAACGAGTTATAAAGAACCGCCAAGACAAAGTGAAATGAAATGGCGCTCAAGGCAAATGATCAAGCGATGATGGCAGGCACTAGGCGGCTAATAATCGATTGGACAAATCGATTGAGCTAGCTCTGATATGTTAGCTTCGAATCAATTGGGGCCAAATCGCGAAGGAAATAAAGAAAATAAGAGAGGGAATAAAAAATATACTCGTTGCTGTCGAACCAGGGTTTAGAATAAAAGACTTATTCTCGATGGCATAGTTATCAATAATGACCATGTCAATATAGACTCATTCCCGACGGCCCAGCCGTCGTTGATAACATTAGTACCAATGCCAGTGAGATTTCCCTCCACTGGGAAAGTCTGGCGCCAAATAAGAAGTACATTACCGACAACATACATTGGCGACGGTTAGCCCGTCGAGAATGACATTATTATCGACAGGGATGTTTCCGTCGGCAATAACCCCGTCGCCACTGACCCTTATTTTTGTAGTGTTTTCCAGAAATTTGTTGTAAATAGCGGATCGCAATCCGACATAATTGATATAGGTACTCCGTGCCTAGAAATGATCTCTTTGATGTAAATTTTTGCCAACTGATCTAAGGTATATCTGACCTTGATTAGCAATAAATGCGCTGACTTGGTCAATCGATCAACGATCACCCATACTGCATCATAACCCTTCTGCGTAGTTGGAAGTCCTACCACGAAGTCCATTGTGATATGCCCCCACTTCCATTCTGGAATTTCTAAAGGTTGAAGTAACCCGCTTGGTTTCTGATGTTTCGCCTTGACTCGCTGGCATGTTAAACACTTATTGACGCACTCTGCAACTTCTCTCTTCATATTGGGCCACCAATAATGTTGGCGAAGATCCTGATACATCTTTGTGCTTCCCGGGTGGATTGAGTAACTTGAGCTATAATCTTCTTGCAAAATTCCTTCCTTTAATTCAAAGACCGCTGGTACTCAAATTCTCTTCTCAAATCTTAATAGTCCATCTCCACCATACTGAATTTAAGTTCTTCTCCATCTGAAATTCTTTTCCTCACCTTCTCGCATTCCTCATCGCTACCTTGTGCTTCCTTGATTTTGTCCAATAGAGTCGGATGGGCCTCTATTGCAAATAATTTCCCCTCTGGCTACCTCAGACTTTTTATCTCGAGTTCCAATCTAACCATCTCCTTAATTAACTCTTCTTGATCTGTTAGCATTGCCAACCTATCACTGCCTTTTCTGCTTAGCGCATCTGCTACCACGTTAGCTTTTCCCGGATGATATAAGATTTTGCAATCGTAATCCTCTATAAGCTCCAACCATCTTCTCTGTCTCATATGCAATTTCTTATACATGAAGATATACTTCAAACTTTTATGGTCCATGTATATTTCACATCTTACACCATATAAATAGTGCCTCCATATCTTTAGGGCAAATACTACCGCTGCCAATTCCAGGTCATGGGTAGGACATCCCTTCTTACAATCTTTCAATTGACGCGATGCGTACACAATAACTTTACCATGTTGCATAAGCACACAGCCAAGTCCTTTGTGTGACACATCACTGAAAATCACGAAGTCACCTGTATCGTCGGGTAAAGACAACATTGGTGCTTCACTCAGTCTTTTCTTGAGTTCCTTAAAACTCTCTTCACACTTCTTCGTCTAGAACAATTTTACCGACTTCTTCGTTAAGTTCATCAACGTTCCCGCTATCTTTGAAAAATCTTGGATAAACCGTCTGTAATAGCCTTTCAGTCCTAAGAAACTTCTTACTTCGGTCGGTGACTTTGGTTGTTCCCAATTCTATACCGCTTCTACCTTCGCTGGATCCACGGAGATTCCATCCTTATTGATCACGTGACCCAAAAATTCAACTTTCTCCAACCAGAACTCACACTTTGAGAATTTTGCGTACAACTTATCCTTCCTCAACGCCCCAACACTAACCTTAAGTGTTCAGCATGATCTTCCTGAGTCTTGGAATAGATCAGGATATCATCTATGAACACAACTACGAATTTATCTAAGTATTGCTTGAATACTCGATTCATCATGTCCATAAATGCTGCTGGCACATTTGTTAACCCGAACGATATCACCAGGAACTCATAGTGAGCGTAACGAGTCCTAAACGATGTCTTAGGTACATCTTCCTTCCTCACCTTTAACTGCTGATATCCCGTCCTCAAGTCGATCTTGGAAAAATATTTTGCTCCCTTCAACTGATCGAACAGATCATCTATCCTAGGTAACGAGTACTTGTTCTTAATCGTCACCTTGTTTAACTCTCGATAGTCGATACATAGTGTCATCGATCTGTCCTTCTTTTTTCACAAATAAAACCGGTGCTCCCCAAGGAGACACACTCAGTTGAATATACTTCATATCCAACAACTCCTGCAAATGTACCATTAGCTCCGTCATTTCTGCCGGTGCCATTCTGTAAGGGGCTTTCGAAATCGGTGTCATTCCCAGTACTAAATGTATAACGAATTCGACCTCCCTATCTGGCAGAAGTCCTAGCAATTCCTCTGGGAATACATCCGAAAATTCGTTCACTACTGGTATTTGTCCCATCTCTATCCCTGCTTTCTGCGTATCAACGATATAGATATCCTACACATCCCTTTCTTAGTAACTTCCTAGCTTGCATCATCGTCAGACAACTTGAGTGTCTCGGGACCTACTTCCATAGAAAGCTACCTTAGACTGATCTGGAGTCCTAAGGTTTATACACTTCTTCTGGCAATCTATCATCGCTCCATGGTTAAATAACTAATCCATTCATAGAATTACATCAAATTCTCCTAATTGAATTGGAATTAAATCCACAGGTAACTTATATCCCCTGATGTCTACAACACAATTCCTATAGACATGGCTAACGGGAATTATTTCCTTATTAGAAACTTCTATGTTCATAGGATATTTTAATTCTTCCCGGGGTAAGTTTAATCGTTGGGAGAATTCATGTGATACAAAGGAACAAGTAGCACCCGAATCAAATAATATGTAAGCAGATATATCATTGACCGGAATGATACCTGAAACCACGTCCCTAGATGTGACCGCATCCTGGACCGTCATGTTGAAGGTCCTAGCTGTGGGTCGATTATGAGTTTGTGGTCCATTAATCATGAGATTTCCACCGCGTGGTCCCCTTCCTCCATTTCCTCCTGCTGAGTTCTTCTTTGGGCAATTCCTCGCCTGATGATCCAATGCTTCACTTTTGAAACTTCCATTTCTCTTTGGTACAAAGCAATTGGGAGAGATGTGCCCCTCCTGCCCGCAGTTGAAATTGACATTCTTCCCTTTTAGACATGCCCCCGAGTGATTCCTCCCACACTCCTGGTTTTCCCCTACAGTTTCCCGAATTGAAATTGTTGCTGCTACTGTTGTTATTGTTCCACTTCCTCTTGTTTGCACCACTACTGTAAAACCCTAACTTTTTGAATAAAGATGAATTTTCTATAAATATTATTTTTAAATATTATGGAGTAAATTTGATATAATGTTATAGTTGTGGGTAATATTTATAAATTTTGCAAAGTACGCAAGTTGTTATATAATATTGGATTGGTCGGGGAATATTCGTTTTAACAGGGAATATTCGTACAATGGCACAATCATTAGTGGACCCCACAACAGAATTATTGTCGGATTGAGAAAATGACAAAAATACTTTATGAAAATAAAGGCGGAAGTTTTACCATTAATACTGTTGAACTACTCGATAGTAAAAGTACAGTAATACGCGTGGTTGCATAGTAGCACACGGTAATGATGCTTATGTGATAAGTCACTCAGTTTTGTTTTATTAGTATTATTAATGTAATAATACAGAAAATCTTTTTATATAAAATAGAATACTTTTATAAAGTTATCTGTTTTATTAGACAATAATTTGAATATAATATATTTTATTATGCATAGTGTTTGCATAGTGCCTGCATAGTGTTTGCATAGTAAAATCTTTTATAAAGTTATTCGTTTTATTAGATTATAAATAGAATATATTATATTTTATTTAAAAGAATTTTCTTTAATTATGGACCGTCAGATTAAAGTAAATCAATCTAGACCGTTCATGAGTTAGTTACTATGCAGTCCATTTTTCTATAAATAGAAGCTCATTCCTTTATTATTCTCTTACGAATTCACTAAAACTCTAGAGAGATAAACTATAAAGAGAAAGAAGAAAAGTATTCTACTACTTCACTACTCATATATCCAGTACTCTTCTTCTTAAGGTAGGGGATATTATTTGTTGTACTCGTAGGGGATATTATTTGTTGTACCCGTAAGGGATATTATTTGTTGTACTCGTAAGAGGTATTATTTCTTTTGTATTCATGAAGAGAACTTATGTTATTCCATTCTTTATTATTCTGCTGGAATAACCAGTATACGCGGACTACCCTATACTTGGTGACATTCTTCTAATATTCCGTCTTTATTATTCTGTTGGAACATCCTGTCTGTGCCTTTACGCTAGACGTGGTTCCATCTTTATTATTATTCTGTTGGAATATCTTGTCTGTGCCTTTACGCCGGACCTGGTTCCGTCTTTATTATTCTCATTGGAATATCTCAGACAATGTGCATTTACGGGACTTTACCGTTCCGTCTTTTTATTATTCTGGCTGGAATATCCTCATACATGCGTTTTATGCTTTAACTCGATTCCGCTTTTATTATTACATTTGGAATATCCTGTCTGCATGCGTTTTACGTTGGACTGGTTTCGTCTTTATTATTATTACATTGGAATATCCTGGCTCATTACATGCGTTTACTGGGACCGATTCCGCCCCTTATTAGTATTCTCGTTAGAATAACCTATTTATGCGGCAAGTACCGCATGCATGGTGATTTCTATTGTTATTCCATTCTTTATTATTCATTAGAACATTCTTGTTTGGTTGCAAATTTTGCTCGAATCGGTTCCGTTATTTAGTATTATGTTGAATAACTTTATATGCTCGCACCGCATGCATGATGATTTCTTTTGTTATTTCATTCTTTATTATACTCAAATGGTTAAAGTTTTGACTTCTATACTCCATGAAATTAGTGGAATATCCTTGATATTTGCGCTTTATCCAAAGATATCTTTTCATGGAAATATTCTTCCGAGCATTCTTGAATTTTACTCTACAAAGCGAAGATCATGTTGACAATTTGGACATTATTAGTTCCTTTATAAATTAATTCTTGAACTTGTTTTATTGAATTCTTATATCATTGTCATCATCCTCATGTTTATATTTTTTGAAAGTCATCTGTAGCCTGTTTGAGTGCATAGATGGACTTGGTATGATTATGACCGTGGATTATTCGATTGTAATCATGACCGTAATATCACAAATGATGTGGTAAAAGTATTCATTGGCTGTAGTGTATTGATGGATGAGTTGTTGGCATGATCATGACCATTAATGAATAAACAAATATTCTTGGCCGTAGTAGTGTGGGATAATTGTGGTCGTGATACTAAAGAATATCCTCGGCTAGTAGTGCGGGGTGATTCGATGATGTGGATTATTTATTAAAATTTGAGTCCCGCCGATAAAAGTCATGAAAACCTTTTAAATCATAAAAGATAGTAGATTTTATTCTCTACTTAACTCTTTTAATGGATTGCTTGTTCACCGCAGCTTAAACTTGATGGTTGTTATATTGTATCGCTTTAACACTTTGCTAAAGGCTAATGATAATTTATTCTGCATTATCTTAGTCATAATATTTCTTACTGGGCTAGTTGAGCTCACCCTTTCTTTCACTGTTCTCTTCAGGAAATGAGAATATAGCTGGGACAAGTCGGGGAACGGAGTGATGGTCCTAGATGGTGCATTAGTAGTCCTCACTATTCTGTGAAATAGTGTGATAATAATTGTAATGAGGACTCTTTTTGAGTTTGTATACTCTCTAGTAGACAATATTTGTATTCAAACTCACAGTTTATGTTTTGTCGTATTATACACGACAGTTGTATTATTAATTTGTATTTGAATTATGTACCATGTATCTGGCAACTCAAGATGAGTGATGTATACCTAATTTTGGGGGCGTCACAACTACTGATGCTACCTTCCCCACGATTCCCTCCTTCATTCTTCTTCTTTTTCTCCTTGTTAAATTTCATCAGGGCCTCATTTCCGCCCTCAGCGATTATAGCTTTCTCCAGGAGAGTCGCGAAGCTATTTATCTGTAACACTGAGAGTTTGCTATATAGCTATAGTTTGAGACCCTGCTCAAACCTCCTCATTTTCTGTCCTCAGTGTCTATCGGTGAGGCGCGAACCTCGCCAGCTCATTAAATTTTGTGGCATATTGAGGTACCGTCATGTCTTCTTGCTTCAGCTCCAGGTCTAGTAATCACATCTCCATGCGACTCTGCATAATAACCGAAAAATAGTTCTCAAAAAAGATTTTCTTAAACCCTTCCCAAGTCTTTAAAGTGTGCCACTTGGGCCACTGGACGGTTATTGGCATTCGGGGTTCGATTCTGAAGTGCCCCCACTAACATGTCTACAAACTGCTGCATAGGGTTCGGTGGATCCCCAACATTACCGCCTGACCCATCGGTTGTTTGACAACGTCTTCCTCTAGCCATCTATTTGTTTAAAATGAACTTAATGTTATTATCTTATAACTTACTCTATAGAATATATCATTCATAAGAAGAGAACTTAATCATCACATCACATACTTAATCATCAGAGTATAGAGCAATGGTTCACATAACATGTGAACTAATATGGTTGAAACACTTGTTGAGCGAATTGGGGTTTAACAAGCTAATACCTATGCAACTTTGGTGTGAAAATCAAGCGACTCTTTTTACATCAGCATCTAATCCAAAGATTTCATGAGAGAACCAAACACATAGAAGTTAACTGTCATTTTATTCAAGAAAAGATACAAGAAGGGATTATATCCACCAATCATGTGAAGACCAGCGATCAACTTGCTGACGTGTTTACTAAAGCTTTAGGGTAAGCTCGAATCTCCTATATTTGTAACAAGTTCGACATGATTGATATCCATGCTCCAACTTGAGGGGGAGTGTTAGGGATTCTAGATGATTCCAAGAGCATGATTGTAGGAGCATGATTTTAGGAATAATGTGTGAAGTAATATGTGCTAGTTATTGATTTACTTTCTTTATATAGCATGAGTCTTAGTCTATAAAAGGCTCTATAATATAAGGAATAAACTCTCCACTTTACAATATGTAAACATAGAACATAAATATATCCTTAAGTTTGTAATTTTGCAAATGGGATTCTTTTTGTGGTATGGAAGGAATATATAATAGTAACACAATGCTCCATTCAATAAATGCTTACCACGCAGATGAACAGTAAACTGACATAAATAAACTTGATCTTGCAGTACCCAAAAGACCCTTCCCCAAAATTGTGTAAGGCCTACATAAAATATACTCTACCTTTAACCATTTACTTGTACTCATGTAGACCATTGCAAATATAAAATTATAATTTCCAGCATGTTTATAACAGTTGTGAACACTGAGATTGTTTGATAATGTCCAATTTTAGTCTAGAAAGATCCTCTGCCAGATATACAATGAGATTGATCAAATACATTTGTATATTTCACTCAAAACAACCTTTTCCACACTACTTGGTAATGAGTCCTGACAACACAAATTATACTTCTTAATTTTTAATGAGATTATACTATCCTCAATATAATACTACGTTTTCAATTTGAACTTCTTATCCCGAATAGCACATCTCGACACTATTGTATCTATTTATTCATAAATAAAATCATTGTATTTAAGCTAAATGGACATACATTTGACCAGCATTACATGGTCGATAAACAACAACACCAACATAAATTAATAAAATAAACCAACACCACAAAATCCCACAACATGTATAGTAAGAACAAATGTGTACAAGCAAAATGAACTAACAAAAAAATGTGTACAAGCAAATAAATCAGTCAGAAGAATGGACCCGTTACCTTAGTTGCTCTGAAATAGAACTGAAATTGGGAAGATTATAACCTTGCAGTGGAGAGAGACAGAGAGCGAGGGTAATTGCAGTCGAGAGAGACAGAGAGTGAGGGTCGTTGCAGTCGAGAGAGACAGAGAGCGAGGGACAACGACGGGAAGAGAGACTGTGACGACAATAAAAGGTGAGTGGACAACGGGAAAGAGAAGCCGGCGATGGCGCGAGGAAGAAGAGGGAGAAAAATGAATAAGAGAAATGAAAAAAAATTCAGTCACTGAAAGTAAATAAAAACCCATTCTCGATGGCACTCAATACCGACAGCAAAAGCCGTCGCCTATGTCCTTTTCCCACGCGCGCCAAAAAATTCCCACCAAATTTGGGCCCGGGAAGGGTCATTCTCGATGGGACTCATTGGCGATGGCTTTGCCGTCGAGAATGATGTTATTGGCGACGGGGATACTGTCGTCACTAATGCTGTCGTCGCCAATGACCTATTTTTTGTAGTGATATTTATTTATAGACATAACACCCAAGGTATTTCATCGTCTTATGGCATTATGCCATTTACATCACTTAAACCAAAGTACTTGGTAAAAACAAAAACCAAGTTTTATTTCATAGCTAAGCGTTCTAAACGCTAATAGTAAAAGTTCATCACGAATAAACTAAAGACCCCGCCTAATGGCGTCTTCATGTTCTTTATCCTCCATCTCCAGCACCAGCCCACGGCTTATGGTATGTCTAAACCGGTACTCCTCACATGAAAAGTGAAACACCCTATTATGTAACCTCCCATGTGCTGACTTAAATCTGTACTTCATCCTATCCATCCTAACCTTCTTATCTCTCACTTCACCTTCTAACTCACCTGTTAGCTTCTCGGCCGAGCACGGTCTCTCCTCTCATCTCTCCAGAATGTAGTAATAATATGCTTGTCAGTTTGGAGACTCTGTATCCTTGACTCTAACCCATTAATGGTATGTCCCAAGTGGGTCCTAATAGCTTCTTTCTCATCCTTCAGCCTATCCACCTTCTGGTCTGATGCCCGCAGCTTGTCAGCCAGATCCCCGTTCCTAATTACCAGGTGATGCACTAATGCCTCAAGCAATGCTGCAGCCTGTTGCTCCCCCTGATACAGTTCCTCAATCTTATGGACTCTGTCGTCCAACTCTGCAATCCTATCCATCAACTCATCCAACAAAGTATCCTCAGGTGCTTCTTCGGAGTCCTCTTCAGGCTCCTCTCCCTCTTCAAGATACTCCTCTAGGTTTGAGTCAGCTGCTTCTCCAGCTATAGGCTCAAGTACAGCTCTCACCAATTTCTCACTCACAACGTGGATATCTCTAACCTCCTCTTCTTCTGACATCCTTCAAACAAGACAAAATAACTCAGTTAGTAGTTTTAAATAGATGTTTTTGTTTTTAGAAAAATAGATTTGTATTTTCTCCACTAACTTCCCTAAGGTTCTAGTCTAAGGTTCCCCACCTAAGGTTTATAACCTATGGCTTTGATATCTTAAAGAAATCTCAAAAATCCTTTTATGGTGTCATGATTATGACGTTGTCATACTACATCTCACCATAGTGGGCTGACGATCATATGATCACATCCAACACCAGGTTCCATTGCATTAATCACTCCATCGTTTATCATATCACCTAATACATATAATTAAAATATATTTTGAAATTTTAAAAATCATTTTTTATCTAGCCGAAGCAAACAACATAGATATGCGAATAATAACACTATTTTAAAAATTCTTTTCTTAACTCGTGATCGTTTTATTTTATTATCCTCTTTCTTTTCTTTTTCATCATTTACAATTTTATTTATGCTTTTAATCTTACAGACTTTGTCTATTCATCATTATTCGTTATCTTCGCTATTGGAGTTAGGTAACTCCCAATTCTTATATTTATATCTCTTCAAGATTCTTCTTTGAATTTTCTTGTTTATATAACAATTCTTCCTTTAAGAATTTCTAACTTTATTTACATTGCTCAACATTTCATTCGAGTTCCACATTTTCATCATACGTATCCATTTTCTATACTTGGTACACATCGAGTCTCTAATAGTTTCAATATGATACGATGAGTGGTTTCCCACAAACAACCAACAAACTAGGTTCCGAGTTGCTAGTTCGTATATACCTCCGCTCTATAAAGGAATCGTTTAGCCCAGATACCATACATCAATTGTTAAAGAGTATGATTGTACTATACTTAAATATAACTTTTTATTCTTAACTTCTTTATCATTCTCTTCTTATAGACATTGTCTATTTATTATCACCTTACATCCTTATTATTGGAGTTGGGTAACCCCATATTCATATTCCTTATAATTCTACGAGATTCTTCTTCGAATACTCTCACGCATGTTTTAGTCCCTTCTTTATAAATTTCTTAAATTACTTCTTATTGTTCAAACTCTATCTGAGCTTATTCTTTACCATCTTCACATCTCTTCTCTAAGGTTATAGCCTAAGGTACTCTTCCCTAAGGTTTCTAACCTATCAGCTTTGATACCAACTATAACAACCCCAAAATTTATACAATTTAATTCTCAACTGCGGTCGTTAACAATACATTCAACCTCTAATTTTACATCATTAAACGATAATATAACCATTGAAATTTGCATAATAATTAAAATTTTCTATTACAAACTATTATCGTTCCCAAAACTTTCAACCTTTACATCTAAATATCTCAGAATCATTTTAATACTACAATTGTTTACATCGCAAAACGATATTACAATTCAACATTAATACATTTACCGAAACATTAGACATGGTTTACAAGAATAACAACTTGGATAGGATATTAAATCTTCATGTATCACTTTTGATCCATATATCAATCAAGTAGCACATAGCATTACCTTCAATTCTTGAATCTGCAAAAAAGGTTATTTGCAAGAATGAGCTCGACAGCTCAACAAAATCTAACAGTTTTCATGTATCACGTAGCACATAATAACATGCTCAACATACATCTCATTATCATAAAACTAACATAGCATACATTGTAAGACCTCGAATTTTATGAAATGAAAGTATTCAATTTTCTTATAATTATTATTTTATTTCGTAAATGGTTAAATTGATAAAAGGTTAAAGTTAAGGGTGATATATGAAATTTTTTGCAGAGTAAGCAAGTTGTTATAAAATATTCGTTTGGTCGAGGAATATTCTTTTTGTCGAGAATATCCATACGACGGCACAATCATTGGTGGACCCCATAACGGAAGTATTGCCGTTTTAGAAAATGACAAAATTATCTTTTTATAAAAATAACGGTGAAAGTTTTACCGTTAAACTGTTGAACTACCCGGTAGTAAAAGTACAGTAATACGCGTGGTTGCATAGTAGCACATGTGACGCCCCCAAAATAGGTCCATTCCATCCAACCCATTCTGAGTCGCCAAATACATGGTACATAAATGACTACAACTTTATTATTACAACATATAAACTGTGAGTTTAAATACAGATATTGCCATCTAGACAATATCCACACGCAAATAAATCCCCATCATAATTATTGATACATTATTTTACAAAAATGGTGAGGACTACTAAACAACTCTCTCTAAACCTTCATTCCATACCCGACTAGTACTCGCTACATTCTCGCCTCCGAGAAGAAAAAATAGAACAAAAAGGAAAAGGGTGAGCTCAACTAGCCCAAAAGAATATTATGACTAAGATAATATACAACAAATTATCGTTAGTCTTCAACAGGAAAAATCTAATAGAATACAATAGACAACCGCTTTTAAATCAATCTTCGCAGCTGAAATAATAATTCATTAGAAGAGTTAAGTAGAGAATGCAAACTACTATCTTCTATATATGAATTTAAAAGTTCATCGTCGATATTTTATCCTGTAACATCAATCAATATATATATCCGTATCAAATATTCATCTTTGCACTACGTGCCAAAGATATTCATCACTTAATCATGTTCATCTAAACACTGCTTCATCTTTGCACTACAAAGCCAAAGATATTCAAGAATATCATCATTTAGGACCGAGGATGATGAAAAATATTTCAAAGAAAACGAATCCAAAGAAACAAAAGAACAATATTAAGGATTCAGTATTTTAAACAATCCAAGTTCAAAAATACTTCATAAGTAATCATAGTGGAGTAAAATTCAAGAATGATCAAAACATGGATACAATCAAAGCTAGTATCCGTAATAGATATTTCGACAAAAAGAAGAAATTTCATTTTTCGGTGAATAGTGTCAGATATCGTGAATAGTGTCGATACGTGAATAGTAACTCAGACACCAAAAGATAGAAATTTCACAAAAAATATCATCACGCTTCATTTAATAGTACTCGTGAATAAGAACTCGTGAATAGTAACTCATGAATAGTAACTCGTGAATAGTAACTCATGAATAGTAACCCGACATGAAAAAGTTCCAAATTTGATAAAATTTCCAACCAATATTTCGCAAGATAATGATATTGAAGAAATAATATCATTTTCGAATAAAATAACATCCCTTACCTCAAAAGACAAGATTTAGTTGAAACACCTGATATATAGGCTATGACTTGAACTTGCACCGTATAGCAATACTCAAAGTATACTCAAAATACTCACAAGAATACGCTCGATAATATAGAGAGAGAAAACTTCAGTTTCTGGTGTGATTTTCAATTCTAACCTAAGCACCCTATTTATAGGAAAATGCTTAAAACACTAAAGTAGAAAATTGAATATAATATTAATATAATTATACAAATTTTCCTTAGCCCACCTTTTGGTCAAAAACACCACCACACATGTTAATGATGTGCAAAAAAATACAAAAACGCTTTTTCTAACAAAATAATTAATTAAAACTCCTAAAATCAATTATTTTAACTCAAAACTTCAATAATTCATAATAAATAGCCCTTTTGTCGTAAAATTTGAATCTCGATCTTTTTATAGGAAATTCAATTCTCTACAACTTTTCGTAAGAAAGTTTTTCAAATTCCAAATGAAATTGTCCAAAATCCACAAATCCAAGCGATTTTACAGTGCTATAATCAAATTTCTATTAATAATTGTGTTCACCAACACACAAAATATGTGTTAAACATTTAATGCCACAAAAATACTCTTCCTCCTCATATACTCATATATCCCACATTCATTATAAAAATATCACCGTTAATATATTATTAAAATAATATATTTAAATGAATTATTTTATCGTAAAAAGATAAAATATTAATTTTCAACAATTGTCACATTAAAAATTTTCTCCATCTATATCCACATAAAATCAATATTTTCCTCATCATATAAATCAATAATTAATTATTCACAAATAATATTACAAAGATCACAAGATCGGGCAACCAGTGCCGCTCCTGAAAGAGGGGCTTTCCAATAAGGATCTCTCCTTACTAACAAGTAATTAGGTGACCAAACCTCTCCTTAGATGTAACTTTCTAGACATTGCCAATAATGTTATCCAATAATATTATTCGGATAATATGAATTATTGTTCGATAATGGAAAATACCGTGTAATGACAATTTATTGAAACAACGAAGAATATAAAATATCAATGCAAAGAATTATTGAATCAATAAAATAAAATATTGAGCAAGAATTATCGTAATAATTATTGAGTAGTGCCTTCTTACGTAAGAATCAATAATTGGTGCAATACTGTGCTACTCTTGCTCAACAACGCCAGATTAGTGTGTTTTAACCACCGGGTATTCCAACAAGATAATCTGTGAATAACTACGCCAAGCTATTTATAAACAACTTATATTTGTCGCTTTCTTCATCCAATCGCTTTCCGTTATGGGGCCCACAAAAAGATCTGCTACTGTCGCATTTAATATTCCCCGACAAGATTTAATATTCCATGACCAAACGAATATTCCCAAACAATAATGAATATTTTATAACCACTTGCTTATTCAAATATTTATGTATTTTACCCATAACTATCCACATTAATCAAATCCACCCTTACTATTTCAAAATAATAAATAAAGGAAATTCCTTTTATTTAAAAATTTTGGTCTTACAACCTCCCCTCCTTATGAAATTTCGTCCTCGAAATTGACGTACGTACCTGGTATTTCGAAAAGATGAGAATACCTCGCTTTCATTTCTGTTTCCAACTCCCAGGTCATTTCCTCAATAGCATGGTTTCTCCACAAAACTTTAACTTGTGGTATAACCTCGGTACATCGGACATGTTCTTTCCTATTCAAGATCTTGATAGGTACCTCCTCGTACGTTAAGTCTTCGGCTATCTCGTCCGGTTCTAACTCAATGACGTGGTTCGGGTCGTCCACATATTTACGTAACATCGATACGTGAAAAACGTTATGAACACGCGTCATACTTGGCGGTAAAATGAGTCTATAGGCCACAGTTCCTATTCGATCGAGAATTTCAAATGGATTAATAAATCGAAGGTTTGAGCTTTCCTCACCTCACCGATTCTCGCTTTTGAAATAATAACTTCTTGCACCTCCTTCTTCAAATTCATCACCCGGGGTGTGTAGCTTGAAACAACTTTAACTTTATCGATTAAAGTCGATTATACTCAGATATTATCACGTGGGTACCTAGAGTTTTCATCTCCATCTCTATTATTTGTAAATTATACGAAATGAGTCTTTGACAATATCGTGACTTGTACTTGTATACGATCTTCTACTCAACACGTCGGCTACCACGTTAAACTTTTCCAGATGGCATGGTCGTAACATGTGCTTGAAATGGGTCTCCTCTTGAGTTCTTCAAGCTCTTCCCACATTCCTTGTTCCATTCGAATTTTGTATCTCTACGAGTCGGGTGCGTTAATGGAATAGCGATTTGAGAATATCCTTCAACGAATCTCCGATAATAACCAACTAAGCCTTCAAAAGCTACGTTATTTTGATTACCGACTTAGGTTGTTCTCAATCGCGACTCATATCCCAACCTTGGATAGCACGTTACAATGACACCTATCGCTTTAATATCGCATTTAATATGGTGTCCCCTACGAGAGTCTGGCTTTTGCATTCCACAAAGGAAGTCACCAGATAAAGGTTCAGGTACCAAATTTTATAGTTGAATTTTTAACTCCTGAAGTTCAATAGGAGCCATTCGATATGAGATTTTAGAAATGAGTTTTGTACTGGGTTCAAAGTCGATACAAAATTTAATATCAGGCTTTGGGAGTAAGCCAAGAAATTCTTCAGAAATACGTCAAGAAAAATCAATAACAACAGGAATATTATTCAAATCTGACGTGTCTTTATTCAAATCCATAACATGGACTAAGAAAACTTGACATCCGTAATAAACGAATGACTTCATGGCTTGATATGAAAATGTTTGACTACAATGGTTTGATTACTTGAATTCGAATAACAGGTTGCTTAAGAATATGAAAACTAACAACCTTACGAAAGTAATCAATTTCGGCATGATGAGTAGTTAACCTTAAAATCACATCAAAAGCAAATATCTCTATAGAAATAAGGTTAACAGGTAATGTGATAGTGCCAACTGAATCAAGCAAGATTTCTAAACAACGGATGTAATGAAAGTTTCTCCTAACGGAGTCTCCATAAATAGGTCAAAGTCTAATTTCTCCGTAGTCAAGTTCAAACGTTGAGCGCAAGCAAGAGAGATAAAGGAATGGGTAGAACCGATATCTAGTAAGGTATAAACTTCGCAAGAATTTATAATTAACTAACCCGTGATAACTTCGTTTGGGTTCCTCGCATTTTGACCGGTCACGACAAACGCTCTTACAGGAACCGTTGACTTTGACTTTTCTGGGACATCCTTTTGAGTCACCATTCCATACCGGATCGGTTTCGATACTGCATAACTGATCTCGGCGATATGTCCTTCTTTTCCACAATTATAGCATACCTTAAACTGTTGTGGGCAGTTTGGGCTGATATGTTCCTCTTTCCCGCATTTGTAACATACGACCGGTGGTCTTTCTCCTCCCTTGGAACCAGTTGCTACTGGCGTTGACGTCTTCACATGGTCGTTGTTGAATCTCCTCTTTTTAAAATCTCATCCCGACTCGCTTCTTCTATTTTCATGGCCACGATTACCACCGAGTGGTTACCGCCTTTGTCCGTATTCTTCTTTCTCCACCGGTTATCGTTATTCGATGATCGCTATCTTCGAGATAATCCTCGTTATGGTCCCTCGGTTGAACGTATCACTTCGTTATCTCGCTCTAACAACCGAGCCTCGCTGACAACATCCGAATAGAGAGAAAATTTATGAGAAATGAGATAATCGACGTATGTCGGGTTTTCAAACCTCTCGTAAACATCCGCGTCATCGCTCCTCATTCTCCACCAAATGAGGTGCAACGTGATAACTCTGCGAACTTCGCCCGTCTTTGGGACACCGCCATGTTATTCTCGCTCGCCTAATAAACTCCACTTCCTTTATATAGCGAATACTTTCGTGGAATACTTGTCATTGAACTGCTTTTTAAACGCTCTCCATGACATGCAGAGTGCCGGATGGATGGATGCGTTCACGATTCCCACCAAGAATCGCCTTCGCCACGGAACATAAAGGTGGCGAATGGAACCTTCTGCTCCTCTGTGCATCCCAGTGACATCGAATATCTTGGTAATTTGCTTGACCCATGTTTCCGCCATGATCGGATCTGGCTTTCCTTTAAATTCTGGTGGTCCCAACTTTGAACTGCTTGCATTTGTGACAACCCGTGAATTGCTATCATTTCCTCCTCATTTTGAACACGAGTCTCCTCGTCTGCGATTTTGCATGAACTGCAAAAAGCTTCTAAACATCCCTCGCTCATCATCTCGCCAAGGGTGGTGTTGTTCATGGAGGTACATTGCCACTGTTGCATTTACGCTCTCCTCGTTGATAAGTACAGCATCTCCACGGTCTCATTTACTCCATCATAATATTCTTAGTCGACATTCTCAAATCATCATGTCATAAAACAAGGGTTAATTAAGGAAATCAATATATCACATAATATCCCTATATACTTAACCAACTAACAAATAAGCTTAGGTAGGACACACTTAGCGAAGGATTTACTCGCCTCTCCTCCTAGTTCTATTCTATTCCCGATCTCCGCCAGAGATCATATCCCTAAGCTCGATACCAACCGTGGCGCCCCAAAAATAGGTCCATTCCATCCAACCCATTTTGAGTCGCCAAATACATGGTACGTAAATGACTACAACTTTATTATTACAACATATAAACTGTGAGTTTAAATACGAGATATTGCCATCTGACAATATCCACACGCAAATAAATCCCCATCATAATTATTGATACATTATTTTACAAAATGGTGAGGACTACTAAACAACTCTCTCTATAACCTTCATTCCATACCTTGACTAGTACTATTACATTCTCGCCTCCCGAGAAGAAAAATGGAACAACAAGGAAAAGGGTGAGCTCAACTAGCCCAAGAAAGAATATTATGACTAAGATAATATACAACAAATTATCGTTAGTCTTCAACAGGAAAAATCTAATAGAATACAATAGACAACCAGCTTTTAAATCAATCTTCACAATGAAATAATAATTCATTAGAAGAGTTAAGTAGAGAATGCAAACTACTATCTTCTATATATGAATTTAAAAGTTCATCGTCGATATTTTATCCTGTAACATTAATCAATATATATCTGAATCAAATATTCATCTTTGCACTACTGAGCCAAAGATATTCATCGATTAATCATGTTCATCTAAACACTGCTCATCTTTGCACTACGGGCCAAAGATATTAATCAAGAGGTCATGTTCATCTCAACACTGCTCATCTTTGCACTACGGGCCAAAGATATTCATCAAGAAATCATTCATCTTTTGCACTACAGCCAAAGATATTCAAGAATATCATCATTTAGACCGAGGATGATGAAAAATATTTCAAAGAAAACGAATCCAAAGTGAAATAAAAGAACAAATATTAAGGATTCGTATTTTAAACAATCCAAGTTCAAAAATACTTCATAAGTAATCGAGTGAGTAAAATTCAAGAATGATCAAAACATGGATACAATCAAAGCTAGTATCCGAATAGATATTTTGGACAAAAAAAGAAATTTTATTTTTCTATTGAATAGTCCGATTTTAAGTGAATAATCAGATACGTGAATAGTGCCATATCGTGAATAAGTAACTCAGACACCAAAAGATAGAAATTTCACAAAAATATCATCACGCTTCATGAATAGTACTTTCGTGAATAGTAACTCGTGAATAGTAACTCATGAATAGTAACTCGTGAATAGTAACTCATGAATAGTAACCCCATACATGAAAAAGTTCCAAATTTGATAAAATTTCCAACCAATATTTCGACATAATGATATTGAAGAAATAATATCATTTTCGAATAAAATAACATCCCTTACCTCGAAAGACAGTACTTCTAGTTGAAACACCGGATATAGGCTATGACTTGAACTTGCACCGTATAGCAATACTCAAAGTATACTCAAAATACTCACAAGAATACGCTCGATAATATAGAGATAGAAAACTTCAGTTTCTGGTGTGATTTTCAATTCTAACCTAAGCACCCTATTTATAGGAAAATGCTTAGAACACCAAAGCAGAAAATTGAATTGGTTAAAAACACCATCCACACATGTTAATGATGTAAAAAAAATACAAAAAACGTTTTTCTAACAAAAATAATTAATTAAAACTCCCAAAAATCAATTATTTCGAAACTCCGAAACTTCAATAATTCATAATAAATAGCCCTTTTGTCAAAAAATTCGAATCTCGTGACTTTTTATAGGAAATTTAATTCTCTACAACTTTGCAGAATAAAGTTTTTCCAAATTTCAAACAGAAATTGACCGAAATCCACCAACCAAGCGATTTTACAAAGCTATAATCAAATTTCTAATTAATAATTGTGTTCACCAACACACAAAATATGTGTTAAACATTTAATGCCACAAAATACTCTTCCTCCTCATATACTCATATATCCCACATTCATTATAAAATATCACCGTAATATATTATTAAAATAATATATTTAAATGAATTATTTTATCGTAAAAAGATAAAATATTAATTTTCAACAATTGTCACATTAAAAATTTTCTATCTATATCCACATAAAATCAATATTTTCCTCATCATATAAATCAATAATTAATTAATCACAAATAATATTACAGAATCACAAAGATCTTGCAACCAGTAGTTCCGGAAAGAGGGGGGCTTTCCAATAAGGATCTCTCCATCTTGGCGCCTTGATTAGGTGACCAAACCTCTCCTTAGATGTAACTTTCTAGACATTGCCAATAATGTTATCCAATAATATTATTCGGATAATATAAATTATTGTTCGATAATGGAAAATATTGTGTAATGATAATTTATTGAAACAACAATAATATAAAATATCAATGCAAAATTATTGAATCAATAAAATAAAATAATGAATAAGAAATTATCGTAACAATTATTGAGTAGTGCCTTCTTACGTAAGAATCAATAATTGGTGCAATACCGTGTGCTACTGTTCAACAACGCGTATTAGTGTGTTTTAACCACCGGGTATTCCAACAATATAATTGGTAATAACTACGCCCAAGTTATTTATAAACAACTTATATTTGTCATTTTCTTCATCCAATCGCTTTCCGTTATGGGGCCCATAAAGATCTACCGTCGTCATTTAATATTCCCTTCGACAAGTCATTTAATATTCCACGACCAAACGAATATTCCCCGACAATAATGAATATTTTATAACCATTTGCTTATTCGAAATATTTGCGTATTTTACCCATAACTATCCACATTAATCAAATCCACCCTTACTATTTCAAAATAACAAATAAAGGAAATTCTTTTTTATTTAAAAATTTGGGGTCTTCAAAGACACGGTATTGATTATTGATGCTTACGTAAGAAGTCACTCAGTTATGTTAGTTCCCAGAGGGCACAATAGATTTAGAGGGGGGGGGGGGGTTGAATAGATCCTTTTTATTTCAAATACTTTTCTAGTTAATGTGTATTGTTTATATTTAAGTATATGACAATCATAAGAATCTTTTCAAGTACAGCGGAATAAGTAAAAGATTCTCCTTCATTGATATATTCATAATCATACATACATTGTTCGTTGGGTTAGTATAGTTGTAAGTAGTTAGAACATACATAGCAGTTATAGCAGTTATAGACATAATGTAAATGACATAATGTAAATGACATAATGTAAATGACACAAGGAGTTTTAAGTGGTTCAGAGACTCAAGCTCCTAATCCACTCTTCTGCTCTCAACTAGCATGATTTCAACTAAGGAAGGCGGCACCACCGAATCTCTATGATTCCTTGAAGGCCAAAGCAGACCTTGGGACTTGATTCACTAAGAACTCTTCAGGCCGGCCAGCACTTTGGGACTCCTCTAGTTCCTAAGAAACTCTTCAAGCCCAATGAGGCTTGGAACTCTATTTAGTCCTTTGGACAAGGACCCTTTGGCCCCTGCTTTGTTTAGTCCCTCCGCATAAGGACCCTCTTGCCCTCGCTTCATTTAGTCCCTCCGACAAGGACCCCTCAGTTCCCGGCTTTGTTGAGTTATTTGTTTGTTGTTGTTGAGTCTGGTCTTTGAAATTGCTAAGATGTCTTCATGCTCTGAACATCTTCTATCCTTAGCAGCTTGGCTTGATCATCCTTGAAGAGCAGTTGAGTGTTGCATGATGCTCAGCTTCTTAGGTTGCTCAACTACTCCGAATGACCCCTTGATGAACTGCCTTGAAGATCATTCTCCTTGGTACTTGATGGCTGCATATGAGAGGCTTCTAAGATGACTGTAAGCTCTTCTGTTAGGTATTTAGAAGCTTTCTCATGCTTGCCACCAAGATGGCTTTTGTAATCTCCCTTCTTGCTACTTGATGCCTTCTCATGATGGACTTGCTAAGATGACTGTAGGCTCTTCTCTATTGTACTTAGAGTCTTTCCATGATGGACATCCAGATGGCATAATGCTCTTCTTTCTCTCGGCAGTTCAGAACACTCTTCATGTAGTAGAACTCTCACTTCTACATAGTAGAACTCACACTTCTACTTCTTGCTTGATCTGACTTCTGAGTGTTCTTGGTGGATCGTAGAGTGAGCCTTCGGACTCACTATCACTCGGTTGGATCAGTCCACCTTCTCTCCAAATTCAGCAACTCCAGCAGCCTTTGATCTTTGAAGCTCTTTCTCATTTATACTTCTTCTCAATCCTTCCGTTGGAAAGTAACCGTTGAAGGCTATTCAAATATCTTCACAGATCTCAATTTGCTTGACGTAGACTGCTTGATGTGACTTGTCATACTTTTTTCGTATTTGCGATCTCTTTTTTCACCCTCGCTCTCGGATGTATCACTTTATTGTCTTGGGAAGGTTGAAGACTTTATTTCTTCTAATTTCTAGATCAGAGGTTATCCTAATGCATCGATGCTCTCAATAAGCACTTGTCCGAATATTACCCTTCAGATTGAACCGTTGCCAATGCTTCAGTCTTTAGGTATTCGAACTCTACGATTCTGATGCATTTCTTTAAGGACCTGATCGTAATGTCTTGTTAATTGTTGCTCATTGACTAGTAGAGTTAACACTACGATCCTGAAGAGTGTTGATTGGATCTTCAATGTAGAACACCTCTTCCTTGTATTATGCAGTGCTTCAATACTTCGCTTGGTTCGATTGCTCTCGACACTTGATGGTCTAATTCCTTGCTCGGGTCCTTCTCAACATCAAGACACTTGATTTTTTGGCGCTGTCCCACTTGCTTTCTCCTTGTGATCTCCGCTCACTTATCATCATTGAACTGACCCTGCACTTAATCACTTTAGCCTTGCTCTTCAGAGGCTGACTAGTATCTCGGTTCACCTTCCATCAGTTCCTTCTTTGTTTGGCAAATACTACAATCTTGGTTGCTTCCAAGATCGTTGTCTTCTGTACACTTGATAGCTACTGCATAGGCTGACTTTCCTTAGTCAGCTTCTAAAGTCTTCTTTGGATCTCCTTGTGGAAGACTTCATCACGAATGGCCTTACACCTCAATCTTAATGCTGATTGGGTTTGTGCTGAGATCTTCTGTTAGCCTGCATGCCATTCGTTGAGTGCTCTCTGGTTCCCTTACTGTGGAATGCATCTTTGCAGTGCCAACCAGAGGCTTCGTACCTTTGGATATTCTGGGAGTGTTCATTCTTTGAGAACCATATCTGCTCTACGATTTTGACTTGGCATTGTGAGCACTTCTGTTGGAGTCGTAGTTCTGCACTCTATGATTCAGCTTCGGCTGTGCAGACACTAGGATCCTGAGATCAGATCTTGACACTCTATGATTTATGCCTTGTGCTTGTTGTCTTCATCTGATCTTGCCCGACTACGATCTCTGTATGCACTCAATGTACTCTACGATCTCAGAGTGTAGTCTACGATCCTTGACTTGGCTTCGGCATCACTAGGCTCTACGACTCTGAGTGTAGTCTACATTTCGGACTTGGCTTCGGCAGATGATCGTTCGGCTCATAGACAGGCCGTCTCTACGATTCTGAACATGACTTCCTCAGCACACTACGATCCCGAGGAAGCTCTTCTCGATACACTACGATCCTTCTTTGTTTTCCCTGGCATTCTATGAACTCCGATATCTACTATCTTGCATACTCCTATTCTGCCTCGATAGCTCCCGAGTTAACCTTGACTCACCTGGCAGACTACGACTTCGGGTGTAGTGACCGACGATCAGACTAGCCTATCTATTACATCATAAGATCAACCTAACAAGCTTGATCTTTCTATATTTATAGTCCTTGTACATCATTTCTTTTTAAGGACTTTACAAAGCTGTTTTGCTCATGTAGGATCAACCTAACATATTTGATCAATTTATTCTAAGTCCTTGTACATATATTTCTATTATCTATCAAAGGACTTTACAGCTTTTCTTAATGCAAGCATACTTGCATATTATTCATTCATATACATATATATCATAATCAAATCATATATAAATAGGAATAGCATTCACATGCTTATTCCTGACAAGTTATACTCAATTATTACTACAGTAATTGCTGCATCATATCTCTCATATTATTGATTCAATTATTGTCACAGTATTAATATTTTATATTATTAAATAAATAATTGAGACGACAAAGTTATTCATATTATTATTTGCAATATTGACAATGTCTAGAAGTTCTATAAAGGATAGGTTTGGTCACCTAATTGTGCTCCAATAAGGAAAAATACTTATCGGAAAGCCCCCTCTTTCCTGGGAATGACCTGGTTGATAAAAGGTTAAAGTTAAGGGTGATATGTGAAAATTTTTTAAAGTAAACAAGTTGTCATAACATAATCGGTGATAAAGTATAGTAATCTGGCGTGGTCGTATAAGTAGCACACCAGATTGATTATTGATGCTTACGTGAAGTTACTCGCTTATACTCGATTATTGCTACAATAATTGTTGCATCATATCTCTCATATTATTGATTCAATTATTGTTACAGTATCGTCTGCATAATATGTTATATTATTAAATCAATAATTGAGACGACAAAGTTATTCATATTATTATTTACAATATTGACAATGTCTAGAAGTTCTGTCAAGGAGAGGTTAGATAATCTAATTGCACGCCAATAAGGAGAAATCCTTATCAGAAAGCCCCCTCTTTCCTGGGAACGACCTGGTTGTTAAATATTGTGAGTTATAATATTAATGATGAATAAGTTTGTGTTGATTAAAGATGAAATTGATAGTTCCATTATGTTAGGATTATTAGTATTAGTGGAAAACGACATTTATTTTGATAATAATTGATGTCTGGAGGTTATATTGACCAATCGGGTAATTAATCGGATAAATGAGCAATTAATTGCTATTGATTCACATGATTATAACTATTTGTTCATATGTGTGTACTATTGATTCACATTCATTTACTATTAGGGGAGTTGGTGCAAGATTGATAATACTTGCATGACTAAGTTAAAAATAGAGGTATAGATGGAGGTACTATACTGTAATTCGTATTTTCACATGTCTAGAACTATTGATTCATATGATTTACTATTAGGGGAGGTGGTGCAAGTTTGATAATACTTGCAGGATTAAATTAAAAATGAAGGAAAAGATGAAGGTATTACACTGTAATATTTTGAGCCCCAAAATGTGCAATTATGGAAACTATATTTTCCTATAAATAGAAGCTCATTCCTTCATTATTTTTCACCAATTCACTAAAGTTATAGCGCAATTATTATAGAGAGAAAGATTAAGAGAAGTCTGCTACCTCACTATTCCAGTATCCAGTTTTCTTCTAAGGTAAGGGATATTATTATTGTGGTAATGGGTATTATTCCTTCGTATTCATGAAGAGAGTTATTTTCTTTCAATACTCGTAAGGGTTGTTATTCCATTCTTTATTATTATGTTGAATAACTTTGCCTATGCTGGCACCGTATATACGGCGAAATTCTTCTCATTATTCTATTCTTTATTATTCTTTGGAATAACTCATGCATCTGCATGGCTCTATCGCATGCACAGTGAAATATGTTGTTATTCCATTCTTTATTATTCATTAGAATATCGTATGCATCTTGGATTACGCATGACCGGTTCCTTTCTTTATTATTCTGTTGGAATATCACATGCATGCGGATTATGCATGACTGGTTCCATTCTTTATTATTACATTTGAATATCTTGTCACATGCGTATTACACGCATGACACAGTTCCATCTTTTATTATTCTGTTGGAATAACCTGTCTGTGCGAATTACGCATGACCTGGTTCCATTATTTATTACTCTGTTGGAATAACCTATCTATGCGGACTATCGCATGCCTGGTGAATTCTTCTGTTATTCCATTATTTATTATTCTGTTGGAATAACCTGTCTGTGTGGTCTATCGCATGTCTGGTGAATTCTTTTGTTATTCTATTCTTTATTATTCTGTTGGAATAACATGTCTGTGTGGATTACTGCATGCATGGTGAATGATCCTTCGCATTCATTCCTTATTAAATTATGGAAATGATCTGTCTACGTGGATTACCTCATGGCGGGTGAAAATCCATGTGCAGTTTCGTATATTATATTATACTCGTATGAGATATCATTTCTTTTGTACTCGTCATGAAATATCATTTTATTTGGTATTTTTCTTTTACGAGTTATTATTCACGGGTTACTATTCACCCGATTACTATTCACTCTAGTATTATTCACTCGGGTATTCGGGGACACTTTTAGGTGTCGTAGTACTATTCACGAGTTACTATTCACGCGTTACTATTCACCCAATTACTATTCACCCAATATTATTCACTCGGGTATTTGGAGTACTTTTCATGTCGGGTACTATTCACGAGGTACTATTCTCAAGTACTATTCATTGTGGTACTATTCACGGGGTACTATTTACCCGAAAAATATATTTCCTTTCTGTCCAAATTATTTTTAGTACATGAATATTATTCTTAAATTTTACTTCACAAAGCAGTATCATGTTGACAATTTAGATATTTTTAAACTCTGGATAAATTTAAAGTCTTTAATATTTATCCTTGATTTTGTTTGATTAATGCTTATATCATTGTCATCATCCTCATGCTTATATTGTGATGAAAGTTATCTTTGGCTTACGTACATAGATGGACTGTTGGTTGGTATGATTATGACTAGGGATCATTCGGTATAATCATGACCCGTAATGTTAAAGATGATATGTTGTTTGATAGATTTGGCCCGTAGTGCAAAGATGGACAGGTGTATGACATGATCATGACCACTGGTGATACTAACGAATATCCTTGGTCGTAGTGCAGGGATAATTCGATGATGTGATTAAGGTGATCATGACCATTAGTTAACAAATGAATGTCTTTAGTAGTAGTGCAATCGACAGCAAATTGATTGGTATAATCATGACCATTGGGTTTATAGTTAAATATCTTTGGCCAGTAGTGCAAAGATAGACAACTGATTGGTATGATCATTGTTATTACATTTGAATATCTTTAGCCTTTGGGGTAAGGATATTGAGTAAATGTTCTGTTAAGCCTTTGTGGCAAGGAGGAATTGTTGATTTACATGATTATAAATATGAATTGTGAACTTAATTATAATCTTTAATGGTTTAGGTGAAGACAGGTGATGAAAGTTCTCTTTGTCTTGGGTACAACAAAGAACTGTTGATGAGTATTACAGGATTTAAATATTAACGATGGACTTTTAATTTGGAGGAGATAGTAGACATTATATGGATTGTTGATTCCGCTGCAATTATAGTTGAAAACTTTTATTATCTACCATATGTTCTAAATCTCTGATTTATTCTGATGAAGGCTATTGATAAATTAATTATCTTAGCCATAATATTCTTTACTGGGCTATTTGTTCTCACCCTTTTGCTTCACAATTCCTTTCAGGTAATAAGAGTGTAGTTGGGTCGAGCGGGGATAACAAGGAAATAGTGTGATGGTCCGAGACTGTCAAAATTTCTCAATACATTATAAGATGGCATGACAGACAATATATAATTGTATTGAGGACCTAAGATGTGTGTGTCGTATACGTCACTAAATAATTGATTTTGGTGAACAACAATAGGGTGATGAGAACCCGACTTTGAAAGCGTCAAACGTGTACCTCATTAAGAATGAACATGATAGTAATCTTCTCGTTTTTCTTTGGGGTCTATTGGGTCAACCAAGGATAATTCTGTGGACATATGATATCTATCATAACCTAGACGCATGGCCTCCCATGTACGAAGGTTTCATTGAGCATTTCCTAAAGATTTTAATTTCTAAAACAATTTTTGACTGTACTTTTATGTAAAGTACCATTGTAAGGTTGTGGTCGAGGCACCATGAGAGTTACATACATTTGTATTAAAACTCACAGTTTAACTGTGGTCGATTCTACGCATTTACGCTTCAACATTTGTATAAATGAAGTTTGTATTTAATTTTTATAGTATGATATATGGCGACTCAAAATGGGTCGTGTGGACCTATTTTGGGGGCGTCACATATATATTGTAGCTCACATAACAACTATAAAGATTGAGTTCCTTACTCAATCAACAATCATAGCTCAACCATCATAGTCATAGATTGATTTTCACATTTTATACTTTTGACATATATAATACATCATACAATAAAATTTTAAAGCAGTTCATCATCAAGTTCACATAGCAAAAAGGAACTGAAAGACTTGCCTTTATCGACGTTTTACCAACACGCTAATACTTCGCGTCCTTGCACAACCTACACTGTATGTCAGATTTATAATAAACAAAATCAATACTCAGTCTCATTGTCAAATTTATTCTAAGACCTTACTTTACCTTATTATCCTTTATAATGTATGTATAAACATCTAACTGTGTTTTATATGCAACTAAATTTTTTTTCACTTTCATCACCACACATGCTAGACTATTGCACTTGTAGTTTAATGTGTATATCACACCATTTTATTCTACCACTTTGGTTTCAAAAATGCATATTCAACACATTGTTTACATGTTTAATTTTCCTTCAAAAATCAAAAATTGCCCTTTTCGATATATTTCCATTATTATTCTTGTATTATCATCTTTTCATACTTAGATGCACATAAAACCCAATATTAGCCATTAATTAGACACTTTGTATACCAAAGTTTAGAAACACTATTACTCTTAGGCATTTTATCGAGCACGTTATGTGTACACATTAACTTATCTCAACTCTTAATCTTCAATGGTTAATTATGCATAGAATGTGATAACACATATCTATACTCATTACATATGTCAAAACAAATTGTTAATCATCAAAATATACCATCACCCAAAATCTTAATTTAAACATAATTATAAAACTCATTTTCACAATTTCTTTAACAAAACGTTGTTTTCGGTTTTAACGTAACTCCTTCGTTACATGTCCGTTTTTGTTCCTTCTTATATAGAATTAACCCTTACTCAGTGTACTACAACCTCATCTAGGCCTTAAAGTCATAACCTTATCCATCCAAAATAGATTCTGCAATTTCATCAACTAGTCCAGAAAATTTCATTTTCTGGATAGCCTTACTAAACAATTTATTTCGAACATGATACAGTCCATAAAATGGCTCAATCTCGTTCTTCAGGCTAGTAAACTTCCATATCTACAACTTTTCAATTTAAAGTTTCTTCAGATTCAAAACACACGAATTTATATGAATTTGTTAAAGTCAGAAACCGTAACAGTTTTGATTTTCTAGGTAGATTATTTTTCCTTCGGACCAGCCTTACTAAAACAGACACTACGAGAAATCTACAAGGAGTTTGCATGTGATTCCACTTTCAGAATATAGGTTACTTCCATAGCTTCGGTTTGATATAAGGCTCACTTTCTAACTCATTATACCCAAAGAGGTATGAATTTCACAAGATATGTCCACGATTACTCAAAACATACGAAATTTATTCTTCAAATTTTCTTTCCATTTTATTTTCTTTCTTGAATCCTCTTGTTTGATTCTTGATAATCCAAGATTAAACCAATACAAACAAGATTAAGCATGATCTACTACCCTAGATCTTATAAAAACATAAATATACCCAAAAAATCAAAGATTAAACAAGGGTTTTAAAGTTACCTTCTTCTAGCTTTTTCTTCTTCTTCCATGGCTTCTGTTGCCTCTTTTATAGTTCTTATAAAAGAGCTCTAACTCATGCAAGTATACACGGGTCAACAAGTAATACAGATTAAGTAAAGTATCGATCCCACAAAGAAAGTGTTAACTTTAGACTACTTTGCATTAATTAACTCACTATATTTATATGCTAAGACTATGGATTTAATTGTTGATTTAAACTAATTATGATTACCAACTAAAAATAAGAGTATAAATGTACTAAATATAATGTGGAAACAATGGGATCCTAACTTCATTCAATATTTCATTCAATCGCCATATGTCATGCAAGAAGTGTTCACATATCACAGGATAATAGCCAAGGGCATAAAAGCAAGTTATAACCATTTTCCAATGCACTATAACCAACTCACATATCATCTACAGATGTTAGAATCTATATGATCACCAATACCATCACAATTACCATATTCCTATGCGCAATTACAATCCTATTGATTTTAAGCACAACCCTTATTCTAGCTCATACGGCAAAACAGTATATTCCTATCTGTTTCACAAAATATGCAATCCCCATATTCGCATGCTATCATGATTTCATCCATATTCATATGTTCATTTCTAAATCCATAAAAATACTAACATGAAGATTATCAGTCATTCATACATAAAAACCAACCATGATAGATAATCCAATGATATGCAAAACAAATCTAACACTTAGATGTGCAACCAAATTACATATTAAAATCCGTTAAGATCCCATAATGGAGTTTAGTTCATGACTGAACCAAAAGCCATTATGGGATCAAGGCTAAACATGATTAATAAACAAACGAATGGAAGAAAATAGATTGATCAAACCCAATCGTTGAATAGAAACCAATGATTAACTATTGAATCCACAAAGAATTCCCATAAACAATCATCAATATCCACGATGACAGAGATCTCCAAGAAGAAGTAGAGAAAAATAGACGTTATGGCTTTCTCCTACGTTGGAATCTCTCCCAAGGTGTAAACCCTAATTGCTACTATGAAAGTTACGTAATAAAAGTCTAGTCTCTCTCTCTGACACCCGTCAGAATCGTTTTATACCACATTACACATCATTAAGTTGAGAAATAAAAATAAAACAAATTACAGCATCAGCATCGCGCGCGGCCGTGCGCGTCCCTAATGTTTCTGGCTCGCATCCGCGAGACTCACAGTGGGTTCAGACTAAACCAAAGTCCTCTCGCTCGGTCCAAGCTATTCATGCCTCGTGGTCGCGAAATGAGTCTCTCTCTATGGCATGTCCCTTGCCTCATGGCGCTGACTTGCGTAGAAGGTTCCCATGTAAAGCTCTATACTGCGGTGGCGCGCTGAAGTCCGCTTAACTACCGTGTGGCTCTGTGGTCCCGCAATTACGAGTCCGGTTTCACGCTTCTTCTTCTGCTGCTACTTGCTTTAATCCTCATGCTTGCTTGATTTCCATGCCTCATTGTACCCCCATGCCATGCACATCCTCGCCTTTCAACTAGCCTTCACGCATCCGCTCACCGATACCTCGCATTCCACCAAAATGAAGCCGATTCCTGCACTTATTCACCAAAAGGAGTTTTAAGTATATGCAATGCAAAATAACGTGAAATACAACTAAAACAAAATGAAATGTACTCGAGGTGGGCATAATTCGCATGGATTAATATACAATAAGTGAGTAAAAATATCACTTATCAGCTTCTTCTTCTTCTTCTTCTTCTAGCTTCTCTCAATTCCTTTATTTCTCTCTATCTCTCTCAATTTCTCTATTTATTTCTTCCACAAAGACTCTTGGTCTAAAAGAAAAAAAACTCTAGGATTTCTTCTTGTATAACTCCTCATTTGGTAATAGTTGTGTAATTAATTAATATAATTGTAACCCCCACTAATAACATAAGACTTATGTTACAAAACTCCTACATGCATGACCAATATCACATTAAGCCATCTTAGTAGCATAACGTCACTTTTCCATCATTAGTTAAGCAACCCAATGGTTAAGCTATTCATTATATACTATTATTACTTTACTATTATGACATATAACATATTTCTAATGTCACGCTTAAATAATTACTTATTTTAGTAATAAACTCAATTAAACCTTACTAATTATAATTCCTATTTAACCAAAATAATTGCAATTTTATTTAACCCATTACAAACCTTCTAATTCTTATACTTCATTTACATTCAATTGATAAAATATAATATATTAAGCCATTACATAAACGCATTACTCTTACATGTAATATATTACCTTCTCACTTTATTAAAATAATTATATTTACGTTAATTCATTATTTAAATTAAGTAATTTTTATATACTCTGATTAAATTCATAATAATTTCATTACCAACAAGGCATACTAATTAAATTATATTATTTCATAATATAATTTCCATCTTAATTAACTAATATTATTTAGTTAATTTCTTTTGCCACCATGTTCCTTTTTCATAATTAATTTTCTTCACTTTAAAACTCACATAAATTTAATTTTTTCACATCAAAACACATAATTCAAAATATATACATCTCATAATAAGAATTTTAATTATTAAATTCTTATTTTAATAACTTATAAAAATTCGGGTTGTCACATCCTTCCCCCATTATAAGGATTCCATCCTCAGAATCAACAAAACCTCCCATACTCGGTTTTCACCAAATCTCTTTTCAAAATTTATCGTTGAATATCTTCAACACATTACTTTAATATAGGTTTTATTTATTACCACTCCAACCATTCTTCACAATAAATTCTTGTAAGTTTTATTTCATAACATTTACTTAGACTCAATTATATTTTGAGTGTTATACGTTCTTTAATCCGTTCATTACCTTTTCTAAGAATCATTATCATATACTCAACTCATAAACAATCGGGATATTAAATTCACCCCTTCTTCTAAGAATTTCGTCCTCGAAATTTTATTTATTAATCTTCATTCATTCAATCTATCAAGATAGACTTTATGTTAACCTTTTATTCATTTAGTGGGTTCTATGACCACTTCCTCCTCTAAGGATCTTTCTAAAAAAAATCATTCCATTCTTCACATCTTTCTCTTCTATGAATTTCACATTTTCTTTAGAGAACTTCATCATTTCTCTTTTCAGAATTTCATTTCTTTCTTGGAATTATCATAGTTTTCTCAATTTACTCCTCCCCTTCTTGTTTCAAAATTTTTTTTCTTACGTGTTCAATATATTGATCATTAGATGTTACATTCTACAACTTACTTCTTTCCAAGGAACATCCTCCTTTCCACATTCACTTCAGAATAACATGAATCTTCCATAATTGCTCAATAATTGGGAAGCTGTAATACCCAGAAAAATAAATAAAAATAAATTACATTTAAAATTATATTTTTATTTGGGCTTTTCTTATGTTGGGTCAAACTAGTCATTTAAATTTACATGGGATAATAAGTATTAATAAATGATGGATAAATTAATTTAATAAGATTATGTCTTAAAATTAATTGGGTGCAATTTATGTGTGTAATATTAATCCTATTATAATTAGGGGAATTAATAAATAAAACCTAACTACTTCACTGCATCTCATACCAATCGAGAGGAAGAAAGAAAAATTATGTGAGGCTGATAATAAAGGCGAGGAGAGAAAATAGAGTGGAGAATTTAATCAAAGTAAAATCTTATTCAGTTTATAAATATCACGAGTATGTAGAATCAATTAATTGCAAGAGCAACCATCGATTTTAGAATTCACATACATGGATCCACGTATATTGCATGTGCACATGAAATTGATTAGGTATTGTAAACATAAGTGGGTTATATATATATAATATATATAGTTAGGATGAATAAGTTTCATGTAATATGGTATGCTATATTGTACATTATATATATATATATATATATATATATATATATATATAATGTTGTCATGGAATGAAAGTCAATAGGTGTAGATATTTGGATTCATGAATGCAAATATGAATTTGGTTTTGGAAAGACTCATATGTATAATGTCGTGAGTAAATTTGGACTAATTTGTGTATAAAGACAAGAAATTTCAGATTATATAATAATAATAATAATAATAACAACAACAACAACAACAACAACAACAACAACAACAAAAGCAACAACAACAATAATAATAATAATAATAATAATAATAATAATAATAATAATAATAATAATAATAATAATAATAATAATAATATGATTGTATTTATGGGTTATAGATGGAAGAAATATTTTTACTAGGGTACTTACATTTATTATTATTTTGTGTAATTAGCTCGATCGAAGGAATTTGAAGAGTTATAATTAGGATATACTTTGGGTATTAAATTGTTTAATCCAGGTACGGATTCCGTACTCTTTCAGTGATACTCTTGTTAAATTTGCTTTGCTCGTTTTGTCGCTTGTTTGAATTTCGTCATTATTTTACATAATTGTTTCCTGTGAAATAAATATATTAGTTTTATTTTGGAGTTGATACATATGACTCGTATTTGTACTCTTTGAATTAGGTTATCATGTTTAATATTTATTTTTGATAATTGTAGAGCGGTACATGCTATTACCTTCTTTTAGAGACCTTGTGACCATAATTTGATTTGGTTCAACATGTACATATAGAACCCTTTTGTTGGTATTATGTCGCATGTGTTGTGACATGGTATTTTTGTTAGAATATACTGTAGGGTATACTTGAGCTATAACCACCTGTGGGGGTACCACAGGCATGCCGTCTTGGCACGAGAGACATGACACTCTCCGTGGCGGTGTGATTAGTCCACGGCATCTCCGTTTTGGGCTCCGGAGGAAGTGGGCCATTTGGTGTTTTGTTGTGGGAGGCGTATGGGTTAACCCTATTTTTCTGTTCTGCGGATTTGTGATGTTGTGCCAAACACACTTATCCAATTTGCATACATTTGGATTCGCGGTCCAATGTGTGATTTGCCCGTGTGGCATTATTTTGGTTGCCTATGCGGCATCATTTGATTTGCCTGTGTGGCATTAATTTGACTTTCCTATGTGGCAATGTGTATTTCTGAGCTCATTCGGTATGAAATAACACCCAACCATTTGATTCAGCCTATTATCTCATTGTATTGGTTTTGTTTGTTTCTGTTCAGTTTAATTCATTGAGTTAGTTACTTCAGTTCGTTATTTCTTTACTCTTCTATTGATTCAGATATATTCCAATCAAATCTTTGGAGATTATATTTTTGTCAGTATTTACACTTGAGGCTTTGTTCAGTATTTTGTCTCAATTATTTTCGTATATCAGTTGTATATCTTTTATATATCCAGATCTCAGTATTAAGCAATTGGCTCATGTCAGTTTTTCTTCCTAAGTGAGTTTGCGAGGGGTGATTCAGTATAGTGTGATGACAGAGTTTCCTTTGACCATCTAGGTTGATTCGATTTTTGGTTTTGATTATTTTGACTCTATATGGAGAATTGTATTTAATACTTTATTGATGGATACCATTATTAATGATTTGAGGTTATTAGTGCTCTGTTTCTTATTTTGAGGTTTGTTGTGCTTTGCACGTGACCTCCCTTTCCTTTTCGGAAAGGGGGTGTTACAGAGATGGTATCAGAGCTTAGGTTCTTTCTTATAGAAAACCTATTTAGGTTAGACCTGTGAGTTATGGGTAAATTACTAGGTAGACGTAGGAGTTTGATTTGATTTTGTTCTCTGTTTTGTTGGTCTTGATTTTGACCAAGTGTTTTTAGCTCTTTGAGTTGTAGTTGATTTGAGAAAGGCGAGATTATTTTTTAATATTTTCATTGTTATGTGTTGGAGCAATGATAGTAGTTAATAATTGTGATTGAATAATTGAGGTGAATAAAGCTATACTTTGTGCATATAAGAAACGATCTTATATGAGATGCGCTTATGATATGAGTACTTATATCAGCGAATATTTTATATTGAAGAATTATTTGTTAGAGTTATGTCAGGTATTAATTATTATGAGATCTTAGAATTTAGAATTTGATTTGATTTGGGTTATGCTTAAAATTTTGTTAAGTTTGTGGATAATTTGAGGTATGTGTATCGGTGGGATAATATGATAAAGTGAAAGATATTAAATACAGAGGATTTCTTGTAATTTTGAGGAGTTGTAGAGGTTCGAGGTAATAAGATTAATCTTTTGGAGTAAATCAACTTTCTGGTTATTCTAGACTTTTCGGTTATTCTAGTAAGATATTGAAATTATTTTATATGAAATTTCTTTGTGATAGTAAGATGAGATTTTGAAATTTGTTGAGTTAAGGTTTGTACTAAGAGAATGATTGATTTATTGAATGACTAGATATATAATAAGTGATGAATTCAATATATTTTAAGAGATTTTGGAAGCTATAGTTTGCTTATTCAGATAGTAGGATATATGATTTGGAGTTTGGTATGGTGATGGAGAGATCTTAGTAGTAGTATATTTTTGGTGTAATAATATTTGAGAACTAAATTGATTTGAGGTTATGATATTTTGAAACTCTTAAGGACTTAGGAGAGTTGGTGATAAAGATATATTAGTAGTATATTCTTTGGTGTAATATTATTTGGTGAATAGTTCAAATTGAGGATGAGATATTTTGAAGCTCTTAAGGACTTGGGGAGAGTTGGTAATATAGTTTGCATAGTTGTTTTGTTTATCTGACGTCTTTAGAGTTTTGTATGAATTTATGTAAAATAAAACAAAAATAATTTGTTAGATCTTTGTCATTTGTGGAATATAAACGTTTTACGAATTAAAAATAATTTTAAATATTTTCGGTATTCGAATCGTATTTAGATGAAGAGAATTTTTTTATTTTTTTTTGTGATTTTGAATTATTTTTCGAAGAGTACGTTTAAAAGAATTAAACTCAAAGTTATTAGCGACGGGAGCCGCACCAGCTGTGGATCATGTGATCTAATTTGATGCAACACGAACAACCTTACCAAGGCTTGACACGGTAGCTGACGAATCTATTACATGTATATTGATAATTACGTGGACCGAAGACTTATCCGCGTTGATCGTTACAAATGGCGGCGCTACGTCGTAACTAAAATTTTTTGTAGCTTATTTGAATTCCGAGGATGGAATTATTTTTAAGGGGTGAAAAATATAATAACCCATATTTTATAAAATTAAATATTAATTAATTTTATTTTATACAATTGTATTCAAATTGGAAAAGGTAAGTGACTAATTTTTTTTTTCTTTTATTCCTTGTTTTGTTTGGAAAGTTAAATTATTTTAGTAGATAATTAAATAATCGATTAAATTAAAAATGGGATGTCCATTAGAGTTTTGGTAGCTCCTATATTGAGCTATATTTATATTTAAAGAGTGAAGTTGTAACTTTAATCCTATTCTAATCTGATTAGTTGAATTCCCGAGTAGAATACTTATACGCGCTGCAATCTATTAGAAAAATCATAATCAATTCATTTGATGCCTGAAATGAGTGAATGCAAAGCATGTTTCTTCAGTTTTTTTTCTCGTCCCCTACAATTTTAAAGAAGGAAGAAACTGATGCAATTTTAGATTGTCAATAGCGAGTTGTGAGGAAAAGAATCCCATTTGTTAACGTTTTGTGGAGAAAAAAAATCATTCGGAAAGCGAAGTTGCTTGGGAGATAGAAAAGTCTATTCGAGTGGAGTATCCGCATCTTTTTGATAATTAACTACATTCATTCTTTTGATTCCGGGGACGGAATCCTTTTTAAGGGGGAGGTAATGTAATACCCAGAAAAATAAATAAAAATAAATTACATTTAAAATTATATTTTTATTTGGGCTTTTCTTATGTTGGGTCAAACTAGTCATTTAAATTTACATGGGCTAATAAGTATTAATAAATGATAGTATATTTTAATAGTATTACATATAATAGTATATTTTTATAAAATAATACAAAAAAAGTACATAAATAAAATATTTACAAAATTAATGCATATGCAATATTTAATTACAAAAAGAGTGCAATCTTATCCCTTTAATTATGGCCAAGATTTTCTCCTCCATCTCTCCCACGTTTTCTCCTACTCCATTTTTGATTTCATTCTCCTCCTCCCTCCCTCCCTCCGCCTCCTCCTGTCCAACCCCTCCCCTCCTCCTCCTCCCGCCTCCCGCCTCCCCTCCTCCTGCCACCACCTCCCCCTCCCCCTCCCGCCCTTTCTCCTCCTCCCTCCTCACACACCTTCCCCCATCCCCCGCCCCACCACCTACCCTCCCTCCGCCTCCGCCTCCCCCTTCCCCCACCTCCCACCTCCTCCCGCCCCACCGCCTCCCCCCGTCTCCCCTTCCATCCGCCCTCTTTCTCCTCCCCCTCATCCCGCCCCCTTTCTCCCCCCCACACCCCACACCCCACACCCCACACCTCCACCATCCCTCTCCTCCCGCCCCCTTTCTCCTCCCTCCGTCGCCCACTTCCACCGGTTCATTCTCCACCTCCACTGGTAACCAAACAGTCATACGTTGGTAACCGAACAGTCATGTAGTTGGTAGCCAAACATTCCGATAAGGTAACCAATTCAATTTTATTTGATTACCTATTTATTTTGAATGTGATGCAGTTGGTAACCAAACTTCATACAGTTGGTTATCAAACTTTTCGATAAAGTAACTAATTCAATTTTATTTGATTACCATTTTTATTTTAAATGTGATGCAATTGGTAGCCAAACTTCAGATAAAGGTAAACATTTTAATTTTGTTGGTAACCAAATCGTCAAAAAATTCGAATAAAGAATCAAGCAAGGCGCATGGCCATGATATATATGCTATGGCAATGATTTACGCCATGATATATATAGTGGCGGCGGCAGGAGGCAGGGGGAGGTGGATGATGTACAATAACTCCTTCATAATTTTTTATTTTTAATTTTCTCATTTTGATTTAAATTTTGAATTATGGATTTGAAATTGTTGTTAGATCCAAAAGATTTGAATTTGAATTTTAGTTATCCTTGATTTTAGGTTTGTACTATTTTTGTAATATGAGTCCTAATTACACTCTTTTT
This sequence comes from Panax quinquefolius, assembly GCA_020205615.1. Lineage (NCBI taxonomy): Eukaryota > Viridiplantae > Streptophyta > Magnoliopsida > Apiales > Araliaceae > Panax > Panax quinquefolius. The sequence continues at coordinate 65,174,982 of CM035174.1, read as the reverse complement.
GTAATTATTTAGTTGATGCACTTTTCTTGTAATTACTTTCTATTTGTTGTATACTTATGTAAAGGACCCTAAATTAATTTAATAAGATTGGGTCTTAAAATTAATTGCGTGCAATTTATGTGTGTAATATTAATCCTATTATATTTAGGGGAATTAATAAATAAAACCTAACTACTTCACTGCATCTCATACCAATCGAGAGGAAGAAAGAAAAATTGGCGTGAGGCGGCAATAGGCGAGGGAGAGAAAAATAGAGTGGAGAATTTAATCAAGGTAAAATCTTATTCTGTTTATAAATATCACGAGTATGTAGAATCAATTAATTTCAAGAGCAACCACATATTCTGTCGATTTTAGAATTCACATACATGGATCCACGTATATTGCATGTGCACATGAAATTGATTAGGTATTGTAAACATAAGTGGGTTATATATATATAATATATATAGTTAGGATGAATAAGTTTCATGTAATATGGTATGCTATATTGTATATTATATATATATATATATAATGTTGTCATGGAATGAAAGTCAATAGGTGTAGATATTTGGATTCATGAATGCAAATATGAATTTAGTTTTGGAAAGACTCATATGTATGATGTCAGCAGGTAAATTTGGACTAATTTGTGTATAAAGACATGAAATTTCGTATTATTATATAATAATAATAATAATAATAATAATAATAATAACAACAACAACAATAATAATAAAAATAATAATAATAATAACAACAACAACAACAACAATATTAATAATAATAATAATATTGTATTTATGGGTTATAGATGGAAGAAATATTTTTACTAGGGTACTTACATTTATTATTATTTTGTGTAATTAGCTCGATTGAAGGGAATTTGAAGAGTTATAATTAGGATATACTTTGGGTGTTACATTGTTTAATCTAGGTACAGATTCCGTACTCTTTCAGCGATACTCTTGTTAAATTTGCTTTGCTCGTTTTGTCGCTTGTTCGAATTTCGTTATTATTTCACATAATTGTTTCCTATGAAATAAATATATTAGTTTCATTTTGGAGTTGATACATATGACTCGTATTTGTACTCTTTGAATTAGGTTATCATGTTTAATATTTATTTTGATAATTGTAGAGCGTATACGCCATTACCTTCTTTTTGAGACCTTGTGACCATAATTTGATTTGGTTCAACATGTATATATAGAACCCTTTTGTTGGTATTATGTCGCATGTGTTGTGACATGGTATTTTTGTTAGAATATACCGTAGGGTATACTTGAGCTATAACCACTGTGGGAGTACCACAGTGCATGTCGCTTAACACGAGAGACACGACACTCTCGTGGCGTGTAATTAGTCCACGGCATCTCCGCTTTGGGGCCGGAAGGAAGTGGGCCATTTGGTGTTTTGTTGTGGGAGGCGTATGGGTTAACCTATTTTTTACGCTCATGGATTTGTGATGTTGTGCCAAACACACTTATCCTATTTGCATACATTTGGATTCGCGGTCCAATGTGTGATTTGCTTGTGTGGCATTATTTTGGTTGCCTATGTGGCATCATTTGATATGCCTGTGTGGCATTAGTTTGACTTTCCTGTGTGGCAATGTGTATTTCTGAGCTCATTCGGTATGAAATAACACCCAACCAATTGATTCAGCCTATTATCTCATTGTATTGGTTTTGTTTGTTTCTGTTCAGTTTAATTCATTGAGTTAGTTACTTCAGTTCGTTATTTCTTTACTCTTCTGTTGATTCAGATATATTCCAATCAGATCTTTGGAGATTATATTTTTGTCAGTATTTACACTTGAGGCTTTGTTCAGTATTTTGACTCAATTATTTTTGTATATCAGTTGTATATCTTTTGTATATCTGTATCCGTACTGGGCAATTGGCTCATGCTGTGTTTTTCTTCTGGCAGGTTTGCAGGGGTGATTCAGGGCTAGTGTGATGACAGAGTTGCCTTTGACCATCTAGGTTGATTCGATTTTTGGTTTTGATTATTTTGACTCTATATGGAGAATTGTATTTAATACTTTATTGATGGATACCACTATTAATGATTTGAGGTTATTAGTGCTCTGTTTCTTATTTTGAGGTTTGTTGTGCTTCGCACGTGACCTCCCTTTCTTTTTTGGGAAGGGGGTGTTCCATAAGCAATATGAATAACTCAGGATTTTAAATGATTATCCAATCATGATGAGGGGTCACAAGACCATGAACTCATCTCTAGGTTTAATAGTGTTTCACCCCCGGTTCTTCACACTTTAAACCCTTTTAACAAAATGTTTATCAATCACAAAAGAGTGGAAATACCCTCTACAAGTACTCTAGGTGATCATCCTATCGTACCACTACGTCGTGCACAACGTATTACATCTTTACATCGTAACGACTATATGCATTACTTTCAGAAACATTGTCTCCGATAACATGTCCCTTTTTATAGGGTTGTTCACATCAGCTTCTTAACATCTGAATCCGCACCAAAATAATTTGGTTTACTATAGTTTGACAAAGAACACTTGAATTTCATGAACATCTTTCAATATTCGTCTAGCTGAATCAAATAGTATAGACTTCTACAACAATTCAGAAATTTCCAGAATCTCAAATTTTTATTTCCAACATGCAAGCATGCTTACGATTTTGATAACTTGCTCAATTTAACTCCTTTTATTATGAAATTTGGACAGGTTGTACCTCATGCTACATATTATTTTATAAAATTATTACATACACTAATCGGGTCATATAAACCATGATTCTGAGGCTCCGAAAAACCCAAAATTCACAGATTTCACATTCAACCAACTTTGACAAATTTTGTGATTTTGATTCTAACAGATGTGCTCGACTCCTACTGTCCAGATCACTTCTACCGACATATATGAACATGTTACAACAAACAAACTCGCTAAATTACCATGTTTTGAACAAATTGACAATTAAGAGGCATTTTATCAAACATATCACATACATACATGAAATCTTTGATTCTCTATGTAATTGCAGCATGTTTAATTAAACCATAATTTTCATTCCTTATCATCCTCATAACAGAAACCAACATTAGCATAGCCTCACGAAATCAACATAAACCATTTACCATGGATATACATGTTTTTTCACTATTTTTCTTTAAGAACATGAAAAAGAGAGTTTCATGGCTTACATTTTTGGACGAATTTCCCTTGTGTTAATCTGATTATCCATCTTCCTTGCTTGTTAGTTGCTATGTAATCTCCAGTATTTATTTTCCTCCTCTCAAGCTCTCATTATCTCACTTTCTCCCTTTTGTTGCTCTCTTGGTGGAATTTTGCAAATGAGAGGAATATATGAGTGGAGAGTATATATGTATATGATATTAGCATAGGCTTCCCTTGCCTCTTCCATTGCCAAATTATCAGTTATGTACATATTGCTCATAATGCATAGGTTTAGTATGGAGAGGGGAGTTAAGAAAATGAAAAGTTTTAGTTTATTACACAAGTATAACTCCCTCTCTCTCAATATCTTGCAATATGTATACTTCCTCCTCCCTTGTCCCAATTCGTGAGTCATAGGATCCCACCAGCTGCTGAACAATTAAATAAACACATTATAATATTATTTTAATCCTTTAAATGCCCATTTTGACCATTTTGCCCTCCGTGGCCAAACGTGTTCGATACTTATATCAATTCCTACAAAAGTTAACGTTCTGGATGTCATGGGACTATCCGTTTCATCAAAATCATCACTGAAATTTGTGGTTGACTTTAACCAAAAAGTCAATCGTGACACATTTTCATGGTTACATTCTAACCTGACTAATTTCGACGTTCCGGACTCGAATACACAGTCCGCGTCTCTAAATTCAGCTCCAAACTCCAGGTCATGATTTAATACCAACCCACGTAATAAAAAGAATTAATTCCCCACTTAATCAATTTAAATAGTTAAATAAAACTAAACCAACTATTTAAATACATCTCATCACATAACTTAACATAACACATATACATGTATAACACATATACATCTAATAAATGAAATCACATAAGAGTTTCACATAAGTTCGTTTATTGATAATTATTAAACTACATAGAAAATCTCGGATATTACATTCACCCTCCCTTAAAAGGATTCCGTCCCCGGAATCATTACACATCAAACAAAAATATTAGGGTAGTTTTTCATCATTTTATCCTCGAGTTCCCATGTAGCCTCTTCGGCGTTGTGGTTCCTCCACACTACCTTAACAAAAGGTATTATCTTATTTCTTAACACCTGTTCTTTTCTATCAATTATCTGTACTAGAACCTCTTCATAGGTTAAGTCCTTCTCAAATTGAATAGGTTCATACTCTATGACATGCTTGTAGTCTTGCTTATAGGGTCGTAGGACCGAAATATGAAACACGTTGTGTATATGTTCTAACTCTAGAGGTAAATGTGACGCCCCCAAATCCATGTAACATTGATTAAAGGACATGGTGCTCACAGTACAACATACAACATTATTTATCTAAGTAAACTCCAACAACAATAATAATAATATTAACTATTACATATTTATTCAAAATAAAGTCCCAAGTCTTTACAACCTTTAGTAAACTGAAACTTAAACTTAGCGTTTATCGCTATATTACATCATAAGCCGAAATAAATAAACTTATTACATAATTAAATTTCAACATTTCATCTTAGACTTTCCCTTGTCCTTGCCCGAGCCCTCTGCCTTTTCATCATTAACTGAAAGGTTTAGCAAAAATGAGCACAAATTACCCAACAAGTATATAGAATAGATGGAAAGCATATGTCAGGAGTAAAATCATCTGAATAACTAAATATCAACAGTTGAAAGAAATATCAAGGCTTAGGCAGGAATATCAACAATAAGATTTGAAGAATTCTCAATATCATACTAAGGGGTGTAGAATACCCTGAACATTACTTTGTTTCATTGAAAACCATCAGACGGTTTAACAATCAAATAGATTGCAAACGGTCTCTGCAAGTACTCTAGGTGATCAGCCTATCGTACCCTACATTGTGCACAAGTGTTAAGTTTAAACTGCATAAGCACAAATGGGACTATTTTCCTGACATCTGTTTGTCCATTTTTTTCGAGTTGTTCATCTTAGTAATCATGCGTGACCGCACCAAAGAAGTTTGGATTGGTAGACATTACATAGCTTCAAAGGATTTGAATTGTTTAAACAATATACTATGTTTGCAGAAATAACATCTAGCTGGAACGAAAGCTAGAAAACATGCTTAAATATAGTTCATTAAGGGAATAAGAACTTTAAAGCATAGCAGTTTCAATAGAATCAATAATCATCAATAACGCTTTCAAACACGCTTGAAGTTATTGAACTTTACAATAAAGGAGCTTGCACGAATGATTAATTAATCACAAGCACGAACTTACCCTCGTTGCAATCAACTGAATAAGAGTTGAATAAATTCATAATGAAAAATAGGGTCAGAAACATGCCTGATAAGTCTTCTATAGTTAAAGCTATGTACTAGTTCTTCACGTAACCTATTCATTTAAGTCACATTAAGCAACTAAGTATGCAAATACTAGTTTTAAGGATACATGATTCTTTTCATCAACTTTTAGAGGTAATAACAGTAATAGTTTATTGTTATTATTAGCATTGCATGTGTCAAATGTTTCTATATATCTAGTTCAGAATTGGTGTCATTACATTCATCAATTTTTATTTGAAATATCAACATTCTTCTAAATTACTTAGTAATCGTTACATCGTTCTATGTTTATATTATACATAATGTAACTAACATACTTGAACTCGTTCTTTATCGCTTCACTAATGTTGACCATAATTCAAAATTTCAATACTTAACATCCTCATTAAATTCTTTATCAATCACATAGGATTTATCAATCAAATTCTAAGTTAGTTATGCTTAAAGTACATTTTTTTAGTGATTTTAACTATTCAAATGCTCAACATCAAGAATCAGAATTGAAAACGAAAAACAAAACCCAAAACAGGTAGCCAACCTCTTCATGGCGCAGCCACTTTGTGATTTTGTAGTTTTTAATTTGTAAGTTAGTTTGCCTCTAATTTTGGATACGCTATAGACACCATAGCAGGCTATATTTAAAAATTATGAACCACCTATTTTGGATATCTTAGGCAATCCAAAACAGGCCCCAAAAATGTTTGGTCGCAACTATTTTCAAGTTTTTTCCAGCTTTACCCTCTCTCGCTAAAACAGTCATAACTTTTTCGTTTCAAAACATTTTTGAGCAATTCTTGAGCCCACGCGAAGCTAACTTCCGAGGCTACAGTATTAATTCTTTGACCATTTCCAAATTCAAAACACAGAATTCCAGAAAATTCGTGCAAGGGAACTGTTTCAAATCTGATTTCCAAATTTTGGACAGATTCGACACACCCACTTTGGAATGCCATAATTCCCTCCTCCGAAGTCGAAATTAGTCTGTTTCAGATGCTATGGAAAGCTTATTCAATCTACTATAATACCCCAAAAGCCCATAATTTTCTGGAAAGTCTAGCTAGCCCCGAATTTGTCCTTAGGGTCAGCAGTTCACAATTCTTCGATTTCCAACATGTTTATTTCGCAACCTTATTACTTCTAGCTCATATACCAAATTAGAAAATTTTTTAAATATGTTATATATTGTATATGAGACTGTATTTAAAAGTTATAAACTTCCCATTTCGGAATCTTTAAGCTCTAGTGGTCAATAAAAGCTTAACACACTTATTTCCAATTTTTTGTTTTGGTTTAGAATAGCTTTTCGCTTTCATTTAATATGCCAAAACTCTTTATTTATCATCATATATGATGTACATATCTAGCCCAAGCTTTAGTTTTGCATAATATTTGGTTTTTAACCAAAACAGTCCATACAGAACTTTCAACAAACACCTTGTGTGTCACTTTTGCGATTTTATTCCCACTAATCTATAGAGGATATGACCATGATACTTGGACACAATAAACTTCATACAACAAGGTTTTTTACAAAAATATTACATCCAAGAAATTAACATGCTAAGACCATAAACCGGTTGCCTTGAAAGCGTGTCAGCACTGGTTCTATACTTCGAAAAATTCTGGAAATTTCCAAAATCTGCAGATTTTTATTTCCAACATGCATGCTTACGATTTTCATAACTTTCTCAATTTAACTCATTTTCTTATGAAATTTGGACAGGTTGTACCTCATGCCACATACTATTTTATAAAATTATTACATACACTAATCGGGTCATATAAACCATGATTCTGAGGCTCCGAAAAATCCAAAAATCACTGATTTCACATTCAACCAACTTTGACAAATTTTGTGATTTTGATTCTAGCATGCATGGGCTCGACTCCTACTATCCAGATTACTTCTACCAACATATATGAACATGTTACAACAAACAAACTCACTAAATTACCATGCTTTGAACAAATTGACAACTAAGAGACATTTTATTAAACATATCGCATACATACATGAAATTTTTGATTCTCTATGTAATTGCAACAAGTTTAAACCAGAATTTTAATTCCTTATCATCCTCATAACAGAAACCGACTTTAGCATAGCCTCATGAAATCAACATAAACCATTTACCATGGCTATACATGTTTTTTCACTATTTTTCTTCAAGAACATGAAAAAAAGAGTTTCATGGCTTACCTTTTTGGACGAATTTCCCTTCTGTTAATCTGATTATTCCGATATTTTCTATGTAATTTAATAATTATCAATAAATGAACTTATGTGAAACTCTTGTGTGATTTCATTTATTAGATGTATATGTGTTATACATATATGTGTTATGTTAAGATATGTGATGAGATGTACTTAAATGGTTGGTTTAGTTTTATTGAACTATTTAAATTGATTAAGTGGGGAATTAATTCTTTTTATTACGTGGGTTGGTATTAAATCATGAGCTGGAGTTCGAAGCGGAATTTAGAGACGCGGACTGCGTATTCGAGTCCGGAACGTCGAAATTAGTCAGGTTAAACTGTAACCACAAAAATGTGTCACGGTTAACTTTTTTGTCAAAGTCAACTGGTTGACTTTTTCAGGGAAAAAGGCAACCACGAATTTTGGTGATGATTTTGACAAAACGGATAGTCCCATGACGTCCGAAACGTTGACTTTTATAAGAATCGATATAAGTATCGAACACGTTTGGCTACGGAGGGCAAAATAGTCAAAATGGGCATTTAAAGGATTATAATAATATTATAATGTGTTTATTTAATTGGTCAGCAGTTGGTGGGATCCTGTGACTCATGAATTTGGGCAAGGACAAGGGAAAGTCTAAGATGAAATGTTGAGACTTAATTATGTAATAAGTTTATTTATTTCCGCTTATGATGTAATGTAGCGATAAACGCTAAGTTTAAGTTTCAATTTATTAAAGGTTGTAAAGACTTGGGACTTTATTTTGAATAAGTCTGTAATAGTTAATATTATTATTATTATTATTATTGTTGGAGTTTACTTAGACAGATGATGATGTATGTTGTACCGTGAGCACCATGTCCTGTTATCGATGTTACACAGATTTGGGGGCATCACAGGTTGGTATCAAAGACATAGGTTATAAACCTTAGGTGGGGAACCTTAGACTATAACCTTAGGGAAGTTAGTGGAGAAAATAAGGAGATGAACTCACGTAGAGTTCTAGGGGTTGTGTTAAATCTATTTTTTTAAAAACAAAAACATCTATTTTAAACTACTAACCGAGTTATTTTGTCTTGTTTGAAGGATGTCAGGAGAAGAGGAGGTTAAACATATCCACGTTGTGAGTGAACAGTTGGTGACAGCTGTACTTGCGCCTGTAGATGGGGCAGCAACTGACTCAGACCCAGAAGAGTATCCTGAAGAGGGAGAGAAGCCCGAGGAGGACTCTGAAGAAGCACCTAAGGATACTTTATTGGATGAGTTGATGGATAGGATTGCAGAGTTGAACGACAGAGTCCATGAGTTGAAGGAGATGTATCAGGGGGAGCAATAGGCTACAGCATTGCTTAAGGCATTGGTGCATCACCTGGTAATTAGGAATGGGGATCTGGCTGACAAGCTACGGGCATCAGACCAAAAGACAGATAGGCTGAAGAATGAGAAAGAAGCTATTAGGACCAACTTGGGACATACCATTATTGGGTTAGAGTCGAGGATACAGAGTCTCCAAACTGACAAGCAGATTATTACTACATTCTGGAGAGATGAGAGGAAAGACCGTGCTCGGACCGAGAAGCTAACAGCTGAGTTAAAAGGTGAAGTAAGAGATAAGAAGGTTTGGATGGACAGGATGAAGTACGCATTTAAGTCAGCACATGAGAGGTTCCAGCATAGGGTGTTTCACTTTCCACGTGAAGAGTACTTGGATCAGACATACCATAAGCCGTAATCAATTTGGTCTTTGGAGATGGCGGATGAAGAACACGAAGATGCCATTAGCTGAGGTCTTTAGTTTATTCGTGATGAACTTTTACTATTAGCGTTTAGAACGCTTAGCTAAGAAATAAAACTTGGTTTTGGTTTTTACCAAGTACTTTGGTTTAAGTGATGTAAATGGCTTAATGCCATAACGTGATGAAATACCTTGGGTGTTATGTTTATAAATAAATATGTTTTTATTTAAGTATGTGATGTGATGATTAAGTTCATTTCTTATAAATGATATATTATGTAAAGTAAGTTATAAGATAATAACATTAAGTTCATTTTAAACATATAGATGGCTAGAGGAAGACATCGTCAAACAACCGAGGGGTCAGGCGGTAATTCTGGGGATCCACCGAACCCTATGCAATAGTTTGTAGACATGTTAGTGGGGGCACTTCAGAATCGAACCCCGAATGCCAATAACCCTCTAGTGGACAGAGTGGCACACTTTAAGGTCTTCAAAAGCGCGGGACCCCCTAAGTTCAAAGGGACCACTGAACCCATCGAAGCTCAAACTTGGGTCAAGGAAATCAAAAAGGCATTCGCTATCGCCCGAGTAGGTGATGATCAGAAAATAATCTTTGCCACTTATATGCTGAAGGGTGAAGCCAACTTCTGGTGGGAGGAAAACCAGACCAGGGCTAGAGAAGGTGTGATACCTTGGGAAGGGTTTACGAAAATCTTTTTTGAGAACTATTTTTCGGTTAGTATGCAGTGTCGCATGGAGATGCGATTCCTGGAGTTGATGCAAGAAGACATGATGGTACCTTAATATGCCGCAAAAGTCCACTAGCTGGCGAGGTTCGCACCTCACCAGGTCAACACTGAGGAGAGAAGAACGAGGAGGTTTGAGCAGGGTCTCAAACCATGGCTATATAACAGACTCTCGGTATTACAGACAAATAACTTTGCGACTCTCCTAGAAAAAGCTATAATCGCGGAGGGCGAAAGTGAGGCCCTGATGAAATTTAACAAGGAAAAAAAGAAGAAGAATGAAGGAGGGAATCGTGGGGAAGGTAGCAGCAATAGTGGTGCAAACAAGAGGAAGTGGAACAATAACAACAGTAGCAGCAATAATTTCAATTCGGGAAACTCTGAGGGGAAAACCAAGGGAAGCAAAGAAAAGAACTAAGGCATGTAAGAAGTATGGGAGGAATCACTCGGGGGCATGTCTAAAAGGGAAGAATGTTTATTTCAACTGCGGGCATGAGGGGCACATCTCTCCCAATTGCTCTGCACCAAAGAGAAATAGATGTTTCTGTTAGGTTTGTAATATTCAAGAACGCAATCAAATTGCAAAAATAAGCGGAAACGTGTAAAAATCAGAGTTTAAAATTTTTACAAACCATATACCCGGATCACCCTTTATGCACAATTATTAATTAAACGAAAAATTGAAGAACAAGAATCATACCCTTGAAGATCCGAGCTTCCTCAGGTACAAGTTCACCTCCAATTCTTTTCGCGTTCAACTTGAATCCACCGGGTTTGGTTCCTTCCTTTGATCAACGTTAGCCACCCAAGTGTTTGGCCTCTAGAGGTGATCCACCAAGGAAGAAGAATGATTCAAGAAGATGGGTGGTTGGCTAAACCCTAGTTTTTCTATCTCTATAGAAAAGGAGCATACTCTCCAACATTTGGAATTGCGTATCTTTTGATATCTGATATAAGACTCCTCTTATAAAGATATCAGATAACCTTATTTAATAAAATAAGGTATTATTTAATTAAACTCTTTTAATTAAATGGGCTCCCTAATCTTATTAGGGATAATTAATTAAACTCCTATAACTAATTTTCCTCCTAATCCTATTAGGAATAAATGAAAGTATTTATATTAAATTAATTTCTAAACTCTTTTTTAGAAATTAAAATAATAATAATAATTGTAATAATATTAATAAGACTCCTCTTATTAATTTATATTTAATATTTCTAAAATATTAAATAATAAATATTAAGCTATTTAATTTATTCTATCACCGTAGATTAAATTAAATATACATAATATATTATTACGATTATGCCATTAACTTCTTAAATAATTATTCTTCCTTTTATGGTGTGACTCATTAGGTTCTCCATATTAAACCTAGGTTGTGAATAAATCAATTAGAACAATTCTAATCTTATTTAAATATATAAATTAAACAATTAATTTATTTAAATAAATAATATTTATTCTACAATAGGGATAAGCCTCCTCATGCATCAACAACGACTTTTCGGATAATATAGATTTCAACATTAATCATAAAATAACCTTTGAGTAAATAGTTACTGCATAATTCAATCCTTCCACCATACAATGTCCCAATTAAATATAAGACATGGAATTCACCGTCGAGTCTTATTTTATTTAATTATATGTATTTCGATCCTTAAATGCACAACTCAAATAATGCAAATTAGAAACTCCTTTCTAATTTCATTCTCTTTGGCCAAGGACTACTTTGGGTTGTCATTTATCGAATCACATAGACATTTCTCTTCTTTTAATAGAAGTGGTAGATTCTTTATTGATCATACATTATCTCCATGTACAACTTATTATACCCAAGCATACCCTTTGATATACCCTAAAGGTCTTAAGGAATAAGTCAAAGTATAACTCATCATACACAAGATACTATGATGATCTCAAGTCCAAGGATCACTTGACTACTATCACTACATGAATTCCTATTGACAGTGCAAGTAAAACTCCATTAGGTATTCCTTAGCGAGCCACGCTCAAAGTGAACTTATTCTCTAATAAGCACCTACATACTTGCTTTAGTGTCTCCACACGATATCATGAGATCAATCATACTCATCCAATGAAGCAAGCAACGTATGTACCAATCTATCCAGATTCACTAATCCCTAATTTAGTAATCCAATGATTGGGAACTATTTTAGTTTTAAGCTTTCTAAGAATTTAGATCTCATTAGAATGATCATCATCATTATTCTAAAAGCATTGCTTAAAACTATGGGTTTATCACATATTATAAAACAGCATCATGTAGATAATTAAAAGCCTTTAATAAATTAATACTTTTTATTAATAAATGAATAAGATTGTTACAAAGTATATGTTTTATCATCAAACATGATTGGCTTGTGTGCATACTACTTTCAGTTTCAACTGTGGAGCATTGGGTCATCAGGCGAGGAATTACCGAAAGAAGAACTCAGCAGGAGGAAATAGAGGAAGGGGACCAAGAGGTGGAAATCTCACGATTAATGGACCACCAACTCAGAATTGACCCACAGCTAGGACTTTCAACATGACGGTTCAGGATGCGGTCGCATCCAGGGATGTGGTTTCAGGTATCATTCAGATCAATGATATATCTGCTTACATATTCTTTGATTCGGGTGCTACTTGTTCCTTCGTAATGCATATATTCTCCCAACGATTAAACTTACCCCAGGAAGAATTAAAATATCCTATGAACATAGAAGTTGTTAATAAGGAAATAATTCTCGTTAGCCATGTCTATAGGAATTGTGTTGTAGACATCAGGGGATATAAGTTACTTGTGGATTTAATTCAAATTCAATTCGGAGAATTTAATGTAATTCTAGGAATGGATTGGTTATATAACCATGGAGCGATGATAGATTGCCAGAAGAAGTGTATAAACCTTAGGACTCCAGATTAGTCTAAGGTAGCGTTCTATGGAAGTAGGTCGCCGAGACACTCAAGTTATCTGACGATGATGCAAGTGAGGAAGTTACTAAGAAAGGGATGTATAGGATATTTGGCCCATATCATCGATACACAGAAAACAGGGATAGAGATGGGACAGATACCAGTAGTGAACGAATTTCTAGATGTATTTCTAGAGGAATTGCCAGGACTTCTGCCAGATCGGGAGGTCGAATTTGTTATATTTTTAGTACCGAGAACGACACCAATTTCGAAAGCCCCTTACAGAATGGCACCGACAGAAATGAAGAAGCTAATGTTACAGTTGCAGGAGTTATTTGATAGGAAGTATATTCAACTGAGTGTGTCTCCTTGGGGGGCACCGATTTTATTTGTGAAAAAGAAGGACGGATTGAAGAGACTATGTATCGACTATCGAGAGTTGAACAGGGTGACGATTAAGAACAAGTACCCATTACCTAGGATAGATGATCTGTTCGATCAGTTGAAGAGAGCGAAATATTTTTCCAAGATCGACTTGAGGACGAGATATCACTAGTTAAAGGTGGGAAGGAGGATGTACCTAAGACAGCGTTCAGGACTCGTTACGGTCATTACGAGTTCCTGGTGTTGTCGTTCGGGTTAACAAAGGCGCCAACAACATTTATGGACATGATGAATCGGGTATTCAAGCAATACTTAGATAAATTCGTAGTTGTGTTCATAGATGATATCGTGATCTATTCCAAGACTCAGGAAGATCATGCTGAACACTTAAGGTTAGTGTTGAGGGCATTGAGGAAGGATAAGTTGTACGCAAAATTCTCGATGTGTGAGTTCTGGTTGGAGAAAGTTCAATTTCTGGGTCACGTGATCGACAAGGACGGAATCTCTATGGATCCAGCGAAGGTGGAAACGGCACAGAATTGGTAACAACCAAAGTCACCGACCGAAGTAAGAAGTTTTTTAGCATTGGAAGGCTATTATAGACGGTTTATCCAAGATTTTTTAAAGATAGTGGGAACGTTGACGAATTTAATGAAGAAGTCGGTAAAAAATTGTTTGGACGGAGAAGTGTGAAGAGAGTTTTAAGGAACTCAAGAAAAGACTGAGTGAAGCACTAGTGTTGTCTTTACCCGACGATATAGGTGACTTCGTGATTTTCAGTGATGCATCAAACAAAGGACTTGGCTATGTGCTTATGCAACATGGTAAAGTTATTGTGTACGCATTGCGTCAATTGAAGGATTACAAAAAGGGATATCCTACCCATGACCTGGAATTGGCAGCGGTAGTATTTGCCCTAAAGATATGGAGGCACTATTTATATAGTGTAAGATGTGAAATATACACGGACCATAAAAGTCTGAAGTACATCTTCATGCAGAAGGAGTTGAATATGAGACATAGAAGATGGTTGGAGCTTATAAAGGATTACGATTGCGACATCTTATATCATCCAGGAAAATCTAACATGGTAGCAGATGTGCTAAGTAGAAAAGGCAGTGATAGGTTGGCAATGCTAACAGCTCAAGAGGAGTTAATTAAGGAGATGGCTAGATTGGAACTCGAGATAAAAAGTTTGAGGGAGCCAGAGGAGAAATCAAGGAAGCACAAGACAGCGATGAGGAATGCGAGAAGTTGAGGAAAAGAATTTTAGATGGAGAAGAGCTTAAATTCAGTATGGGTGGTGATGGACAATTAAGATTTGAGAAGAGAATTTGAGTACCAGCGGTGTCTGAATTAAAGGAAGAAATCTTGCAAGAAGTGTTAGGTTTGTAATATTTCAGAACGCAATCAAATTGCAAAAATAAGCGGAAGCGAGATAAATCAGAGTTTAAAAAAATTTACAAACCATATACCCGGATCACCCTTTATGCACAATTATTAATTAAACGAAAAGATATGAAGAACAAACATACCCTTGAAGATCCGAGCTTCCTCAGGTACAAGTTCACCTCCAATCCTTTTCGCGTTCAACTTGAATCCACCGGGTTTGGTTCCTTCCTTTGATCAACGTTAGCCACCCAAGTGTTTGGCCTCTAGAGGTGATCCACCAAGGAAGAATAAGAATTCAAGAAGATGGGTGGTTGGCTAAACCCTAGTTTTTCTATCTCTATAGAAAGGGCGTACTCTCCAACAAATTGGAATTATTACGTATGTTATAAAAGTCAACAACTCCCACCACCCATAATAAGACTCCTCTTATTTATAGATGTGGGCAACCCACCTTAACAATTAAGGAATTGAGATTTATTTAATTAATTAAATTCTTTTAATTAATTAAGCTCCCTAATCTAATTAGGCATAATTAATTAAACTCCTTTAACTAATTTTCCTTCCTAATCCAATTAGGAATAAATGAGAGTACTTATATTAAATTAATTCCTAAACTCTTTTAGAAATTAAAATAATAATAATTGTAATAATATTAATAAGACTCCTCTTATTAATTTATATTTAATATTTCTAAAATATTAAATAATAAATATTAAGCTATTTAATTTATTCTATCACCATAGATTAAATTAAATATACATAACATATTATTACGATTATGCCATTAACTTCTTAAATAATTATTCTTCCTTTTATGGTGTGACCCTTTAGGTTCTCCATATTAAACCTATTGTGAATAAATCAATTAGAATAATTCTAATCTTATTTAAATAAATAAATTAAATAATTAATTTATTTAAATAAATAATATTTATTCTACAATAGGGATAAGCCTCCCTAGCGATCAACGCGACTTCCGGATAATATAGATTTCAACATTAATCATTAAAGAACCTTTGAGTAAATAGTTACCGCATAATTCAATCCTTCCACCATACAATGTCCCAATTAAATATAAGACATGAAATTTCATCAAGTCTTATTTTATTTAATTATATGTATTTCGATCCTTAAATGCACAACTCTAAATAATGCAAATTAGAAACTTCTTTCTAATTTCATTCTCGCTTGCCAAGGACTACTTTGGGTTGTCATTTATCGAATCACATAGGACATTTCTCTTCTTTTTATTAGAAGTGGTAGATTCTTTATTGATCATACATTATCTCCATGTATAACTTATTATACCCAAGCATACCCTTTTGATATACCCTAAGGGTCTTAAGGAATAAGTCAAAGTATAACTCATCATACACAAGATACTATGATGATCTCAAGTCCAAGGATCACTTGTACTACTATCACTACACAGAATTCCTATTGACAGCAAATAAAACTCCATTAGGTATTCCTTAGCGAGCCAATGCTCAAAGTGAACTTATTCTCTAATAAGCACCTACATACTTGCTTTAGTGTCTCCACACAAATGATCATGAGATCAATCATCCTCATCCAATGAGCAAGCAACGTATGTACCAATCTATCCGGATTCACTAATCCCCAATTTAGTAATCCAATGATTGGGAACTATTTTAGTTTTAAGCTTTCTAAGAATTTAGATCTCATTAGAATGATCATCATCATTATTCTAAAAGCATTGCTTAAAACTATGGGTTTATCACATATTATAAAACAAAGATCATGTAGATAATTAAAACCTTTAATAAATTAATACTTTTTATTAATAAATGAATAAGATTGTTACAAAGTATATGCTTTATCATCAAACATGATTGGCTTGTGTGCATACTACTTTCAATCTCCCACTTGCACTAAAGCCAATCGCCATTGTATCTTATACTCTTCTTCTCTAAGTGACGATTATCCTGCTGTTGGATAAGCTTTAGTTAATTGATATGTAATGTTGTTCTTGAGAGTCCACCATCTCTATAGTGATTTCCCATCTTTCAATGATTCTTATAATCAAATGAAAGTGCCACAACACATGTTTAGATCCAAGATGAGACTTAGGAACTATTCCTAGTTCTGTAATGAACTTTTAATCCAAACAATCAACTTGCAGCTTCATTTATAGATATATACTTTGTCTTTATAACTAAACCAGTAACTCTTTGCTGTTTGGAACCTTTCCAATTCACTACACCACAGTTCAAGATAACGCTTTACCTTAAAGTGGATTTTTCTGTCGTCTTGGTTTGTCTGAAAAACTTGAGTCTGTTAAGCCCTCTAGTTTTAATTAAGACCCACCATGAATATGATCACATCCTTAGTGCCAGTTAAGCACTTTAAGATGTTTTTCACTGACTCATAGTGAACTTCTCCATAATATGACTGATCAACATCAGGTCTCGTACATTTCATTGCATGCATGATTGTCACTCATGCGACCTCTCTTTTCAGGAGTCTGTGGGGACAATTAAGAGAGATACACTCCATAGCTCATCGACATGAGACATATCTTGGAGTTTGCCATGCTAAACGACTTTAGCATCAAATGAATATACGTTCCTTGGGTTAAGTCGAGCATCCTCTTAAATCTATCTATATAGATTTACATCCCCAATAATGATACTCTTCCCAAATCATTCATGGAGGATTGTTTAGACAACTTTATCTTTACTGATTGTAGCATTGGTATGTAATTCCTCATCCGTAGTATATCAACATATAATACTAGAAATTTCAAGACGCTCCCACTGACCCTTTTGTACACACTAAAACTCTTACCTCATCAGATGTAACTCGGATCATCATCTTCTACGATCGTACCTCATCATCATCATCCATGATGAATCCATACCTCCTAGGTATCTTCAAGACTTTTTTTCTGATTTACGATTCAAATGTGTACAATATGTCTATCTACGTGTTCCTCTTATTTGACTTATAGTGTTTTGTGGTTCTTGAACTCTTCAAGATCTATTATCCTCCCACTAGCCCCTTTTAATGATAAACACCCTTATCTTGAAGGCGCGCGCGTGTTTTCGTAACAAACACCTTTTGCTAAGTAGAATTATAGAACATATACCCTAAACTTACTTTAGGATGTCCCACAAATCGACACTTGTCAAATCTTGTCCCAAGCTTATCCTTTGAAACCTTTTTCACATAAGTTGGACAACCACTTATCTTAACATACTTAAGATTAGGAATCCTCCCTGTCCATAACTTTTATGGAGTCTTGGGGCCGGATTTAGAGGTTACCTTTTCGTAGATATACAGCCATTTCTAGGACATGACCCTAGAGGGATACTGGAATGTCGGTAAAATCATTATGGACCGCACCATGTCAAACAAGGTATGATTTTTCCTTTCAGATACACCAATCAATTATTGCGTATCAAGAGGCGTCCATTATGAGAAAACCATTTGAGATGATCTAGAAACTTATTGCACAAGTATTTATTCCTTGATCTAATCAAAGAATCTTAATACTTTGCCAATTTGTTTCACTTCTGAATTCTTTGAACCTTTCAAATAATTCACACTTGTATTTTAGCAAATACACACATTCAACTCTTTGAATGATCATCTCCTTTTCTTATACTAATTTGTTCAATATGCAAAATTATTTTCATGTAAGTCAAGTATACAAAATTTATTAAGTAATATTCCAGTTCTATACAAAACATTATTATTATAAATAGAACAACAATTGTTCTTAATTATAATACCAAAGATTTCATTGTCCAACAATAAAATGGAAATAATATTTTAACAAGAACTGGAATACAATAACAACTTATCGACTTAATAGATTTGCCCGTAGCGATCTGCTAAACTATAAGTTTCTATAGCTAATGCATGAACCTTTGCTTCATTTTCCACACATAGGAATACTTATCTTTGTTTAACTTTCTACTGCTTGGTCCCTTCATAAATCTATATTTATGATAACCAAAGCTCGGTATCCAATACCCAAGTAGAACCTCGACTTAAAGAAAAAATTATTTTAAATCATGAAAAATTTGTATTTATAACCAAAACTTCACTAAGCTTCTTTGGTTAGCCTCTGCAAGATGCTTCTTGCAGCTTTCTTTCGATGTCGGGCTTATTATTGTGGTGGAAGCAAACTCATTTGCTATCCGTATCGCTTTTATTCTTATTATCCTTTGTTTATGCCTTTCTATTTACCTTCTTTGAATCGTTCTTCTTTTTCGAAAGATCCTTTGGCCCCTACCAAGAAGACTTAATCTTTCTTGGTTGAAAGTGACTCTCAACATTTTTCAATATGTTAAGCAAATCAAATGAGGTCGATATCTAGCTTGTTCATATGAAAATTCACAATAATTGTAAAAGGAGTCCGGAAGTGAGTGCAAGATCAAATCTTGGCTCAACTCTCCATCCATGACAAAACCAAATGTCTAATTGATCAATCAAATTGATTATGTTAAGAACTTTTGTCTGCATCTTATAATGCCATCGGCCATTCTAGATCGGAAGAGCTCCTTAGATATCTCGATATCTATCGGGCCCCACTTTCCTCACCATCAACTACTTGATGTGCGGGAATATAGTAGGAGCATCCATAGTTTCATCTTGACGCTGAAGCTCGTTACTCATAGATGCGAGCATGATGCATTGAGCCAATCAGCATCATCTTGCCACTTTCTAAAAGTAGCAATCTCTTCCTCGTAGGCATTATGCGCAACCATTGCAGGGATAGGCGTATTATGACATAAGATAGCTCTTCACTATGAGAACTATTCTCAAATTCCTTAACCAATCCGCTTAAATTGGCCCGGTTAATTTAGCATCTAATATGCTTCGCATGATAGTAATTTTAGACATTGTAAAATTACAGAAATGAATTTGTAATTAACAACATTTTAACATACATTCTTTTATTAATTACCAAAATAATTTAGGTCTTGTTTTAAATTGGTATCTCCCACTATTTTCTTCAAACTATATTACCCTCACTTATATAGTTCTAAAAAATCTAATTAAAGATTTGCTAGTGAGAATAAGGATCCCATTTCAAATGTATATAGCCTTGTGGTGACACAACAAACTATATATAAATAAATAGGTAGACAACTTTTGTCAATTACATCAACTATGCAACTCCTTGTCTTTTTGCCTCTTAGATTATTTTGATCAAGTGGTGGCACATCCGAATCAAAATTATCCAAGTTAAGTCCACCTAGCACTCCATATATTCAAAAAGAAAAATATCATCCTTGTGGTGACACAACAAAATAATATTGTTATATTTTCTTTATAAGCATCAAATGTGATAAATTAACATCTTAAATACTTAATACTTGCCTTGTGGTGACACAACAAACTCATATTAAATATTTAATACTCTATTAATTTTATCATGCTAGAAGGCTTAATGCGTTCGATATTCCAAATATCTTTGAACGCTTAGGACTTAATATAAAAATTGAGGGGTTTGTTATTAATTTGTCTCATCTTTGTTTAAGCGCATTTATTATATATATATATATATAAAATACGCCATATTATTAATTAACATGCAAAGCATGTTTGCATAATATATAATATATATAGTATAAGCATGCACATATAGAATACTATATTTTACCCGAATTGATTATGGACTTTTATTCTAGTTTGGTTCACTAGAGCCACCAAGTGAACCAAAAGGTCAAACCCTAGGGGTGCAAGAAATAATATTTAAATATAACTATTACATTTAAACCCGGGCTCCATTACAAACGGGTCTTCAAGCGCCTCTCTTCTCCTGATCTCCAATTTTTCAAAATTAATTCTAACTATTCCTATTACAAAACAATTTAAAATAAATAGAAACCTTGATCGTGATCGAGGGAAGTACATAGAGGGAGTTAGAATTTACATTAAGGAAAAATTAGAGAAGGCGAGGTACGCAGTAATTCCCATTTAATAAAACCCATACATTCATGCATCCAACTAAAATAAAATCCAATCAGTTCGTCAATCGTCCATAATCAATCCCATTTATTATCATACACATCACCATATGCATCAATAAATAACATTCATCTCATGAATAATAAACATTTAATATATATATTGATATCATTTAATGGGCAAATTTAGTTAGTATAAAATTTATTTTTGAATCAAAATAAACTCCTTTATTTTAATCCAAATTTAAATCAAAATAAAACTATTTTATTTTAATTTGTCCAATTTTGAATAAAATAAACTATTTTATTTTAATCAAAATCTTTAATCAAAATAAACTCCTTTATTTTAATTAATTATGGAATCCAATTCCATGTAAAAAAATTTTATTAAAGGAAACACGAATTCTTTTCCTATTCACAAATAAACTCCTTTATTTTGAATAATATGAAATCTTATTTCATATCTAAATAAACTCCTTTATTTAAGGAAACATGAATTCTTTTTTCTATTCACAAATAAACTCTTTTATTTTGAATAATATGAAATCTTATTTCATATCTAAATAAACTCCTTTATTTAAGAATCCAATTTCAACTCTAATTAGTTATCATGGAATCCAATTCTAACTCTAATTAGTTAGCATGAAATTTAATTTTAATATTAAAATAAACCCTTTTATTTTAATATTAAAATAAATCTTTATTTTAAAATTAAAATAAACTTTTTATCTTAATTATAAAATAAATGAAATTATATATATATAATAATAATAATAACTAAAACCGTTATTATATATATATATATATAATAAAACCGGATAATATATATCATACATATATATATAATATCCTGATTCTTGATTTCCGTGCACAGTTTGTAATTCATGTTGCTGCAGGATTTTAAAGAAACAAGAAACCTTTTTTAACTATTATATATATTGCTCCTTGCTCCTTTATTAAAGATTTCGTGACCTGCTATAATAATCCGTGCAAGGGAAAAAAATTAATCAAACTTCTATAATAATATTATATATATAATATTCAAGAACCATTCAAGAAGCAATATAAAAAACCACTGCAGTATCACGTGATAACCACTACACCACAGCAATCAGATTTGTTAAAAAAAAATGATTCACGTGTTAAGCGAATCACAGTACCGTTTAATTCGTGGGTTTCACGGAAATTGATTACATATTTTTTTTTTAATAAATTTTATACAATAAAATTATGCCCAATTAAATTGTTCTAAACACATATCAATATACATATCAAATTAAACAATTAATAATTTGCATAAAGGTTTGGCTCTGATGCCACTGTTAGGTTTGTAATATTTCAGAACGCAATCAAATTGCAAAAATAAGCGGAAGCGAGATAAATCAGAGTTTAAAAAAATTTACAAACCATATACCCGGATCACTCTTTATGCACAATTATTAATTAAACAAAAAGATATGAAGAACAAACATACCCTCGAAGATCCGAGCTTCCTCAGGTACAAGTTCACCTCCAATCCTTTTCGCGTTCAACTTGAATCCACCGGGTTTGGTTCCTTCCTTTGATCAACGTTAGCCACCCAAGTGTTTGGCCTCTAGAGGTGATCCACCAAGGAAGAATAAGAATTCAAGAAGATGGGTGGTTGGCTAAACCCTAGTTTTTCTATCTCTATAGAAAGGGCGTACTCTCCAACAAATTGGAATTATTACGTATGTTATAAAAGTCAACAACTCCCACCACCCATAATAAGACTCCTCTTATTTATAGATGTGGGCAACCCTCCTTAACAATTAAGGAATTGAGATTTATTTAATTAATTAAATTCTTTTAATTAATTAAGCTCCCTAATCTAATTAGGCATAATTAATTAAACTCCTTTAACTAATTTTCCTTCCTAATCCAATTAGGAATAAATGAGAGTACTTATATTAAATTAATTCCTAAACTCTTTTAGAAATTAAAATAATAATAATTGTAATAATATTAATAAGACTCTCTCTTATTAATTTATATTTAATATTTCTAAAATATTAAATAATAAATATTAAGCTATTTAATTTATTCTATCACCATAGATTAAATTAAATATACATAACATATTATTACGATTATGCAATTAACTTCTTAAATAATTATTCTTCCTTTTATGGTGTGACCCTTTAGGTTCTCCATATTAAACCTATTGTGAATAAATCAATTAGAATAATTCTAATCTTATTTAAATAAATAAATTAAACAATTAATTTATTTAAATAAATAATATTTATTCTACAATAGGGATAAGCCTCCCTAGCGATCAACGACTTTCCAGATAATATAGATTTCAACATTAATCATTAAAGAACCTTTGAGTAAATAGTTACTGTATAATTCAATCCTTCCACCATACAATGTCCCAATTAAATATAAGACATGAAATTTCTGTCAAGTCTTATTTTATTTAATTATATGTATTTCGATCCTTAAATGCACAACTCTAAATAATGCAAATTAGAAACTTCTTTCTAATTTCATTCTGCCTTGGCCAAGGACTACTGGGTTGTCATTTATCGAATCACATAGGACATTTCTCTTCTTTTATTAGAAGTGGTAGATTCTTTATTGATCATACATTATCTCCATGTACAACTTATTATACCCAAGCATACCCTTTTGATATACCCTAAGGGTCTTAAGGAATAAGTCAAAGTATAACTCATCATACACAAGATACTATGATGATCTCAAGTCCAAGGATCACTTGACTACTATCACTACAGAGAATTCCTATTGACAGCAAATAAAACTCCATTAGGTATTCCTTAGCGAGCCACGTTCGATGAACTTATTCTCTAATAAGCACCTACATACTTGCTTTAGTGTCTCCACACAAATGATCATGAGATCAATCATCCTCATCCAATGAGCAAGTTAACGATGTACCAATCTATCCGGATTCACTAATCTCCAATTTAGTAATCCAATGATTGGGAACTATTTTAGTTTTAAGTTTTCTAAGAATTTAGATCTCATTAGAATGATCATCATCATTATTCTAAAAGCATTGCTTAAAACTATGGGTTTATCACATATTATAAAACAAAGATCATGTAGATAATTAAAAGCCTTTAATAAATTAATACTTTTTATTAATAAATGAATAAGATTGTTACAAAGTATATGCTTTATCATCAAACATGATTGGCTTGTGTGCATACTACTTTCAAGAAGCTCATAGCTCAAGTTACTTAATCCACCCGAGAAGCACAAAGATGTATCAGGATCTTCGCCAACATTATTGGTGGCCCAATATGAAGAGAGAAGTCGCAGAGTGTGTCAGCAAGTGTTAACATGCCAGGGAGTCAAGGCGGAACATCAGAAACAGAGCGGGTTACTTCAACCTTTAGAAATTCCAGAATGAAAGTGGGAGCATATCACGATGGACTTCGTTGTAGGATTTCCAACTACGCAGAAGGGTTACGATGCAGTATGGGTGATCGTTAATATATTAACCAAGTCAGCGCATTTCTTGCCAATCAAGGTCAGATATACCTTAGATCAGTTGGCAAAACTTTACATCAAGGAGATTGTTTCCAGGCACGGAGTACCTATATCAATTGTGTCGGATCGCGATCCGCGATTTACAACAAATTTCTTAAAAAGTTTTCAAGAACGCATGGAAACGTAACTGAGGTTGAGCACCGCGTATAATCCTCAAACAGATGGCCAGAGCGAGAGAACTATTCAAACGTTAGAGGACATGCTGAGAGCATGTGTTATGGATATCAAAGAGAGCTGGGATGACCATTGTAGACACTCGAAATTTTCTGCACTCCTATTACTAACATTGTAGGAGGGTAGATCCGTCTTTTGGAGATAACCCTAGAAGACAGCTTACAACCATTCCGAATACTACTGGAAGTTCAGCTCCAACCCGGAACACAAACCGTGAACATCAGTTCCAACCCAGAACACAAACCAGAAGCGACATATCAAACCCGGAGTATACATCGGGAATGTCATTTCCATTCTCAGAGATAACCCCGAGATATGCAGATCAAAAGACCGAGAACAACATCGGAGAGGACAATTCTATCTCGGCAATAACACTGCGACGTTCAGTTGTAGTCCCAGAGACAACATTGGGAGTAGCAACCCCATCCTTGGTGATAGCCCCAAGGGATGCCATCGCAGTTCTGGCGATAACTCCGAAAATGCTTGTTTCAACCACATGCAATCAGCTTCAATCCATAGATGACAGTGAGGCACACAAATAAGCAGTCCAATCTCAGATGTAACCTGAGCAACGTCTGCTTTCCACTTAAATCGACGATAACCCCGGTGAGGAGTCACAATGTCATCTTATCACATCAACAAGATGATATCGCGGCATACCAACAAGTAATCCAATCTCAGCTATAACCCTGAGCAACGTCTACTTTCAACTCAAACCGGCGATAACCCCGGCAAGGAGTCAAACATCATCTTGTTCCTTCGACAAATGGCACGTTGTCTCAATACTTCATACATATATACATCCAACAATGTCCCATAAGAACCAAGGAGTGACAATCCCAAGTGGCTATTGCGTATGACAATATTTTGGATAGAATTTGAAGCTTGAAGACCATGGGCATAGACCCCTCTTCCTGACTTTCGTACAACCTCTAATCCATGTCATTACGCAACTCTCAACACAAGCAATTCGAAGAAGTACAGATATACTTCGTTTGGATGCTCGGATTAAAGTTCTACAAGTTCAAGCGGACATTACAGTGCATGAGTGCACGTACTACGAGATGACAGGACCTGCGAGGCTCAGATCCACCACGACCAAAGAAGCAGTATTAAATCTATGGCCGCCAGCAGTGTACTGCTGACCATCTGTCTATATATACAAGGCTTGGGTCAGCCATTTGAGAAGAGAAAGAGAAGGAAAAAGGCGAGGAAGCCCTGTCCATTTTGCTTTGCATACACATCTTTTGAGTGTTTCCTCTTCTATAAACACTAGTTAGCTCACATATAGCTACTTTTTATCCGGCGGGAGCTGAGTGTTTATCCATTTAAAGTCAAAGAAGTCTACTTTGGCAGCCAACTGTTAGCCTTCATGCATTCTATAAAGCCTCTTTCTCCTATTATCACACACTGTTGTACACGTTGATAGTCGTGTGAGTGTGTTTGCCCGAACTTCGGTCCGTGGTTTTCATTTTTGTCTCTATATATATACTAATATATGTATATATTTCATATATATGGACTAACATTATCGAGTTATGCCTCGATTGAGCCTAGACTTCGGCCTGGAGCGTTTATTTGCTTATATATATATATATATAGATATATATACTTATATATACAAATCGTGGTCTACATCATTCGATGAGCCCGGATTTTACATCTCGATCGTTTAATTGCTTATATATATATATATATATATATATATATATATATATATATATATATATATATATATATATATAATTGTTGTCGATATATCTCGATGAGCCTGCATTTACATCCTATGCATTTATTCGCTTTTATATATATACATATATAATTATTAACTTTGACATATCCGATGAGCTTGGATTTATATCCAAATATGCTTATCGCTTTTATATATATATATTTGTATATATATATATATATATATATATATATATATATATATATATTTTACATTTCATAAATACAGGTTTACTTATTGGCCATTTACGATTTATTTACATTCCGCCTCTTTTTGAGTTTACTTTGTGGCGATTAATCGCTTTTGCACTTTTATTTATATTTAGTCCTACTTGGAGTTTACTTATGGCGGTTGATCATGTTCATATATATATATATATATATATATATATATATATATATATATATATATATATATATATATATATATATATATATATATATATATATATATATATATATATATTTACTTATATATATATATACTCGCTATCGCTTTCCATACAAATTGCAGTATCATGTGAGCTTTAGAATCATATGATCACAGTTTCATCTCATGAATCTAGATTCGGTTCCCATGATGGACTTTTTTCAAACATAGCGACTGTATATTATTTTACAATTGTTGAATTTCCTTAGATGGTCATCATGCCCATGAGGAGTTCAAGATTGTTTGTAGATATTATTTTTCTCGAGAATGCTTCGCATCTCAAAAATAAAAGCAAACAAGCCGGACATTTAATAATAAAATGGAAGTATGAAAAGGTCTCAATTCCTATTGAGCACAGGGTTTGAAAAAATCTCTTTTACAAAACGTCATTGCTATATTGTGGTTAAAACTGAATTTTTTCTAATAAAATTCAAACCCTTGTATATAGGCGCGAACGAGGCCTCGCACTACTTTAAAATAATTGTACATTGATCCACACACACACAAACACACACATTCATATAACAATTTCTTTGAGAAGTGACGGTCACCGTGGTAACACGGATGTTGGAGGGTGCCTAACACCTACCCTCCGTATAATTGATAAGTGGTATTTTTACCTACTTATTGAATATCAATTCATGCGAATTGTTCCCATCTCAAGTACATTTTATTGTGTTTTAGTTGCATTTCATGTTATTTTGCATTACATTATTTAAAACTCTTTTTGGTGAATAAGTGCAGGAATTGGCTTAATTTGGTGGTATTAGAGGGCACGAGGCTAATGGATGCGTGAAGGCGAGGCACAAGCAGGGATGTGCATGGCATGGAGGTACAATGAAGCATGGAGACCAAGTATGGAGCAAGAGGATCGAGCACGAAAGAACAAATAGCAAAGACAGACGACGTAAAAAAAAACCGTAACTGTAACTCGCAAAGTGCAAGATCTTACCACGCCAAGCAGATCGACTGGGAGCGCGCTGCATACAACGATGATTTCATCGCAAATAAATAAATATAATAAAAATACTTTAAACCTTCTAAAATATATTATAAGGATAATTAAATTATTTAAAAATATAACCAAATTTTATAAATAAAATTTAGTTCATTTATCAAAGGTATTAAAAGTCAAACCCTATTAAATGTAACCCGGTATTAAATAAATGTGTTATTTGAGTATTGTTATCAATACTAACGTGTTAGATTTATATTCTTGAACGTCATAGGTACTTAATAGCGTTCGAATAGTATAACTTGACTGATCTACGCTCAGGCAAGTCTTCTATACCCACTTTATTACTTATGCAAAATTTATCAACCCTGTTTATTCGCTGAACAAGATTCTATCTTGCTATACTGTTGATATAATACACCTATGTTGAATTACCTATTATTGAAAAGTTATTGCTATAGTTCCAACATGACTAAGCAATGAATTATTTATTCATATGATATTGTTTATTGAGCATAAACTGTTGTGTCAAGACAAATTATTTTGGTAAGGCAATCGTATACTGAAGTTGAGTATCCCGTAAGGGAGCAAAGTGTAGTCAATGAATATATTGATAGTAAATTGTAAGTGTAATTGAGCACTGTAGGTGATATGCATACTCCTAGGATGTTGAAGAGGCTGATCCCCTATCTCATATCTGAACAGAATTTCTAAGTCTTTGTGACTGACATAAATGATAAAAATTCCAGAACTAGTTGGAATTAGAAATCCAGAAATGGTAACAACTATCAGTCAAAATTTGAATTGTTATATTTCTTTAAATCCTATATTTTTATAAATATACAACTTACTGAGCATGTCATAGCTCACCCTTGAAAATTATTCCCTTTGTAGTATTAGATGATAATCCTAGAACATCTGGAGTAGATAAAGGGAAGCGTCCCTACACAGATTAGATTATATTCTTGTCTGTATGAATACCTTGTAATAAAGAACTCGTTATGAGAATTTTGTAATCAAATCATAATATTATGATATATATATATATATAACATCTTTTATTTCCGCAACCGTGTTTTCTTACATATATAGATGTAAAGTAAGATGTCTTCTATTCTAATTAAGATCCTTGGGAACTATTTATCTGAGTGAGGGTGTTAATAGCATGGACTGTTCATGTTGTTATTAATACTTTGAATTTTAGATAGATAGTTACTATCGATACGATAGTATGTAATCACATGACATAGACTATACATCTGGGTGAGGGTATTGGTAATATGGATTGTTCATGTTATTACTGATACTCTGAATTTCGGATAGATAGACTCTAATCACAAATACAGTTCATATATTCAAGTGAGGGTATCCAAACACAGTAATATTTCTCTTGGGAATTACCATCTGTTATGGGATACTGTGAATCTTGAATCTATGGGAATTATATCTGATAGTCCCTCTATCTAATGTAATATTTTGAATCAGATACCATGGGTGTATAGATTTAAATGCATTATGTTAATTCTCTGTAAACACCATACCGGATACCACGGGAGTATAGGTATGGGGGTGTTACAATTTTGGTATCAAAGCTGTTAAGGCTATAGATATAAGGAAGAGTTTTCTTAGTATATAGTCTTCGAGTCCGTAAAAATTTTAAAAGTCATATAAAATATAACATTAAAATTATTATGTTGTGTAAACCTTTATACCAGTATTTATGGAGTTTTCTTTTATAGATGGCCAACTCTAATGCTGAAGAAAGAATGATCAATCCACCGCAAATAGAGTCTTTTATAACTAGTGATGCAGAAGAAGAAGAATTGCTTCATGATCAACAACTGCTTGATGCTGAAAAAGAAGAAGAAGAAGAAGATCCAGTGGCTGGACAATTAATGAGAATAGATGAGCATGATGAGGCAATGGCATCACTACTGCAGACAACAGAATGTGAGAACAATAAGATGAAGTTTAGGGAAGATTTAGCTGAGTGTATGCTAATGGATGAAAGGAGTCATAGTCATCAACTGAAAGGACAACTGCACCATGCACATAGGAGCAGGAGGGAGATTCAGTCAGGACTTCTAAAAACATCTCTGGGAGTTCGAGATACTTTTAATGATTTGCAAATGTGTGTAATTCGATATCCAAAGAGAGAGAAGAAAACCGCTTATCTTATCGATCGATCTGTGGTTTGTCACATGATCCAGTGATTCCTTTGATGATATCAATGAATTCTTGAGAGTAGTAGATAGAGGTTGGATGCTTTATATTAGTACAATAAAGAAGCATTCAAAGTTTGTATTATGATAAGTACTCGTAAATATACTAGTATGTTTAAAGTTGTTGTAAGATTGTGAGTTATAAATAAACAATATGTTTGGTTATCTAAGAATCTTATGTGAATCTTTGTTGTTGTTTTATGTAATCATGCCACCAACCGTAAGACCCCAAAGAGAAATGAATAATGAGGATAATCCAACTCAACAAGCTAGTAGATATGATGTTGGGAGTAATAAATGCACTCAGAAAACAAAAATACATCCTTTAAAGACTTTAAATTAGTTGGACCACCAAATTTAAAGGTACATTAGAACCTCAGAGATGCACGATTTGGATTTCTCGGATAGAAAAATTCTTCCTAGTAACCAATGTTAGTAATAACCGTAAGACAACTTTTGCAACTTTCTTCTTGAAAGGTGAAGCTAATTATTGGTGGGAATCAACCAAAGGTCGAGTAGATATCGAAATTGTTCCTTGGGATAGATTTAAAGAGTTGTTCTTTGAAAACTATTTTTCCCAATCCCTGAAAGACCGAATGGAAATAAAATTTCGGACTTAAAACAAGGAGATTTTATCAGAACCCAAAGATACAACTAAGTTTAATGAACTATCTAGGTTTGCTCCTCATCAAGTGACTACTTAACTTAGAAAGACTCAGAGGTACCAAGAAGGTTTAAAACCTCGATTCTAGAGTAAATTATCAATGCTTCAAATCAAAACTTTCTCCTCAAATACTAGAGAAGGCCACTATAATCAAGGTGAAAATGAAAATCTCGCTAAGTTTCATCAGACAAAAAGATTCGTAATGAGAAGGGAAAAAGTAAGACAGAACCCGCCTCGTGGGGGTTTAATAACAAGCGAAATGGAATAATTCTTTTTCTAACAATTCAGGAAAAAGATAGAAATACTAATAACAATTTTAGTAATAATAATATTAAACCTTGTCCTAAATGTAATAAGAAACATAGAGGAGAGTGTCTTCTTAACAAATGCTTTAATTGTGGATGTCAGACATTATCTTTTACAAAGTCCTCTTCAAAAGAAAAATAAATGTTTTAATTGTGGTTCAATGGATCATTTTTCTAAGAACTGTCCCACAAACCAAGGAGGAAAAGGGTTGAATACCGAGAATAATAAATCAACAAGAGTCATGCAATTGGGTTCGTAATCGACCTACCATGAGAACATTTAATATGCTCTGTGAGGGATGTCATGTTGTTTCACAGACGAGTGATGTGTATCATCCCTATCAACACTTTAAATGCATATCTGTTATTCGATTCTGGTGCTACTTGTTCATTTGTGGTTCAGAAATTTCTACAAACTCAATATGCCTTGTGAAAATTTAGACAAACCATTTTGTGTAGAAATTGCTAATAATGAAAGAATTCTTAAGTTAAGACCATATATAGAAACCGTAGTGTGGTAATAAAAGGACATAATTTTAAGGTAGATTTGATACCAATTCAAATGGGAGAATTTGATGTAATTTAGGAATGGATTGGTTAGTTAATCATAACGCCGATGATTGATTGTCATCAAAAATGATTAACCTTTTCGACCGCTTCAAGTCAAAAGTAGTGTTCAATGGTAGTTGTTCACCTAAGCAATCTCGATGTTTGACTATAGTTCAGCAGTAAAGATTACTTAAAAGGGTTGTTTAGGATATTTGGCCTATATAGTTGATACTCACGTGAAGGAGTAAAACTAGATCAAATACCTATAGTTAAGGAATTTCCGATGTATTTCCGCATGATTTACCCGGCTTTTGCCTCCGTGATAGGAGATCGAGTTTATCATTGATCTCAAGCACCAGAACGGCCAGCTTCTAAGGCACCGCATGTAATGGCACCTATAGAACCGAAAGAGTTACTTATTCAATTACAGTGAACTCTTAGATAAAAAGTACATACAACCTAGTGTTTCACCTTGGGGCGCACTCAATGTTATTTAGAAAGAAGAAGGATGGAACTATGAGACTTTGTATAGATTATAGGGAGCTAAATAAGTTAACTATTAAGAATAAATATCCTTTACCAAGGATCGATGATTTGTTTGACCAATTAAAGGGGGGCCGAACATTTTCAAAAAATCGACCTTAGAACAAAGTTATCATCAATTAAAGGTAAGAAAGGAGGATGTGTCAAAACAAATATTTAGGACACGCTTATGGACATTATGAATTTCTTGTAATGTCTTTTGGATTAACAAATGCACCGCAAAAGATTTATGGATTTAATGAATCGAGTGTTTAAACCATGCTTGGACAAATTTGTTGTAGTGTTTATCGATTTATATTCTCGTATACTCGAGAACACGGAAGAGCATACCGAACACTTGAGAGTCGATTGAGATATTACGAAAAGGAACAACTTTATGCAAAGTTTTCCAAGTGTGAATTCGTTGAAGAGAGTTCAATTTTTAGGTCATGTAATCGACAAAGATGGAATATCCAGAGATCCAACTAAGATCTAAACGGTTGTGAATCGGGAACAACCAACAACTCCAATGTAAGTACGAAGTTTTCTCGCTTAGCGGTTATTACCGACCGCTTATAAAAGATTTTTCAAAAATAGCAACCCCATTAACCAATTTAACTCGAAAGACAAAGGAAATACGCCCGACAGATAAATGTGAGGAAAGCTTCCAAGAGTCAAGAAGCGATCGAGCATATGGCTCCAAAGGTTATCCTTACCAGATGATACAGAGGCCTCAGAGTATATAAAGTGACGCATCACACGTAGGATTAGGGTATGTGTTGATGCAACATGGGAAAGTGATAGCTTTATGCATCACAACAACTCAAAGATTATGAGAAGAGATATCCTACTCATGATTTAGAGTTAGCCGCAGAGTTTTTGCTCTAAAAATTTGGAGACATTACTTATACGGGGAGAAGTGTGAGATATATATGCATCATAAAAGTCTCAAATATATTTTTACACAACGGAATTAAATTTAAGATGAGGCGATGGTTAGAATCGATAAAGGATTTTGACCGTGAAATCTTATATCATCCCTAAGAAAGCAAATGTTGTAGCCGATGCGTTAAGTAGAAAAAGAATCAAGAAAATTGAATGTATTAACCACCAATGATAGGTTAATAAAAGACTTTGAAAAGTTAAAATTGAGGTGGAATGTCCAACTACCTCTACCCAAAAATTATATATTTTAGAAGGAGTTTCATCTCCGCTTTCGATAAAATTAAAGAGATACAAGAGAAGGATGAAGAGTGTCAAGTTTAAATCTAATTCCACACATGATAAGTATAATAAATTTTAATAGATACGGATGGAATAATAAGATATGAAAATAGAATCGATTCCGTTAGATCAAGCTTTAAAAGATGAAATTTTGAACGAAACACATAATTCTAAATTTGCCATACATCCCGGCAAAGATTAAAATGTTCAAAGATTTAAGTCGACACTTTTTGGTGGTCGAATATGAAAAGGGAAATAGTCGAATGGGTAAGTAAATGTCTCACGTGTCAAAGGGTTAAGGCGTAACATCGTAAGCCAAGTGGTTTACTTCAACCCTTACCAATTCCTCGAGTGGAAGTGGGAACATATAACCATGGACTTTGTAGTGGGCCTTCCAACTACACAAAAAAGGCCATAACGCCATTTGGGGTAATAGTTGACCGCTTAACTAAATCCGCCACTTTTTACCTATTAAAATTACTCATAACCCGGATCACCTTGCCAAATTATATATTCATGAAATTATCTCTAGGCAATGGAGTACCTGCTTCCATAGTATCGCATCGAGATCCACGCTTTACTTCAAATTTTTGGAAGAGTCTTCGTAAAAATTTAGAACACAAGCTAAAACTAAGTACAAACTTATCATCCTCAAACCGATGGACAGAGGAGAGAACCATACAAACATTAGAGGATATGTTGAGAACATGTGTCATGTACTTCAAAGGAAGTTGGGAAGATCAATTACCTTTAGTCGAATTCGCCTTACAACAATAGTTATCATGCTAGCATAGGTATGCCACCCTACGAAGCCTTATATGGAAGAAAATGTAGAACGCCTATGTGTTGGGATGAAGCTCTGGGAAGACAAATGTTAGGACCTCAAATAATTCAACAAACCGTGAAACTATCGTAATCATACGTCAACGATTACAAGCATCTCAAGATCGACAAAGAAAATACGCCGATCCACATCACAACAACGAAATTTTAGCGTAGAAGCCATGTATTCTTGAAAGTATCTCCTCGAAGGGCAAGATACGCTTTTGGCAAGAAGGGAAAACTAAGTCCGAGGTTCATCGACCTTTTGAAATTTTGAGAAGAATTGGTGAAGTTGCTTATGAAATAAAGACTACCACCGAAGTTAAACCATATTCATAATGTGTTTCATGTGTCCGCTTTTACGACCATACAAACCTCGATTATAAACACGTTATAAATTATGAGCCGATCCAAATCAAGAAAATCTTTCTTATATAAGAAGAACCCGTGCAGATCGTCAATCGTAAAGAGCAAGTCCTCCGTAATAAAGTGATAGCATCGCTTAAAGTAATATGGAGAAATCGTAACGTCAAAGAAGCTACATGGGAGCTTGAAGATAAAATGCGCGAGAATTATCCTCATCTTTTTTTACTTAATATGTATCGTAATTTCGAGGACGAAAATTTATTAGTGGGGGTGAATGTAAAACCCAAAACCCTAATAAGACTCATATGTATAAATCCAAGCTATATAAAATAAAATTTCTCTGCTCTAAATGTGTTACGTGTTATTATATACTTGGTTTGACAAAATTGACCAAATAAATTTTTATCCTAAAAACGCCGTGTCTTGACACCTCGCGCTTAAATTTTTTTTTCCATAATCGACTTTTTTGGTAAAATTATTTTGACAAGTTGCTTTCAGTCGCTTTACACCGACAAAACGCTTTGTCGTCGTGCTTAGTGAGAAACCCAGATTAGTGAGTAAACCCTAATTAGCAAAAACCCAACCCCTAAAAAACCCTAACCCTAATTTATTAATTAAACCCTAATTAGCTAATCTAACTCTAATTAGCTTATGTTAACACTTAATCATGGTTAGTAAACTTCTATTAGGTACTAATTAACATTACTTAACATTCCTAATCATTAGAAACAAAACCCTAATCAAGATTAGTGAAGATTTAAGCCTAATTAAGCTACTAACTTAATCAACTAGCTCACAAGTAGGTTGGGAGTCACCATTACAAGTTTCAAAACATCACACGACATGCTTCCAAACTCCCAAGCATCAAAGAGTCATGATCGATCTTTATAGAGGCAAGTAGGTGAAAAAATGACTAAAAAGCCAAGTTGAAAATTCTATAAATAGAACCTTAGGGCTGAGCAAACCCATGAATTAATTCTCAAAGCCTAGATACACTTATAAACCTACCATATCAAGCCTAGGTGTTATCAAAGAACAAGATCGTAAGCTAGAATCACAAATTTCTCAAGAAAAGGTGCAAACCCTAGTTCATAAATTTCTTTGATCTTATGTTAGATTTGTTGTTTAGATGTTTAGAATATTGTATTAGGATGTTAGAAAGTATGCTAGAGTGGTAGAACACGCTTTCATAACATCTAGATGCCTTAATTAAGCTGCTTTTATGAAATCTGGGAATTTTGAAAAAATGGTCCGACAAAATGTCGTGTCGTGGCTTTTCGATTCATATGTGTTTATGTTTTGGTCTCGTTAATCGATTGATATTTATAGCCCGTAAGTAGGTCTTTAATCTGAAAAGAAAACAGTTTCGTATGAACCATAGATTCCAAGATATAATCACCAAAGTGGGTCACTTGCTCACTAAAGTCGGTTTTCTAGGTTGCCTGTAAAGCTCAAGAACAAATTGAACCCAACTACTTTTAATCCGAATTCGCTTAATCATCTTCCGATTGTTAATTGTTTATGTTTTTGTTATAAATTGGTACTGCATACATACTACATATCTATGATCTTCAATCGAACAAACAACTCATAGGATTATCGAATTTATCGGTCAAAAGTAGTCGATCGAAAGACGACCAAGTTTTCGGGTTTTCCGTAAAATCAAGAACACGAAGAACAATTTGTTAGTCAGATTTTGACCATCATAAATAGAGATCTTAGAATTACGATTTGTTCATGTTAATGTTATATATATGTACCTCGGTATATAGACTACATGTTACAACAAACAAAACATACATCTAATACAATCAATCAAAGTTATTCAAGCCACAAAACCGCTGACCGACCACCATAACCAATCGCTCGGGTTACCCGTAAACCCAAGAACAAACTCGACAAAGAATTTTGAATCTTTATAATTTCTTGTTAGATGTAGATTAAAGCCCGCTTATTACTTGATCTTGTCACTATTACATGAGTAGTACTACAACACCAATACTTACTCTAACCGAAAATCATTACCAAAACCGAAGTTATTTAATGGTCAAACTAGCCACTCAACCACGAAAAACTACCACCTGTAAACTCAAGAACACCTACAAATGACACTTTCTCACACTATAGAGCTTTAGCGACGACATTTAAATTAAATTTTTAGAAATAAATTATAAAAAAATTAGAAATAATTAATAAAAATAGCTTTTAAAAATTATATTAAATTATTATAAATTATTTCCGATATTTCTACAAAAATGTAATAATTATTTTATTTTATTTAGATATTATTTATAATTAACTTATTAATAAAGTAATTAGAATAATTACTTTTAAATACTAAATAATTATGTAAAAATATTATTATTGAAATAAAAATCATAATAATGATTATAAATTATTTAATAATATTAAATAATGTTTTTATAAAATTTTAGTAAATATAAATTACTTATAAATAGAAATAAATGGTTTAAAAATCATTTAAAGGATAAATAAATATTTTAAAAATACTTTAAACCTTCTAAAATATATTATAAGGATAATTAAATTATTTAAAATATAACCAAATTTTATAAATAAAATTTAGTTCATTTATCAAAGGTATTAAAAGTCAAACCCTATTAAATCTAACCCAGATTAAATAAATGTTTTATTTGAGTATCATTATCAATACTAACGTGTTAGATTTATATTCTCGAACGCCATAGTACTTAATAGCGTTCGAATAATATAACTCGAATCGATCTACGCCAGTGCAAGTCTTCTATACCCAATTTATTACTTATGCAAAATTTATCAACCCCGCTTATTCACTTAACAAGATTCTATCTTGCTATACCGCTTGATATAATACACCTATGTCAATTACCTATTATTGAAAAGTTATCATATATTTCCAAAGATTTACTAAGAAATGAATTATTTATTCATATGATATTGTTTATCGAGCATAAACCGTCAGTGTCAAGCCAAATTGTTTTGGTAAGCAAATCGATATAATCGAAGTCGAGTATCCCGTAAGGAGCAAAGTGTAGTCAATGAATATATCGACAAGAAATTGTAAGTGTAATTGAGCACCGTAGGTGATATGATACTCCTAGATGTCAATAGCCGATCCCCTATCTCATATCCGAATGTAATTTCTAAGTCTTTGCGATCGACATAAATGATAAAAATTCCGTAACTAGTTGGAATTAGAAATCCGTAAATGGTAACAACTATCAAATTCAAATTTGAATTGTTATAATTCTTCAAATCCTATATTGTTATAAATATACAACATGCTGAGCATGTCATAGCTCACCCTTGCAAATTATTCCTTTTGCAGTATTAGATGATAATCCTGGAACATCTGGAGTAGATAAAGGGAATCGTCCCTACATAGATTAGATTATATTCTTGTCTGTATGAATACCTTGTAATAAAGAACTCGTTAGGAGAATTTTTTAATCGAATCATAATATTATGATATATATAACATCTTTTATTTCCGCAACCGTGTTTTCTTACATATATAGATGTAAAGTAAGATGTCTTCTATTCTAATTAAGATCCTTGGGAACTATTTATCTGAGTGAGGGTGTTAATAGCATGGACTGTTCATGTTGTTATTAATACTTTGAATTTTAGATAAATAGTTACTATCGATATGATAGTATGTAATCACATGACATAGACTATACATCTGGGTAAAGGTATTGGTAATATGGACTGTTCATATTATTACTGATACTTTGAATTTTGGATAGATAGACTCTAGTCGTAGATACAGTTCATATATTCAAGTGAGGGTATCCAAACACAGTAATATTTCTCTTGGGAATTACCATCATTATGGGATACCTTGTGAATCTTGAATCTATGGGAATTATTACCATCTAATGTAATATTTTGAATGGATAAATGCATTAATCTTATAGGTAATCTTTCTATTCAATGATTGGGTTTGAATTATATCAATTGTTTGTCTATCGATCATGTTAGCGTTGATCCCCCCATCTATCTAATGTAATATTTTAATCTTATGGGATATCTATCTTGATTGATACCATGGGTATGTATAGATTTATGTTATTGCTTAAAATATGGAATATCTATCTGATTGCAATGATATTGACAATGAACATGCAAATATGGATTGTATAGCTTGCAAATATGGTGATGTTGTATATAAGAACGATTTTGTGATATAGACATATATTGTTTCACCGTGTATGATGTTAGGTAAGAGCTTGTGATTTTGGTTGTATTGGTGATTACATGGAGTCTAACATCTGTAGATGTTGTGTAAGTAGGTTATAGTGCATTGAAAAATGGTTATAACTCTATTCGTGCTCTTGGCTATTTTCCTGTGATATGTGAACACTACTTGCATGATAGTGGCGATTAGATGAATTATGAAATAAAGTTTGGATCCCATTATTTCCAAATTATATTTATTTCATTATTATTCGTATTTTTAGTTGTTAATCACAATTAGTTCAATTCACCAATTCTAGTCATTAGTCTAAGCATATGAATATAGTGAGTTAATTAATGCATAATAGTTTAAATTTAATAACTTTCTCTGTGGGATCGATACTTTACTTACTCTGTATTACTTGTTGACACATGTATGCTTGCATGAGTTAGAGCTCTTTTATTAGGACTGTAAAAGAGGCAATAAGTTTTTGGCGCCGTTGCCGGGGAAAGGCGTTTAATTTAGATAATTATCATTAGTTTAAAGCTATATTGTATGACTTAGACATTTCTGATCGTTTCTCATTTCTATTTTGGTTTTGTTTTTGGTTTCAGGTACTTGTAGCTTTTTATGCAAACGCGATCATCCAACTCAGAGTTAATACCAGCGCAGGATAACATAAACGGGAGAGGTTGGAAAACAAGTGTGCGGAGAAGTCTGCAAGAGCAATTAGACAGTACAACATCTAATATGGCGGAAGAACCGAGAATTGAAAGGGAAGAGCATAGGGCTCTAAAGGACTATTCCATGCCGAATATAAAAGGATTACAGTCTAGCATAGTCAGACCGGCGATAGCAGCCAACACCTTTGAGATTAAAACGGGCACTAATCAGATGGTGCAGAACTCGGTACAGTTTGGGGGTGCTGCTACGGATGATCCGAATGAACACCTATTAAGTTTTATTGAGATCAGTGACACATTCAAATATAATGGTGTGACAGAGGATGCTATCATATTAGGGTTATTCCCATTCTCATTGAGGGATAAAGCGAGAAGTTGGCTACATTCTTTGCCGGCAGGGTCAATCACTACATGGGAGGACTTAGCATAGAAATTCCTAGCCATGTTCTTTCCAATGGCTAAGACTGCAAAGATGAGGACGGCCATATCTCAGTTTGAGCAACAACAGGGCGAGTCCTTATATGAAGCATGGGAGCGATACAAAGAGATGCTTAGGAAGTGTCCGCATCACGGTATGCCAGATTGGATGGTAATCAACTCATTTTACAATGGTTTGGGATGGTAATCGAGACCGATTGTGGATGCAGCTGCAGGAGGGACATAATGGGCAAAAAGCTATGACGAGGCCTATACGCTTATAGAGACTATGGCTGCAAATGACTATCAGAATCCTACAGCTCGGATGCCACAGCACAAGGTTGCAGGTGTGTTCGAAGTAGATGTTATTACACAGTTGTCGGCACAGATGGCAGCTATGGCTAAGAAGATAGATACTTTGGCAGAGAGCAAAGTGAAAACAGTTGCTTTCTTTTGTGAGATTTGTGCGGGGTCACACTCCACAGATCAATGCGCCATCAACTCGGAGTCAGTACAGTATGTGAGCAACTACAGGAAAGACCAAGGTCAATTTCAGAACACATACCACCCCAACAACCACAATCATCCTAATTTTAGTTGGTCAAACAACCAAGGACAGCAACAGAATCAGTTTCAGTCGAGCCAACAGTTTCAACCACAGTCAGCTCAGCCACAATTTACACCAAAACCACCGTTTCCACCGGGATTTCCTCAACAACAATAACATCACACTCTAGTTACACCACAGCCAGAGAAGAAATCAGAGATGGAGGAGATGATGTTGAAATACATGGCAAACACTGAAGTTATGATCAAAAGTTAAGCAGTGGCTATCAAGAATCCAGAGACGCAGATGGGGCAGATGGCGAACATGCTTACTAACAGCCCCCAGGGTGCATTGCCAAGTAACACAGAGACAAATCCTAGAAGAGACGGGAAGGAGCAGTGTCAAGCAATCACATTACGATCTAGGAAAGACTTAACAGACACTGCAACTCGTGCGCCCGCGCGTGAGTTACAAGGGGACATCGCGCGGCTGCGCGAGGAAGAAAAGTTGAATGGTGATGAAGAAAATGTGGAAAAGTCTGAGGTTCAGCAACAAGAGAAAGACAAAGCAAATTCAGAAGAGAAGGTCAAGAGTCCAATACTACCAATTCACCCTCAAGTACCATATCCGCAGAGGTTAGTTAAGTAGAAAGAAGACAAACAGTTCAGCAAGTTTCTAGAGGTATTCAAAAAGCTGTAGATTAACATACCTTTCACCGAGGCATTGGAACAAATGCCTAGCTATGCAAAGTTCATGAAAGGTATATTGTCAAGGAATAGAAGATTAGATGAGTTTGAAATAGTGGCCTTGACAGAGGAATGCAGTGCAGTGCTCCGACGCAAATTACCTCCAAAGCTGAAAGATCCGGGCAGCTTCACAATTCCCTGCACAATCGGGAAGATGAGCTTTAGTATGTGTTTATGTGATTTGGGGGCAAGTATAAATCTGATGCCCCTGTCAGTGTTCAATCAGTTGGGATTGCCGGATCCAAGGCCGACAAACATATCACTACAGCTAGCTGACAGATCCATCACGTATCCATGGGGAATTATTGAAGATCTGTTAGTTAAGGTGGACAAGTTCATTTTTCCGGCTGACTTCATCATCTTAGATTATGAAGAGGACAAGAGCATACCGATCATACTGGGGGAGACCATTTTAGCCACAGGAAGGACTCTAATAGATGTACAAAAAGGGGAACTCACGATGCGCGTCCATGATCAAGAGGTCATCTTCAATGTCTTCAAGGCCATGAAATTCCCAACAGATGAAGAGGACTGTTTCTTAGTTGATTGGGTAAATCGGGTTCTAAATGATGACATATAGAGTCTAGTGGATTATGAACCTTTGAGGAATATCACTGATGAGGACTCAGATTTAGAAGAGGAGGAATTCGACGAATTTGTGCAATATCTGGATACCACTCCATAATTCAGGAGATTTAGACCACCTACAGAGCCATTAACAATAGCTGGGGAAGCCTCGACAAAGTTAAAGCCATCTCTTGAGACACCTCCAGAGTTAGAATTAAAGCCACTTCTAGAACATCTCAGGTATGCATTTCTAAGTTCAGATTCAAAATTACCTGTGATTATTGCTTCTGTACTAACATCTTGTCAGAAAGAAAAATTGCTACGAGTGCTTTGAGAGTTCAAATCAGCTATTGGATGGACCATAGCAGATATCAAAGGAATCAGCCCTTCATATTGTATGCACAAGATCCTGATGGAAGATGGTAGTAAGCCGTCAGTGGAGCAACAAAGAAGGCTCAATCCGATAATGAAAGAAGTGGTCAAGAAAGAGGTACTAAAATGGTTAGATGCGGGAATAATTTATCCGATCTCAAACAGTTCATGGGTGAGCCCAGTACAGTGTGTCCCGAAAAAGGGTGGCATGACAGTCGTGACTAATGAGAATAACGAGTTAATCCCAACACGAACAGTAACAGGGTGAAGAGTTTGAATGGATTACCGCAACCTCAACAAAGCTACAAGGAAAGATCATTTCCCACTCCCATTCATTGATCAAATGTTGGATGGATTAGCGGGTCATGAGTACTATTGCCTTCTGGACGGATATTCGGGCTACAATCAAATTATGATAGCTCCAGAAGATCAGGAAAAGACTACCTTCACATGTCCGTACGACACTTTTGCTTTCAGAAGGATGTCTTTCGGGTTATTCAATGCTCCAGCCACGTTTCAGAGATGCATGATGGCTATATTTTCAGACATTGTGGAACAGAATGTAGAGGTATTTATGGATGATTTCTCAGTCTTCGGGGACTCATTTAACTTATGCCTTGAGAATCTGGTTATGGTTTTGAAGCGATGTGTTGAAACGAACTTAGTGCTAAACTGGTACAAGAAGGAATCATATTGGGACACAAAGTTTCAAAGACGGGACTTGAGGTGGATAGAGCAAAGCTGGAAACTATTAAGCACTTACCACCACCAACTTCAGTAAAAGGAGTTCGTAGTTTTCTGGGACATGCGGGTTTCTACCACAGATTCATTAAGGATTTCTCCAAAATAACTAAACCATTATGCAGTCTATTGGAGAAGAATGCACAGTTCAGCTTCGATGAAGCCTGCATGTCAGCACTTATCTAGACTCCAGAATCCGGAAAGGGAAGTAAACGACAATGTCATGATCAACGAATCCTTTCCAGATGAGCAGTTATTTGTGGTGAAAGGGGAAGTGCCATGGTTCGCAGATTTCGCGAATTATCTGGTAAGTAAGATGATACCTTCTGACTTGGTGGGCTATCAAAAGAAGAAATTCCTGCATGATGTCAAATGGTATATACGGGATGAGCCTTATGTGACGCCCCCAAAATAGGTATACATCACCCATCTTGATTCACCAAATACATGGTACAGAATTCAAATACAAACTTAATTATACAACAGTCGTGTAAAATATGACTAAACATATGTTGTGAGTTTTAATACAAATATTGTCATCTAGACAATATACAAACTCAATGGGGTCCTCATTACATTTATCATCACACTATTTCACAAAATAGTGAGGACTACTAATGCACCATCTAGGACCATCACTCTGTTCCCTGATAAGTCTCTGCTACGTTCTCATTTCCTGAAGAGAATAATGAAAGTAAAAGGGTGAGCTCAACTAGCCCAGTAAGAAATATTATGACTAAGATAATGCAGAATAAATTATCATTAGCCTTCAACAGTGTTAAACTGATACAATATA
The DNA here is from genome assembly GCA_020205615.1 of Panax quinquefolius. Taxonomy (NCBI): domain Eukaryota; kingdom Viridiplantae; phylum Streptophyta; class Magnoliopsida; order Apiales; family Araliaceae; genus Panax; species Panax quinquefolius. Next base: position 65,131,625 of record CM035174.1, on the reverse strand, counting down.
ACAAACATCAAGTTTAACTGCAGTGAAACAAGCAATCCATTAGAAGAGTCAAGTAGAGAATAAAATCTACTATCTTCTATGATTTTAAAAGGTTTTTCATCACTTTTATCGCTGAGACTCAGCTTAATAAATAATCCACATCATCAAATCATCCATGCACTACAGGCCAAGGATATTCTTTAGAATCACGACCACGAATTATCCATGCACCACGGCCAAAGATAATCATGTTTTCATCAACGGTCCTGATCATGCCATAAAACAATTCATCTTTGCACCCTTGGCCGAAGAGAATCCATAGCCATAATCATACCACAAACTGTCCATCAATGCACTACGGGCGAATGAGGACTTTTTCCACATCATTTATAACATTACAATCATGATTATACCGAATAATCCCTTGTCATAATTATACCAAGTCCATCTATGCACTACAGGCCACAGATGACTTTCAACATAATATAAACATAAGGATGATGACAATGACATAATAATTCAATAAAACAAGTTCAAGAATTAATTTATCCAGGAACTAATAACGTCCAAATTATCAACATGATACTTCTTTGTAGAGTAAAATTCAAGAATGCTCAGAAGAATATTTCCATGAAAAGATACTGGATGAAGCGCAAATATAAGGGATATTCCACTAATTTCATGGATTATAGAAGTCAAAACTTTAACCAACTGAGTATAATAGAATATATGAAACTGCAAATGGATTTTCGCCCGCCATGCAGTAATCCATGTAGACAGATCATTTCCCAATTTAATAAGGAATGAATACGAAGGATCATTCACCATGCATGTGATAATCCACATAGACAAGTTATTCCAACAGAATAATAAAGAATGGAATAACATAAGGATTCACCATGCGTGCGATAAGATCGCATGATGTGTTATTCCCAATGTAATAATAAATAATGGAACCAGTCCGACGTAACGCATAGCAACAAGATATTCCGACGAATAATAATAAATAATGGAACCAGTCCCATAAACGCATGACATGTGATATTCCGGCGAATAATAAAGAATGGAATAACAACCGAAATCACCATGCATGCGATAGACCGCACAGACAGGTTATTCCAATAGAATAATAAATAATGGAACCAAGTCCGGCGTAAACGCACAGACAGGATATTTCGACAGAATAATAAAGAACGGAATATTAGAAGAATTTCACCATGTATGCGGTACTTCACATAACAGGTTATTCCAACATAATAATAAAGAATGGAATAACAGGAGAATTTCACCAAGTATAGTGTATCCCGCGTATACAGGTTATTCCAACAGAATAATAAAGAATGGAATAACAGAAGAATTTCACCAAGTATAGCGTATCCCGCGTATACAGGTTATTCCAACAGAATAATAAAGAATGGAATAATAGAAGTTCTCTTCATAAATAAGAAGGAAAGAATACCCCTTACGAGTACAACAAATAATATCCCCTACGAGTACAACAAATAATATTCCCTACCTTAGAAAGAAGAGTACTGGATATAGAAGTAATGAAGTAGCAGAACACTTTTCTTCTTTCTCTCTATAGTTTCTCTCTCTAGAGTTTCAGTGAATTCGTAAGAAATAATGAATGAATGAGCTTCTATTTATAGAAAAATGGATTGCATAGTAACTAACTCATGAATGGTCCAGATTGATTTACTTTAATCTGACAGTCCATATTTAAAGCAAAATCTTTTAAATAAAATATAATATATTCTATTTATAATCTAATAAAACGAATAACTTTATAAAAGATTTTACTATACAAACACTATATGAGCACTATGCAAACACTATGCATAATAAAATATAATATATTCTAATTATTGTCTAATAAAATAGATAACTTTATAAAAGTATTACGCTTTTATATAAAAAGATTTTACTATTAGCCTAATAAAATGAATAACTTTATAAAAGTATTTTGTTTTATATAAAAGCTTTTTGTTTTATTACATTAATAATACCAATAAAACAAAAGCGAAAGTGACTTATCACATAAGCATCAATAATCAATACTGTGTATTACTATACAACCACGCCAGACATTATTGTACTTTTTTTACTCTGAGTAGTTCAACAAGATTAATTGTAAAACTTTCGTACCGTTATTTTCATAAAATATTATTGTCATTTTCTCAATCGAATAATAATCCGTTGTGGGTCCACCAATGATTGTGCTAGTTATCGAATATTCCCTGATAAAACAAATATTCCCCGACCAATCGAATATAATATGACAACTTGCATACTTTGCAAAATTTATAAATACTGCCCACAACTATAACATTATATCAAATCCACACTAATATTCAAAAAAATTATTTCGAGAAAATTAAATCTTTATTCATAAAATCTGGGGTCTCACAATATCCCCTCCTTATGAAATTTCACCCTCAAAATTTACGTACGTACCTGGTATGCCTAAGAGGTGAGGATACCTTGACTTCATTTCAGATTCTAATTCTTGAGGTATAACCTTTGAGTGTTGAATACGATCCTTCTTATCCAAGATTTTAACACGTATCTCCTCATACGTTAAATCTTTTTCTATCTCGTCTAGTTCTAATTTAATAACGTGGTTCAGGTCATCCACATATTTACGTAACATCGATAAGTGAAAAAAAAAAGTTATGAACACGCGACATACTTGGCGGTAAAACGAGTCTATGGGCCACAGCTCCTACTTGATCAAGGATTTCAAATGGGCCAATTAAATTGAGGGTTGAGATTTCCTCTCTTCGTGAATTCTTGCTTCTAGAATAACGCCCTCTTGAACCTTCTTCTTCACATTCATCAGCTCCGGGTGTGTAGCTTGCGCGGCTTTAACTTTATCGATTAAAGTCGATTCTACTCATATATTCGTTATCTTCATGTGGGTTCGTATATTCGCACTTGTAACCACATACGATCTTCTACTCAACGCGTTAGCTACCATGTTCATTTTTCCTACGATGGTATTGCATGGTACGATCGTAATCTTCAACAGCTCGAGCCAACGTCTTTGGCGCATGTTACGTTCGCTTTAGTTGAAGAAATATTTAAGGGTTTTAGAAATGGGTTTTGTAATGGGGTCAATATAAAATTTGATTTCACGTTCTAGGGGTAGGCTAAGAAGTTCTTCGAGAATAAGTCAAGAAATTTATTAACAATAGAAATATCATTCAAAACTGTGACTCTCATCCAAGACTTGGATAGCACGTCACATTGATACCTATCAACTTGCCATCGTTATTCACAACATCCCCTACGAAAAGTTAGGCTTCAGTGCATTCCACACAAGGAAGTCAACAACGAAAGGACCGGGGCTCTTTACTTATGGCTTGATATGACAATGATTGACTTTAGTGGTTTGGTTGCTTGAATTCGCATAACAGGTTGGTTAGGAATATGAAAACTAACAACCTTACGAAAAGCTTGATGAGTAGTTAACCAATCGATTCCTAAAATCACATCAAAGGCAAGTATTTTCAAAGAGATAAGATCGACAAGTAACGTGAACGTGTAGATTTGAATTAACAAGATTTATAAACAGTGGAGGTAACGAAGGTTTCTACTATCGAAGTTTCAACTAATAAGTCAAAGTCTAATTTCTCTGAATTCAAATTTAAACGTTGAGCGCAAGAAAGAGAGATAAAAGAATGGGTAGAACCGGTATCTAATAAGATATAGACTTCGTAAGAATTTATAATTAACTAACCCGTGCTAACTTCGTTCGGGTCACTCGCTTTGTGAGAAGTCACGAAAAACGCTCTTCCTGAAACCACCGACTTTGTTTTGTCTGTATCCGCCTTTGGTACCACCGTCCCAGCTGGACTTGACTTCACCATACGATAAAATCGAGCTAAATGACCTTCTCTTCTTGAAATTACTACTTCTATTATCTTGGCCATGATTACCACCAAAGTGGTTACCATTCTTGGCATGATAATTTCCCCCACGATGGTTATCATTGTTCCGATGGCCATTGCCACCGGTATGATTATTATCGTGTTGTTGGTCGTTACCTTTTGGCTGAGCTGACTCAACGGTCTCATGTGCTTTATTGCTTATCTCAAAGATTTTCGGATGCCATTTTCAAACACTTGTGCACAAAACAAGGGTTAATTAACATATCACATATTATCCCTATACTACGACCATGACCAATTAAATACCAAATAAACTTAGGTAGGTCATACTAGCAAAGAAATTCCCGTCTCTCCCCCTCCTAGTTCTTGTCTCACATCTCACCAGGGGATCATATCCCTAAGCTTTGATACTAACTGTGACGCCCCCAAAATAGGTATACATCACCCATCTTGAGTCGCCAAATACATGGTACAGAATTCAAATACAAACTTAATTATACAACAGTCGTGTAAAATATGACTAAACATATGCTGTGAGTTTTAATACAAATATTGTCATCTAGACAATATACAAACTCAATGGGGTCCTCATTACATTTATCATCATACTATTTCACAGAATAGTGAGGACTACTAATGCACCATCTAGGACCATCACTCTGTTCCCAGACTAGTCCCTGTTACGTTCTCATTTCCTGAAGAGAATAATGAAAGTAAAAGGGTGAGCTCAACTAGCCCAGTAAGAAATATTATGACTAAGATAATACAGAATAAATTATCATTAGCCTTCAATAGTGTTAAACTGATACAATATAACAAACATCAAGTTTAACTGCAGCGGAACAAGCAATCCATTAGAAGAGTCAAGTAGAGAATAAAATCTACTATCTTCTATGATTTTAAAAGGTTTTTCATCACTTTTATCGCTGAGACTCAGCTTAATAAATAATCCACATCATCAAATCATCCATGCACAATAGGCTAAGGATATTCTTTAGTATCACGACCACGAATTATCCATGCACCACGGCCAAAGATAATCATGTTTTCATCAACGGTCCTGATCATGCTATAAAACAATTCATCTTTGCACCCTTGGCCGAAGAGAATCCATAGCCATAATCATACCACAAACTGTCCATCAATGCACTACGGGCGAATGAGGACTTTTTCCACATCATTTATAACATTACGGTCATGATTATACCGAATAATCCCTTGTCATAATCATACCAAGTCCATCTATGCACTACAGGCCACAGATGACTTTCAACATAATATAAACATGAGGATGATGACAATGACATAATAATTTAATAAAACAAGTTCAAGAATTAATTTATCCAGGAACTAATAACGTCCAAATTGTCAACATGATACTTCTTTGTAAAGTAAAATTCAAGAATGCTCAGAAGAATATGAAAAGATACTAGATGAAGCGCAAATATCAAGGATATTCCACTAATTTCATGGAGTATAGAAGTCAAAACTTTAACCAACTGAGTATAATAGAATATATGAAACTGCAAATGGATTTTCGCCCGCCATGCGGTAATCCACATAGGCAGATCATTTCCCAATTTAATAAGGAATGAATACGAAGGATCATTCACCATGCATGTGATAATCCACATAGACAGGTTATTCTAATAGAATAATAAAGAATGGAATAACATAAGGATTCACCATGCGTGCGATGAAGATCAGACAGATATAGGTTATTCCTAATGAATAATAAATAATGGAACCGTGTCCCAAAACGCCACGCAGACGTAATATTCGACGAAATAATAAATAATGGAACCAGTCCAGATATAAGCGCACGCATGTGATATCTTTGTTTATATGCTTTCGGTTTACATGAACGTGTTCACAATCACTTGTATGTTTAAGTAGTATGTGTTGCATTGCTTGATAGAACATGTAGTTTTAAAAAGAGAAACATGCAGAAAATTCTCTTAGGCTGTATGAAACATTGATATGCAAATTTTGGGAAAACATGGGTATGTGTATAAAAAAAAAATCAAATAGCAATAACGTGGCTAGCCTTAATTAGGGCCACAGCTACTTGAGTAAAAATACGCTGAGGGGATTGCCTCTACACCTAGCATACTAAGGTCTTTCATGGTCTGGGAGTCATTGGTTGAAAGCTCGCTAAGGGGTAGCAGTGTGCCTAAAGGATTAAGACATTGCACAGTTATGTGAAAAAAAAAAGAGAAAAAGTGAAAGAGAAAAGAAAAATAGCAATAAACACTGTGAAAAAGTGCGACAATCGCCCTCGTGAGTATCAATAAAGCAATAAACTCATTGTTGAACCTTAGTTTGTATTGATATGTTAAAATAGTCTGTGTGACATGAGTATACATGAGCCTTGATTTAGACTATAATTTTCTGTTTTGAGCAATGTAGCATATGTATTCTTTGCTTAGATCAAGTTTTGGTGAACACCACACACACGTCATCTTTATAGCATATATGAAATTATCTGAGTGTATGATGTTTTATCTATAGTTGTTTTGAAATTGTATTCTTGGATCCCGATAATTCACTGAGGTAATTTGGGCTGAAATTCTGTTATGGCTGGGATTATGTGAGGCTAGTTTGCATCATAGAGTAGTTGCATAGTTTTGTTGTTACATTTTCATTGTTCATTAGTATGCATTGCTTGGGGGCAAGCAACAGTTCAAGTTTGGGGGTATTTGATAAGTGGTATTTTTACCTACTTATTGAATATCAATTCATGCGAATTGTGCCCATCTCAAGTATATTTTATTGTGTTTTAGTTGCATTTCATGTTACTTTGCATTGCATTTACTTAAAACTCTTTTTGGCGAATAAGTGCAGGAATTGGCTTAATTTAGTGGTATTAGAGGGCACGAGGCTAATGGATGCGTGAAGGCGAGGCACAAGCGGGGATGTGCATGGCATGGAGGTACAATGAAGCATGGAGACCAAGCATGGAGCAAGAGGATCGAGCACGAAAGAACAAATAGCGGCAAGACATGATGATGAAAGCAAAACCGTAACTCCGCAGAGTGCAAGCCGCCATGCGCAGATCGGCTGGGAGCCGCGCGCCGCCGCAAGTACCCTACCGACAACGATGACTTTCTGCGCAAGTTCTTGCGATCATGAGCATGACAAGTGTAGGAGACGCGCGCCTGCGCGAGGACTCGGTTGGATAGGGGAACTTTCTGCAAGTCTCGGCGCCGCGTGAGCGATATATATCTTAGAGGAGTCTTGTGCTGCGCCTTGCAGTTGATCTTAGTGATTTTGTTTTATTTTTAATTTTTTAATTAAATGATTTATATTTGGTTTTTAAATGATTCTGACTGGTGTCAGACACAGACTTGATAATTTTTAGCGTATTTTCATCATAGAAACTAGGGTTTACACCTTAGGAGAGATTCCAACATAGAAGGAAGCCAAAACGTCTACTTCTCTAATTCTTTTTGGGATTCTCTGTCATCGTGGATTTTTATTATTGTTTATTGGATTTCTATTAGGATTTGATCGTTGAGCATTGGTTTCTATTCAGCGATTGGGTTTGATTGTTCTATCTTTCATATTTCAATTGTTTGTCTGTTGAACATGTTTAGCGTTGATTCCATAATGGCTTTTGGTTCAGTCATGAACTAAACTCCATTATGGGATTCTAACGGATTTTAATATGTAGTTGGTTGCACGCTTAAATGCTAGGATTGTTTTGCATATCTTATGGGATATCTATCTTAATTGTTTTACATATATGAATGCCTGATCATCATTCGTCTCAGTATTTGTATGGAATTGACAATGAACATGTAAATATGGATTGTAATCATGATAGAATGCAAATATGGGGCTGTTGTATATGGCTTGCATATTTTGTGAACCAGATAGACACATAATGTTTCACCGTATGAGCTAGAGTAAGAGCTTGCTCTTAAAATCAATGTAATTGCAACTTCACATAGACATATAGTGATTTTGGTTGTATTGGTAATTACATGGAGTCTAACATCTGTAGATGTTGTGTAAGTAGGTTATAGTGCATTGAAAAATGGTTATAACTCTATTCGTGCTCTTGGCTATTTTCTTGTGATATGTGAACACTACTTGCATGATAGTGGCGATTAAGATGAATTATTAAATGAAGTTAGGATCCCATTATTTCTAATTATATTTATTTCATTATTATTTGTATTTTTAGTTGTTAATCACAATTAGTTCAATTAACCAATTCTAGTCATTAGTCTAAGCATATGAATATAGTGAGTTAATTAATGCATAATAATTTAAATTTAACAACTTTCTCTATGGGATCAATACTTTACTTACTCTGTATTACTTGTTAACACATGTATGCTTGCATGAGTTAGAGCTCTTTTATTAGGACTGTAAAAGAGGCAACAATAATCAAGCCCCCGGACCCAAAATGAATCTCGGTTTCCACGGACTGTTTAGCGATGTTAAAACGGGTCAATGTCTGAAACCTTTTTTGATTAACGTTGGTGCAACCGATTAAATACCCCAACTAGCCACTCTTAAAAGTCAATCGTCGACATTATACATGTGGGACCTTTTCACTTGTTTTTTCAAACAAATCTCACATTAACATGAGAACACCAAAAGATAAGTAAACGCTAAAAGGACACTCAAAAATCCCGAAGCGTCGACGGTGGGCTACTTTCTTTGGGGACTCGATAAGAGGGCTTAAGCCGCTATTACAAACTTTTCAAAATTGTTATATGCTTGTGTATGATTGTTGCATTTACATTTCTGATGAATGTGTACGAATGCATCGTACTTACTGCACTGCTAAATATCTATTTGTGATATTAGTGCTTCGCACATGTCATCATTTTGCATAAACGGTGAGACACGTTGTATGTGAATGTATGTTGTGTGGTCCGTCCACCAGGAGGCTATCCTGTCGATGTTTGATTAATGGACTCGTGAGAAGAATAATTTCCCAGGGCTCAGGAAAGGCACCACTCATATTTGCTCCAGTTGAAAGACCGGATTAACTTCCCGTCGAGTAGATTGCGATGATCTGGGAACCTTCATGCCGAAAAGCCGTGAGAGAAACCCTAGGATAGGTCAACCTCTGATAAACCAAATGTGGAGGAAAGTCTCTTCATGCTTTCCATTTTCAATTACTTGTAAAAGCATTTACTTGTAATTTTATTCCATGTTCATCCATATGTAATGGAAAATATGAAGAATAATTGTGCATGCATGACCTGTTATCAATTAACAACTGGTTTTGCAGGACAAATTCCTAAAACGGACATGTTATGATAACATTTATATTACCCTAAGACTAAACTACGTAAGTCTTTTGTAGGGAAGCAATTGGGCCTATTACCCGCTCAAAATCCAAAAAGGCCTCAAGCCTACAGCCAATCATGTCTTCTTCCGAACAGTCTAATCCTATTTCCTGAGAAGAATTTGACGGATTGAGTAAACAAATCACAGACTTGGCTGTTCTACTAAAGGATTTACACCAGTCTACTCAAGGTACGAAGATACCTACACATATCGAATCCTCTACACAAGGGGGAATTCAAGGTCTGGAAAAGACAATTCCAGAACGTCAGTTGGATACAACCAACAAAGTCCCTGAAAGCACCCATCTCAAAGGAGATCCAGACACCGGTGATATCAGGAAGAAGGTCCTCCAAATGGAGGAAACCATTCGTATTCTCAAAGGGATTGGAACACATGGTAGTGTTTCATATGCAAATCTTTGCATATTTCCTAGTGTGCATTATCCAGAGAAATTCAAGACCCCTGATTTTGAGAAATATGATGGATTAGGGGATCCTTACACACATTTAAAGGTGTTCATTGGAGAACTCGGATCTAATGCTGAGGATGAAAAGCTCAAAATGCATCTCTTTCAGAAAAGTCTGATTGAAGAAGCCCGTTCATGGTATAGGCCCAAAACTGGCAACACAAAGGCAAACATCTATTGTCAGTCAACACTCTTAACCTATAAATGGGAAAAGACAAGAGAAATACTCACCAGCAGAAATGGGTAGAATCCTAACCACGCCTCAGTTAAGCCCTGCGATCGCATACGCATTCCCCTGAGGAAGTAGGCGAAGGTGTAGGAAATCCAATCATACTCTCCTATACGGTACACGTGTCAAGTGGCGCTGATCAAAGCGAAGGACACCGTAGAAGAGTTATCTGCTATGAAGCAGCCCCTAATGATCATCAAGAACAATCGCCGAAGAATGCGATACCTGAATCTAACATCATCGGGTATGGGCTCACTCAACAGCCCCCTCATAGCATCTACGCTCAAAGGACCTGTACGAATAGTCCTGCCATTGAGCGCCTCCGCCGGAACTCCCAACAAAGATCTAATGGCAGTAGGGGTGATATCCGTCGTGCAAGGCACCGGCTCCCCTCCAAACTCCATACCTGTGATAAACCGCCAATCCATCGGCGTCATCATCACCTCGCAGTCCAACAAATGGAGTGACTGAGTCTGGTGAAACCACCGCTCAGACAATGCCCTGAGGTAACCCCAGGGATAGTGATAGGGTAGAATGGAGAAGAACCTCCTGAATCCCCAGCCATGGATGATCGCTCTATAGTCATCATGCAAGGCCTAATACATAGAGTGGATGCTAAACCAGTTCCCTCGAGGCTGTGTGAAGCCGGGAACCTACATCAAATAAAGATCAACATCAAACTCCTTGACTCCTCATCAATAGGAAATAAGGAAGATTAAAGATCTAACCCCATGCCTCGTTTGCGTGCAGGTATACTGAAGGATGCCTACTCAAGTCACCCAGAAGATCTGGGTTCACAACTTGAATACCTGGCAATTCCCTATGGGGAACACGTACAGCTAGAGCAGGAACCTCGAACGGTACATCCTCCTCCTCGTCCTCGACATTCGGTACTTCAACCCGAATAGGACGGATCACCGCCTCCACCAAACGACGAGGCTGTCTCACAAAGCGGTGCTGAGGCTCTTCAAAAGCCTTCCTCCGTACACCAGAAGTGGTCCTGCGGGAACTACTCGGCTGGTCTAGATCCATAATATCTGGACAGCAAGTCTCCAAATCACCTCAGAAAGGGTGTGGTAATTTCCTACCTGGAGTCTTTTCCAAAATGCATTCTATGATTATATGCATATATTCATTGTTTAACATACATCTACTGTAGAGTTAAAAATGCATAACTACCCAATGCCTACATTTTGGGAAAATTTTGCCATAGCCCCTTTGTAAATGGGACTATCCACATGCACATAGGCATGACTAGGTGGCCATTCAGTAGCACACCTGTACACAGTCATATACATCATGTATACGTTCACCACATCATAGTAAAAATCCGTAAGTGTATTCTAATTACCAGGATTGTTTTACTATTCTACCTTTACTCATTTGTCCTCAGATAGGTTAAGAAATGACAGTAGAAGGTGCCAATTTGACTGTTTCAAAAGTTAAATTTTTTTACATCATTATGTTCAGCATGGTTTAATACTAACATTTTCTATGTTGAATATTTTTATCAAGTCATATCAACATGCATATTCATTACTATGTGTCTAAATGCATTTCATGCGATAAGTTATTTTCTAATGGACAGAAATTGGAAAAAATACATGCATGTGTTACCAGGACAGTGAAGAACGCTTATACGGTGACAGAATATGCAGAAAGTTTCCCGAACTCAGTTGATCTGAAGAAGAGCTCTCGGATTTCCTTCGCTGCGCAACTTGAAAATGACTTATGAAAGCAACCAACCACCTATACATAGGACGCGGTGGCAGCGTTAGCTAACTGCTTGCCTCCTGTAGAGTACACATGCGGCCCCCTACATGGGTCCCACACCTCCGGCTCGATCCAGTTAGAGTTTCAAAGGAGGTCTCACAAGCTGAAAAGGCCAAATCAGGAACAAAAATGCTACGCGATTGAGTGGAATAGCCTGAAATCCTGGTTTCTCGTCGGTCAGAGTTAAACTCCCGTCATCTCAATGGTATTCGCCTGAATGCAGGGTATACTATACCAATGAGCTCAGCTTTCACAAACCATGCTCGGCAATACCCCACAAAGGTCCGATGTCATCATTTGCAAGGTCACAACCCTAAACAATCCCCGACGGGGGTTACAACGCAAAACCACAAAATATTAAACATCCCCGGCGGGGGTTACAACGCCAAAGTTATCAAGCATCCACGTATCCCCGTCGGGGGTCACAACGCACATCCTTCAAATATCTACGTATCCTCGGCGGGGGTTACAATGCAATGCAACCATTGATACACACATCAATGAGGGTCAAGCAACCTTGACATCAGGTCAGCCGATGGCAAGTAAACCCATCGAAGCAACTCATCTACGTATCCCTGGTGGGGGTTACAAAGCAATTCTACCATTGACACATACATCAATGAAGGTCAAGCAGCCTTGACAATGCACCCATCAGGGATCTATCCGGTGATACACACATCAGCGAAGATCAGGCAACCCTGATAACAACCAACTGTTGGCAGTAACTCCGACAGACTGATGGAACATGTTATACACATCCTCAAACAGACAAAGCTTTATCCCCACAGATCTCTTACACACAAGAAGTACTTTTATGGAATATAAGCCAGTGTCTAAGATTCAAGACTTTGGTGGTAGTCCCAACGTCAGCATCCTTGAAGACTTGGATCGTATGTCCAAGCCATCACTGATTGTCATCCTAACAGGAGTACCCGACAATCATTTCATCCATTCTACATGCATTTGCATCATGTTGTTGCATATAGCATCATGTTTACCTTGCTTGTATTCCAAGTGTCTAGTATTCTTTATCCTATCCATGCCTTGCATTGCATGAATATGATAAAGAGGGGCATCTGTAGACACTAGAAATTTTCTGCACTCCTATTACTAACATTGCAGGAGGGTAGATTAGTCTTTTGGAGATAACCCTAGAAGACAGCTTACAACCATTCCGAATACAACCGGAAGTTCAGCTCCAACCCGGAACACAAACCGGGAACATCAGTTCCAACCCGTAACACAAACCGGGAGCAACATATCAAACCCGGAGCATACACCGGGAATGTCATTTCCAATCTCAGAGATAACCCCGAGATATGCAGATCAAAAGACCGGCAACAACACCAGAGAAGACAGTTCTGTCTCGGCAATAACACCGTAACGTTCAGCTTCAGTCCCAGAGACAACACTAGGAGTAGCAACCCCATTCTTGGTGATAGCCCCAAGGGATACCATCGCAGTTCCGGTGATAACTCCGAAAATGCTTGTTTCAACCACATGCAATCAGCTTCAATCCACAGATGACAGTGAGGCACACAAACAAGCAGTCCAATCTCAGATGTAACCCTGAGCAACGTCTGCTTTCCGCTTAAACCGGCGATAACCCCGGTGAGGAGTCACAACGTCATCTTATCACATCAACAAGATGATATCGCAGTATACCAACAAGTAGTCCAATCTCAGCTATAACCCTAAGCAACGTCTACTTTCAACTCAAACCGGAGATAACCCCGGCAAGGAGTCAAACATCATCTTGTTCCTTCGACAAATGGCACGTCGTCTCAATACTTCATACATATATACATCCAACGATGTCCCATAAGAACCGAGGAGTGACAATCCCAAGTGACTATTGCGTATGATAATACTTTGGATAGAATTTGAAGCTTGAAGATCATGGGCATACACCCCTCTTCCTGACTTCGTACAACCTCTAATCTATGTCATTACGTAACTCTCGACACAAGCAATCCGAAGAAGTACATATATATACTTCGTTTGGATGCTCGGATTGAGGTTCAACAAGTTTGAGTGCACGTACTACGAGACGACAGAACCCGCGAGGCTCGGATCCACCACGACCAGTCGCAGGTACAACTGCGGCTGCCGCAGGTGTACCTGTGGCCATCCGTCTAAATATACAAGGCTTGGGTCAGCCATTTGAGAAGAGAAAGAGAAGGAAAAAGGCGAGGAAGCCATGTCCATTTTACTCTGCATACACATCTTTTGAGTGTTTCCTCTTCTTTAAACACTAGTTAGCTCACATATAGCTACTTTTTTATCCGTGAGGCGAGTGTGTTTATCCATTTAAAGTCCAAGAAGTCTACTGGCAAATTTCACCGTAAGCCTTCTTGCATTCTATAAACCTCTTTCTCCTATTATTACACATTGTTGTACCACGTTGATAGTCGTGTGAGTGTGTTTTGCGGACTTGATCCTTGGTTTTCATTTACATACGTATATATATACTAATATATGTATATATTTCATATATATGGACTAACATTATCGAGTTATGCCTCGATTGAGCCTGAACTTGATGCGGAGGCGTTTATTTATAGATATATATATATATATATATATATATATATATATATATATATATATACTTATATATATTAAGCGTGGTCGACTACATCGATGAGCACAATTTTTATATCCGGTGCGTTTAATTGCTTTTATATATATATTTATATTTATATATATATATATATATATATATATAATCATTGTCGGACATATCTCATGAGCCTGGATTTACATCTGAATGCGTTTATTAAGCTTTTATATATATATATATATATAATTGTTGTGGACATATCCGATGAGCTTTGAATTTATATCCAAATATTTCTTCGCTTTTATATATATATTTGTACATATATATATATATATATATATATATATATTTACATTTCTGTCGAACTGGAGTTTACTTATTGGCCATTTACTGACTTTATTTACATTTAAATCTGCTGGAGTTTACTTAAGTGGCGGTTGATACTTTTATGCTTTATTTATATTTAGTTCGCTTGGAGTTTACTTAAGTGGTGGTTGATCATGTTCATATATATATATATATATATATATATATATATATATATATATATATATATATATATATATACGACTTTTATATATATATAATTATTGCTTTCCATACAAATTGCGTGATCATGTGAGCTTTAGGAATCATGTGATCACAGAGTTCAGTCTACTAAATCTAGATTCGGTTCCCATGATGGACTTTTTCAAATTTATGTGACTTTGTATATTATTTTATAGTGCTTGAATTTCCTTGGATGGTTGTCATGCCCATGAGGAGTTCGGCATTGCTGTATATTATTTTTCTCGAGAATGCTTCGCATCTCGAAAATAAAAGTAAACAAGCCGGACATTTAATAATAAAATGGAAGTATGAAAAGGTCTCAATTTCTATTGAGAACAGGGTTTGAAAAAACCTCTTTTACAAAATGTCATTGCTATATTGTGGTTAAAACTGAATTTTTTCTAACAAAATTCAAACCCTTGTATATAGGTGCGAACGAGGCCTCGCACTACTTTCAAATAATTGCACATTGATCCACACACACACAAACACACACATTCATATAAAAATTTCTTTGAGAAGTGGCGGTCACCGTGGTAACACGGGATGTCTGAAAGTGCTAACACCTTCCCTCCGCATAATCAAGCCCCGGACCCAAAAATGAATCTCGGTTTCACAGGACCCGTTTAGCGATGTCAAAACACTTTGGGTCGATGTGCAAACCTTTTTGATTCACGTTAGTGCAACCCGATTAAATACACTGTTGGCGACTCTTAAAGTCAATCGTCGACATTATACATGTCGGACCTTTTTCACTTGTTTTTTCAAACAAATATCACATTAACACGAGAACACCAAAAGACAAGTAATGAAAAGGGACACTCAAAAATCCCGACGCCGACAACCATCTATCGTTAGTGGAATTTGCGTACAACAACAGTTATCATGTGAGCATCGGTATGCCACCTTATGAAGCTTTATATGGAAGGAAATGTAGAATACCATTATGCTGGGATGAAGTGCGAGAACAGCAATTGCTAGGGCCAAAATTGGTGCAGCAAACTACAGATGTGATCAAAACAATATCAGCGAGGCTAGTGACGGCTCAAGATCGACAAAAGAAATATGCTGATCAACATCGACAACAACGAGACTTCGACGTCGGTACTTATGTGTTTTTGAAAGTGTCACCTTCGAAAGGGAAGATGAGGTTTGGGAAGAAGGGAAAACTTAGTCCCAGATTCATAGGACCCTTTGAAGTGTTGAGGCGAGTCGTTGAGGTAGCTTATAAAATAGCTTTACCTCTGGAGTTAGAACATATATACAACGTGTTCCATGTTTCGGTCCTATGACCCTATAAGCAATACTACAAGCATGTCATAGAGTATGAACCTATTCAATTTGAGAAGGACTTAACTTATGAAGAGGTTCCAGTACAGATAATTGACAGAAAAGAACAAGTGTTAAGAAATAAGAAAATACCTTGTGTTAAGGTAGTGTGCGGGAACCACAACGCCGAAGTGGCTACGTGGGAAATCGAGGAGAAAATGATGAAAAACTACACTAGTATTTTTGTTTGATGTGTAATGATTCTGGGAACAGAATCCTTTTAAGGGAGGGTGAATGTAATATCCGAGATTTTCTATGTAATTTAATAATTATCAATAAACGAACTTATGTTAAACTCTTGTGTGATTTCATTTATTAGATGTATATGTGTTATGTTAAGATATGTGATGAGATGTATTTAAATGGTTGGTTTAGTTTTATTTTAACTATTTAAATTGATTAAGTGGGGAATTAATTCTTTTTATTACGTGGGTTGGTATTAAATCATAAGCTGGAGTCCGGAGCGGAATTTAGAGACGCGGACTTTGTGCATTCGAGTCCAGAACGTCAAAATTAGTCAGGTTAAATTGTAACCACAAAAATGTGTTACGGTTGACTTTTTGGTCAAAGTCAACCAGTTGACTTTTTTGGGGAAAAAGTCAACCACGGATTTTGGTGCTGGTTTTGACGAAACGGATAGTCCCATGACGTCAGGAACGTTGACTTTTGTAGGAATCGATATAAGTATCGAACACGTTTGGCTATGGAGGGCAAAATGGTCAAAATGGACATTTAAAGGATTAATATAATATTATAATATGTTTATTTAATTGGTCAGTAGCTGGTGGGATCTTGTGACTCACGAATTCGGTCAAGGACAAGGGAAAGTCTAAGATGAAATGTTGAGACTTAATTATGTAATAAGTTTATTTATTTTCGCTTATGATGTAATGTAGCGATAAACGCTAAGTTTAAGTTTCAATTTATTAAAGGTTGTAAAGACTTGGGACTTTATTTTGAATAAGTATGTAATAGATAATATTATTATTATTATTATTATTATTATTATTATTATTATTATTATTATTATTATTATTATTATTAGAGTTTACTTAGATAGATGATGATGCATGTTGTACCGTGAGCACCATGTCCTGTAATCTATGTTACACAGATTTGGGGGCATCACAGGTTGGTATCAAAGCCATAGGTTATAAACCTTAGGTGGGAAACCTTAGACTATAACCTTAGGGAAGTTAGTGGAGAAAATAAGGAGATGAACTCGCGTAGAGTTCTAGGGGTTGTGTCAAATCTATTTTTCTAAAAACAAAAACATCTATTTTAAACTACTAACCGAGTTATTTTATCTTGTTTGAAGGATGTCAGGAGAAGAGGAGGTTAGAGATATCCACGTTGTGAGTGAGCAAGTTGGTGGCAATTTGTACTTAAGCCTATAAATCAAGCGTGGTGACTTCGAGACCAGGAGGAGTATCCTGAAGAGGGAGAGAAGCCCGAGGAGGACTCCGAAGAAGCACCTAAGGATACTTTGTTGGACGAGTTGATGGATAGGATTGCAGAGTTTGACGACAGAGTCCATGAGTTGGAGGAGCTGTATCAGGGGGAGAAATAGGCTGTACCAATGCTTGAGGCATTGGTGCATCACTAATAATTAGGAGCAGGGGATCCGGCGGATGAGTTGCATGCATCGGACGAGGAAGCGGATAAAGGTGAAGGATGAGAAAAAAGCTATTAGGACCCACTTGAGACATCTGGTTCAATTATTTATTATTCCCTCAATATTTTTAACAACATTTATTCATCATTATTATAATTCGTAATATTTAAGAACCAGGTCGTTCCCAGGAAAGAGGGGGCTTTCCAATAAGGATTTCTCCCTATTGGCGCGCAATTATATTATCTAACATCTCCTTGACAGAACTTCTAAACATCGTCAATATTGCAAATAATAATATTAATAACTTTATCGTCTCAATTATTGATTTAATAATATAAAATATTATGCGGATGATCTTGTGACAATAATTGAATCAATAAAATGAGAGATATGATCACAGTGATTCTTGTAGTAATAATTGAGTATAAATGGTGACTTCTCACGTAAGTATCAATAATCAATACGATTATTACTTCTATAATCACGATCCATACGTATTCTTGTACTTTTAACACAGATTATTTTAACGATTAACGGTAAAACTTAGTCGTTATTTTCATAAAACATATTTACATCGTTTTCTCATTCAAACAATAATTACGTTGTGGGGTCCACTGATGATTGTGTAAAGATCGTCATTTAATATTCCTGTTAAAAGCGAATATTCCCAGGCCAATCGAATATTATATAACAACTTGCTTACTTTGCAAAATTTATAAATATTACCCACAACTATAACATTATTTCAAATTCACATCTTAATATTCAAAATGATATTTTAGAAAAATTCATCTTTATTCATAAAATTTGGGGTCTTACATTAGTACCCTAAAGTTTTCCAAGTTTGTATTATTACTCTCTAACTTTTGTAATTCACTTATCTTGATAAACACATTCTTAATACTTCAACAATTATTCATCATTAATATTATAACTCACAATATTTAACAACGGATCATTCCCGGAAAGAGGAGCTTTCAGATAAAATTTCTCCCTATTGGTATTGATTAGGTGACCAAACCTCTCCTCGACGAAACTTTCTAGACATCGTCAATATTGTAAATAATAATATGAATAACTTTGTTGTCTCAACTATTAATTTAATAATATAAAATATTATGCAGATGATAATGTGACAATAACTGAATCAAATAACGTGAGATATTATGCAACAATTACTGTAGCAATAATTGAGTAAACTGAGTGGCTTCTTACGTAAGCATCAATAATCAATATTGTGTGCTACTATGCAACCACGCGTATTACTGTATTTTTACCACCGTGAATGTTATAACCCGGGATTTCGAATAATCCAAATTTTATGAATAAATTTTTTTTATTTAATATTGACATTGACTGTTAATATTGTACTGTCTATCTGTGATACGAGTCTCAAGAATTAGTCAATCTGTGTATTGGCTGAGAAATTAGAGTAGAGTTGTGCTTAATAACTTTAGAAAACCCTAACCCTAATTTCTGGATAGGAATTCGGTAGAAAATATAATTAAAATAATTATATTGATGAGAACGTGTTAGTACTGTATGTTGATAATGATCAATGATTGCTCGGATAATGTTTAAAACTAATAAACCCTAATAGGATATTAGAAACCCTAATCTCAGGATTAGAAACCCTAACGTGCAGTTAGAAACCCTCGCAGTTAGCCGAGAAACCCTAATTTTATATCTGGGAATCCTAAACCCTAATTAGGAAACCCTAATCCTAATTGGTAAGCTTACAGTGTTTATTAAACGTTGATGTGATTAGGAAACCGTAATTTAATTAGGAAACCCTAATTGTAATTTAGAAATTTTAAATTTTCTAATTAAAACCCTAATTTAGAAAATTCTAGAAAGTTAGTGTTGTAAAGCCCAAGGGTTAGAACCTTAGGGTTAAACCCTAAGAGTTTGAATAAAAGACTAGTATGCCATTAAAATTTCAATGAGAATGTCCAAAATGCCCTTACCTGTATGCTTAAAGTTTTTCTAGAAATTGCATGACTCATTATGTTAGGTACTGACCATGTGCTAGAAAATTAATATACAATCTGATCTAGAGTGCCACCTTACATGTATTACATACATTGTATCTAAATTAGAGAATTAAAAGAGAGAAAGTCTAAACTTTTGGTCCATTAACTATCAAACACTCCACAAACTCTCTCTCTCTCCTAGCATCCGAAATCATCAAGCGTCTCAGTCCCATAAACACATCTTAGATCACCCAAGAACATATTAGAAAGCAAGAATCAAAGATTGAGCTAGAAAGGTATAAAAACCCTAACCTATTTTGATCTTTCATGCTAAGAAAAATTCTGTGTTTATGTGTTTAAATCAGTGTTAGATGATGTTTTATAATGATATATGGTGATATACCATAGATCCATAGCATCAAAGTGGGTCAAAGTTGAGTTTTTCAAAATCTGTTCTTGAGCTATAAAGGTGTCTGACAAGCAAATGTTAGAAGCCACTTATCTTTGTCTGTTAGTGCTTATTAATGTTTTATGTGTTGGATCTATAGCCTGATATGTTGTCTTTAATCTGGAAGTGGTAGTACAGCCATTGGATGTCTAGATCGTGAGTTATCAGCAATTGAAACCTTAGATAAAGGGCGTGACCATGAACTTTCTCGGTAACCCAGAAAGTGTAATATAGCGTCTGACAACGTTTTACAAGTCCCGGATCTATCAGTGTTTAGGTTGTTTGTTCATTTTGTTGTAATCAGTTAGTAGTCTGTCATGTGTACTTCTTATATGTGGCCTTAAATCGTGTAAGATATCAACAGGTAGAACTTAACAGTTGGTCAAAGTAGGCCATTCGGCCATGACTGTGAATTTCTGGAAATTCCAGAAAACATGTGAGCCAAGTTTCTGACAGGGTTTGACCTCATCAAATCTGATTCTTGTTATGTTGTTGAACTGAATGGTTGTTATAGTTATGTTCTATGACACCTGGGCTATAGATTTAAACAAATAGAACACCTATCAGTGACTGGAACATAAACTTAATTGAGCCTGAAAGTGACCAGTCGAAGTTCTGGGTTTCTGGGGAAACCCAGGTGATGCCTGACAAGATGTTGTTGAGCTCAGATATTCATCTTGTGTTGATGTATGACTTATATAGTGGTTGATTGTTGTAGTGGTGCATATTTACTACGAGATTAACGTTTAAATAGGCCCTGAACATGCCTAATCTGAGAATCAAAGGTAGTAAAACGAGCCATCTTGATAACTGTTTGACAATGTTCTTGAGCACCAAGAACACCTAAGACGACAGACAAGTGTCGCTATAGGCTTTAGCGACGGTTGCTATTTATTTTATTTTCTTAGTTTTCCAGAAATTAATAAAAAAATTAAAATAAATTATAAAAATTATTTTAAATTATGAAAAATAATTTTTGACCAATTGGAATATTTTTTTTTAATATTTATAATTATTTAAATATTAAAGATATTTAATTTATTTAATTCTTGTATTAAATAAATTAGAGAAAATGATTTTAATATTTTAAAAATCATTTTAAAGAAGAATAAAGTGTTTAAAAATATTTTGAATTATAAAATATAATTTTCAATATTTTTGGAGAATTCTCATTAATAAATTAATATTAACGATAATAGATTTATTTAATTATTATATTAAATAAATGAATTAAAAATGATTTTATTGGTTTAAAAATAATTTTAAAATGAGAAAAATGATTTTAAAATGTTTTAAGTTATAATTAATGACTTTTAATAGTTGGATGATAATTTCATTAATATTTAAATATTAATGGTGATGATTTAAAATAATTTTAATTACTTTAAAAATCATTTAAGTAGAATATTGTTGATTTAAAAATATTTTAAGTTATTGATAATAACTTTAATATTTTGCAATCACGTCATTAATATTTTAATATTATTAAATATTAATGATGATAAGATTATTTGATAATTAAATCATTTAAAAATGATTCTGATGTTAAAAAAATTATTATAAATATTAATAATTGCTTATAAATTATTAGATGCTTCTGAAAAATATTATTAATGATAACTGACTTATCAAATATGATATTGAAGCTTAGAGACCAAGTGTAATTGACAATAACTGTGTTAATTATCGGATAGGGTGACCAGAACACCGAGAATGGACCGAAATCCAACCAGACCGAAATAGTTAGACTTGTTAAGTGTTTATATAGGTTATAAACACTGATGTGACTATATGGTAATGTGTCTAGGAGAAGATTAACTGTGAATTACAGTGTTGTGTGTTATGAAATATTGTGCTAATTGTGAGACCGATATTATTAGTTATAGGTCTTACAAACGCAGATAAGTTTATTGTGTAGCTGTAATCAGCAGAAAAGGAAAGTTCCCTAACTCAACCTTGAGTTATATTCATTCAATTATTATAGTGGTTAATTATTGTCTTAGCCAATTATTCTGGTTAGACAAACATTTGTTAGAATTAGTAGGTTCGAGAAGAGAAGAAAAAAGAATTTAATTATTATTGATAGATCAATGCCAGTTGTTTCGGCTAGATCAAAAAAGAAAACTTGATAGGTTTGAGAAGAGAACAGAAGAGAAGAGAAGCAAATAGAATTTGAAATCACAGTATTTCGTTGTTAAATCAAAATTTTGATTTTGAGACTGAGAAGAACAACCTTTTATATAAAGGGAACATTTTTTATCATATATTCAGTCTTTGCGCGCGACTTAAGTATTATGCATAATATAGGTTACAAGGAGTTGGACGACTCTAAGTACTTGCAGAGGGGTATGATTTAATCTTTATGGTTATTTGATACACCTAAGTATATATCAAAGTAAATTTTTGATAGATACCCGAGAAGAGAAGTTCAAGATCCAATGGATCGCTCAGCATAAATCTGGAAAACATTTCATTTTGCTATTTCATAGAATTAATTCTTGATTATTCTTTTGAATATCATAGAAAACCTTGAAAGCGTTGTACTCTTTCATTATCAGATTATTGTTGCGTACAATGTGAGAAGGCTTGATATTGATTTCTATATCTTTATTGTACGTCTTAACTTGCGGGGCAAACTTGTTGCTCACCCTTGCTAAATAAAATAGCTAGGGATGAAGTTGCAGAAGGTGCTATGAAAAGAACAAAGGAAAAGGCATAGTGATAAATTAGTTATGATGAACATTGTGACACCCCCAAAATAGGAATACATCACCTATTTTGAGTCGCCAAATACATGGTACAGAATACAAATACAATCTTAAATATACAACATGTACTGTGAGTTTTAATACAAATATTATCTTCTAGACAGTATTCAAACTCAAAATAAGTCCTCAATACATTTATTAACACATGATTTCATTGACTAGTGAGGACTACAAATGTTATCCTCTGGACCGACACTCCGTTCCCCGACTAGTCCCTGCTACGTTCTCATTTTCTGAAGAGGACAATGAAAGCAAAAGGGTGAGCTCAACTAGCCCGATGAAAATATTATGACTACTGATAATACGAGAATAAATTATCGTTAGCCTTGATAGTGTTAAACCGATCTGATATAACAAACATCAAGTTTAACTGCGGTAGAACAAGCAATCCATTAAAAGAGTCAAGTAGAGAATAAAATCTACTATCTTCTATGATTTAAAAGGTTTTTCATCACTTTTATCATTGGGACTCAACAATAAATAATCCACATCATCCACACTACTGGCCAAGGATATTCATTAGTTTCACAACCATAAATTATCATGCACTTACTGTGCCAAGGATATTCGTGTATTCATCAATGGTCATGATCATGCCAACAATTGTCCATCAATGCACTACGGGCCAATGAGGACTTTTACTACATCATTTGTAACATTACTGTCCATGATTATACCGAATAATCCTGATCATAATCATTCCAAGTCCATCTATGCACTTTCTACAGCCACGAGATGACTTTCAACATAATATAAACATAAGGATGATGACAATGATATAAGAATTCAATAAAACAAGTTCAAGAATTAATTTATCCAGGAACCAATAACGTCCAAATTGTCAACATGATACTGCTTTGTGGGGTAAAACTCAAGAATGCTCAGAAGAATATTTCCATGAAATGTACAGGATGAAGCGTAAATATCAAGGATATTCTACTAATTTCATGGAGTATAAAAGCCAAAACATTAACCAACTGAGTATAATAAAGAATGGAATAACAAAAGAAATCACCAGGCATGCGATAGACCGCACAGAAAGGTTATTCCAACAGAATAATAAATAACGGAACCAGGTCATGCGTAAACGCACAAACAGGATATTCTAACAGAATAATAAATAAAGGAACCAGGTCATGCGTAAACGAACAGACAGGATGTTCCAACAGAATAATAAAGAATGGAATAACAGAAGAATTTCACCATGTATGCGGTACTTAGCATGTAGGCAAAAGTTATTCAACATAATAATAAAGAATGGAATAACGAAAGAATTTCACCAAGTATAGGGTAGTCCGCGTATCACGAGTTATTCCAACGAATAATAAAGAATGGAATAATGTGTTCTCTTCATGAATACTGAAAGAAATAATATCCCTTACCTTAAAAAGAAGAGTACTCCGACTAGTAGGGCGAGGATTTTCTTAAAGAAAACTTATCTTTTGCTTTCAAACAAAGCTTCTTAAAACTCTAAAGAAATACGCTCAAGATTATAGAAGAAAAATTCTTTGAATTTACGGTGTGGTTTTCAATTCTAACTAAGCATCCTATTTATAGGAGAATGGAAAGGATACTATGATATAAAATATAATATATTCTATTTATAAAATATATATATATATATATATTATTTAAAATCTAATAAAACAAATAACTTTATAAAAGTATTTTATTTTATATAAAAAGATTTCACTATCAGACCTTTATCTGCAAACACTATGCGTAATAGAATATTATATATTCTATTTATTGTCTAATAAAATAAATAACTTTAGAAAAATATTACATTTTATATAAAAAGATTTTACTATCTGAAACACTATATCTGAGCACTTATCAAACAACTATGCATAATAGAATATTATATATTCTATTTATAGTCTAATAAAACAAATAACTTTATAAAAGTATTACATTTTATATAAAAAGTTTTCATTTTTATTACATTTATAATAATAATAAAACAAAACTTATCACCTTTATTATAATTCACAATATTAATCGACCAGGTCGTTCCCAAGAAAGAGGGGGCTTTCCAATAAGGATTTCTTCCGATTGGCGCACAATTAGATTATCTAACCTCTCCTTGACAGAACTTCTAGACATCGTTAATATTGCAAATAATAATATTAATAACTTTGTCGTCTCAATTATTGATTTTCTAATATATAAAATATCGACAATAATTGAATCAAATAACGTAAGATACTATGCAACAATTACTATAGCAATAATTGAACAAAACTAAGTGACTTCTCACGTAAGCATCAATAATCAATATCGTGTGCTACTATGCAACCACGCCAGATTCTACAGATTTTTTACACACCTACATTTCAACAGCTTAACGGTAAAAAATTCTATCGTTATTTTCATAAAAAGATATTTTTATCGTTTTCTCAATCAAACAATAATTCCGTTGTGGGGTCCACTGAATGATTGTCTTGAGTCGTATTTAATATTCCATGTTAAAATGAATATTCCCCACCAATCGAATATTATATAACAACTTCATGTACTTTTGCAAAATTTATAAATATTACCCACAACTATAACATTATATCAAATTCACTCCATAATATTCAAAATTGATATTTTTAGAAAATTCATTTTTATTCCTAAAAGTTGGGGTCTTACAACCTCCCCTTCTTATGAAATTTCGCCCTCGAAATTAGGGAACGTACCTGGTATATCGAAGAGGTAAGGATACCTTGATTTTATTTCAGATTCTAACTCCCAGGTCATTTCCTCAACATCGTGGTTTCTCCACAAAACTTTGACTTGAGGTATAACCTTGGAGCGTAGAATATGTTCCTTCTTATCTAAGATTTGAACAGGAACCTCTTCATACGTTAAATCTTCCGCTATTTCGTCCGGTTCTAACTCAATAATGTAACGACCGAAAATTTTGGATTTTATTATAAAATAATTTT
This sequence comes from Panax quinquefolius, assembly GCA_020205615.1. Lineage (NCBI taxonomy): Eukaryota > Viridiplantae > Streptophyta > Magnoliopsida > Apiales > Araliaceae > Panax > Panax quinquefolius. Next base: position 65,105,800 of record CM035174.1, on the reverse strand, counting down.
ATTGAATTAAATAATAATAAAATTATATTTTATGTGATATCAAGATGGATGTCATTCTATGACCTAATGATGTTGGAATGTCATAGTATTTGAGCTACGTGAAGGAATTAAAGTGTTTGAATTTCCAAGACGAAAATAAAATTTTTTCGAGAAATTTTTCGAAAAACACTATTCATCGGTATTTGCTCGGGATTTATTTTTGAATTTCTGAGAAATACGTAGTGATAGAATGTCAAGGTAAGATGGATTATGTAATAATAATCTAGTTATGGAAAATGTAATATTTCGCTTGTGGACTTAATTTATAAACGTTAAGGAAGGCGAAGTAGTAACGAGTAAGTAATAATTGTATAATACTTAGATATTTTACAAAGTAATGAAAATGAGTATAATACGAAGTATTATACGAGTTTGTATGAAGGATGGAATATAGTATATAATGAATTTTTATACGAATTAGAATACAGAATTAATACATAGACAATATGTATATGTATTAAGCAATGTTAATGGACTTGGAAGGTTGGTTGGAATTACTACAAGTCCAAGTGAATTAAAGGGTGAGGCCCAATTATTGAGTAATGAATCAACTAGTGTTTGTTAATGCAAAGCCCAAAGGTTGATTTAATGTAAGCCCAAGCTAGAATCCATGACTTGTTTGACCCATGGGAAAAACCATATTAATATGGTTAATATGATGACCAAGTTAATGTGGTGACCGAGTTAAAGTAATGACCAAGTTAATGTAATGACCAAGTAATAAGAGTAATGACCAAGCAAAGGATAAGTTTTGTATTAATCAAGTAATGAATAGTAAAGAGGTGGCTTAAGGAGGTGGGTTGAATTAATGACTAAACTACCCTAGCTTTGCAATTTCTATAAATAGAATGAGATTGCTAGTTATTTAGCACTTGTTCAAACAATCTAAACTATTACAAAGTGCTTAAGTGTTAGGGAGAATAAGCTACCAATAAGTTACTTCCATAAGCAAGAAGAAGAATGAGACTACTTTGCAAAGACTTCAAAAGTAAGATCTCTTCTCCAATTATCTTCTATCTCTACCATGATAGGTTGATAAGAAAAGTTTGGATTAAGGAACATGAATGTTAAGAAGTAAGAAGAATGAGTAAGCAATAACCTTAAACCATATAAGTTGGAAATAAGTAATTTTAACTAGCATAAGTTATAAACTTATGAAAAAGTATGGTAGACTTGATATGAGTTTATCTTAAGAAGTAATATGGAAGTAAAGAACTTGTATGATCATATGTATCATTTATACATAAGTAAAGCTATATGTTGAGAACATATAGGTATGATGACTAAGAAACTTTAATTATCATAAGTCATGAACAATGAAGTCATAAGTAGTTCATAATTTAACAAGTTATAAGCTCATGAAGAAATAAGTCAAAAATCCAACAATGAATATAGGTTGTTGCATTAAGTATGTTGAGATGATCATGGAATAAGTTGAATTCAATTGAAGTGTTGAACAAATCATAAGAATGAAGATTTACCAGAAATTGCACGATTGGACGATAATCGTCGAATTCGTGAATTTCCCGGAATAGAAGTTAAATTTTGTGTTTGAACTCAGAAACGTTGTTTTCCAATGGAGACAAGTCATATTTGGCATTCTAGAGTTGCAGACTCAAAAATGACCTGATTCCGACTTAGAACGAAGAAACGAGCATTGAACGTTCATGAACGTTTATCGTTTTCGTTGAAAATGAACCAATAGGTGAATTTTTAGAAAACGAAGTCAAATAGATAAAATTATTGCATGAACAAGTAGAGTGTGTAATTTTTGAACCATAGGTTTTTGAACGAGCCAATTCGGACTTATAACGAAGAAGTTATGAGCCTGGGAAGTTCACAAAAATTTTAAGTCTGAAAATTTTTCTGGTGCACAGAGTTGGCGCCAGTAAGCTGAAACCCTAGAGCTAAATGAAAGGGCGCCAAGACCGCAATAATGTGTCCGAAAGCACATCGGAAACTCGCGTCGTAGCGCGAACTATGGTACAAATGATGGCGCCGCAGAGCCATGAACAAAGCCGTGACATCTCAGCAGAGTGGCAGCGCAGTCATGCCCATCGAGAGTAAGGACTCTCATGCAGCGGCCAAGTCTGGGACATCTCCACTGATAACTCGCACCGCAGCACGAGATGTAGGCACATGACTGGCGCCACAATGCCAGTCCTTAATGAAAGATAGTGAAGAATAAACATGAATGCAAAGCAAGAGAATATGATTAGTTTAAAGTAAATCTACCTTAAGGAACTTGAAGTAACATTGTTAAAACATTGTTAAACCTTAAGAGTAATATCTAAAGGTTGATAATAACCTATTCAACTATGAATGCAAGTAGAATGATAAACCGGAATTGATAGTAAACAAATCTAATACATGATTAGATTGAGATGAAGGGTAAGATATAGTCATATACATACTTGATTATATATGACCTAATGTAAGGCATTATGTGATCATGTATTGTAGAGACTTGAAAGATTCAATTATAAAGTAATTATATCATAGCAGACGCTAAAGGCAAGTATTCTAACTCTTGTTTCAGTTCAATCTGAACAAGTCTTGTAATTCATGTATCCTTACGCGTGAATTGATGTATGATTAAGTTAAAGCCAATTCTTCTGCCTAAACTTAATGCATTCAGTGGATTATTTATAATCAATCCAACTGTTATTAAAATGTTGTTATCTTTTGTCAACTACTCGATATGGTTTTCAAAAGAAGAATGGTTATGATAAACAAATGTTTTGTCGTCATACGATAGGCACGTGAGGTTGCCAAATGATTAAACGTACATAAGTTTAATGGATGTAGTGTTGATCAACATAGAGTACAATAGGCTGATCACCTAGAAGTGCTCGTAAGTAATATCGAACTTACTAATTTTAGTTCCGGGTTGTCCTTTTCAAAGAAAGAATGAATACTCGAGGTCTTTGACCGGAGTGTATGTTTTACTGAATATAATTCATTGTGAAACATTTTGAAAGAAAGATGAAGTGCTATTTTGATTTATCAATAGTACTTCATAAATATTGTTCAGTTATTAAAGATATACGATTCTTATGTGTCAAGTATGTTGTTATTGAAATTGTTATACTTGCTGAGCTAGTTATACTCACTCTTGCTTGAACCATATGAATGAAGCTAAGACTGAACGTCCCGAAGGATCGAATAAAGATAAAGGAAAGGCTAAGGATGATTATTAAGCTGTCTTGTAATAGTATAGGTCTATTGTTGTAATGTAATTGATATTATGACAAAGAAACTTTGTAATGGGTATAGAACTTGGGAAATATAAATATTACTTTGAATATATAGAAGTTATGTTCGTTCTTTGAGGCTTTTCAATTGAATGAATGTATGAATGGTAGTACCGTGATGCACCATCTGTCAGGTTGGAAGATACCCGGATTTGGGGGTGTGACAAATAATGTTGTTCGGGTCTTCCACATATTTACGTAACATGGATATGTGAAAAACGTTATGAACACGAGACATACTTGGCGGTAAAGCGAGTCTATAGGCCACTGTTCCTACTCGATCGAGGATTAAAAATGGGCCAATGAATCGAGGATTGAGCTTTCCTCTCTTTCCAAATCTCGTAACTCCTTTCCATGAAGCAACATGTAACAACACATGATCTCCAATATCGAATTCCACGTCCTTTCGATGAAGATCAAAGATAACTCTTTTGTCGATCTTGTGAGATTTTTATCGTTCTTGGGATCGTTTGAATCTTTTTCGTAGTTATCGTACTCAACTCTGGTCCCAACAACGTTGCTTCACCCACGTCATCCCAAAGATCTTGGAGAATGACACTTTCTTCCATACAATGCCTCAAATGGAGCCATGCCAATACTTGCTTGATAAGCTAACTGTTGTTGGGAAAACTCCACCAATGGTAAGAACCTATCCCAACTTCCTTGAAGTCGAGGACACGGAGTCTTAATAAATCTTCCGTAGTTTGAATAGTCCTCTCACGATTGTCCGTCCGTCTCGAGGATGATATCTTGAAGAACTAAATCAGTAAATCAAGCTTTTGCAAACTAACCCAAAATCGTGAGTGAATTTTGGGTCTCGATCAGAAACTATGGATACTGGCATACCATGCAGTCTTACAATCTCGTTTATGTACATACGAGCAAGACATTCAAGTGTATAAGTTTCTCGTATTGGTAAGAAATGAGCAAACTTGGTCAAATTGCATCTATGCCTTGAGAAACCTTGGGAAAACCAGTAACGAAATCCATGGTAATGTGTTCCCACTTCCATTCTGGAATTTCAAGTGGTTGCAATGGTCCTTTTGGTACTTGATGCTCTGCCTTGACTCGTTGACAAGTTAGACACCTAGAGATAAACAGCGCTATCTCTCTCTTCATATTGCTCCACCAAAATGTATGACGAAGATCACGATACATTTTGGTCTCCCAGGATGGATTACAAACGGTGTGTTGTGCGCCTCCATCATGATTTTATACTTTAAATCGTAATTCATTAGGAACACAAAGTGCGGAGTTGACTCAGTATTCCTTCTTCATCGATTCTTGTTTCCTAAGCAAAGCACCTTCTTTTGACTTTCTTCCTCATACGCATCGAAGACTGTGTCAGTGAGCTTGAGCGGCTTTAACTTTATCAATTAAAGTCGGTTCTACTCATATATTCGCCATCATCACATGGTCCCTGGAGTCTTTAACTCTATCTCCATCCTTTGCAAGTCACACAAAATTGGCCTTTACGTTGACAATATCGCTTTTCGTATTCGCATATGATCTTACACTCAATGTGTCGTACTACCACGTTCGCTTTTCGGGGATGGCATTGGAAGGTATGATCATAATCTTTCAATCAGATTCAAGCCAACGTTGTTGTCGCATGTTGAGTTCCTTTTGAGTGAAGAAATATTTGAGGCTTTTATGATCCGTAAAGATCTCCACTTTCTCCCCATACAAGTAATGCCTCCAAATCTTTAGTCTAAAAACGACTGCTGCCAACTCTAGATCATGAGTAGGATAATTCCTCTCATATTCTTTGAGTTGCCGAGAGGCATAGGCTATGAATTTCTCATGTTACATGAGAACACATCCTAACCCTTTGCCCGAAGCATCACTGTAGATGACAAATCCCTCGAGCCAGATGGTATTGTCAGAACAGGTGCTGAAATGAGTCTCCTCTTGAGTTCTTGAAAACTCCTCTCACATTCTTCACTCCAACCACACTTTGTATCTTTTCGAGTCAGCTGAGTTAATGGAGTAGCGATTCGAGAAAACCCTTCTACGAATCTCCGATAATAACCAGCTAAGCCGAGAAAACTACGTACTTCGGTCACTAATTTAGGTTGCTCCCAGCTTTGAATAGCTTCAATCTTTGATGGGTCAACAGATATTCCATGACTTGATACTACGTGCCCAAGGAATGCTACTTCCTCCAGCCAGAACTCGCATTTCTTCAACTTGGCATAAAGCTTGTTTTCACGAAGCTTTTGGAGTATCAACCTCAAGTGTTGCTCATGATCTTCACGGCTTTTGGAATAAATAAGGATGTCATCAATAAAGACGACCACATAGTGATCCAAATATTCCTTAAATACTCGGTTCATCATATCCATGAAGGCAGCAGGAGCATTAGTCAATCCAAAAGATATGACTAGGAATTCATAATACCCGTACCGAGTTCTGAAAGCCGTCTTTGGAATGTCATCGGTTCTAATCTTCAATTGGTGACATCGGGAACGAAGATCAATCTTTAAAAAGAATTTGGCGCCTTGTAACTGATCAAACAGGTCACCAATGTGAGGCAATGGATATCTATTTTTGATAGTGACATGGTTCAACTCCCGATAATCAATACAAAGTCACATACTCCCATCTTTCTTCTTCACGAATAGAAACAGAGAGCACCCCAAGGAGACGTCTTGGGGCCGAATGAATGAAACCGATGTCTAACAATTCCTGCGGTTGGGTCTTTAACTCACGAATTTCAATAGAGCCATTCGATATGGGGCTTTGGAAATGGGTTTTGTCTGGGTTCAAGGTCGATACAAAATTCAATTTCACGCTCTGGGGGTAGGCCATGAAGTTCTTGAGGAATACATCGAAAATTTATTAACAATAGAAATATCATTCAAAACCCGACATATTTTTGTTTAGATCCGCGTGACATGAGCTAAGAAAGCTTGACATTCATTTTTCAATAAATGAATAGCTTTATGGCTTGAGATGATGATGATGATTGATTTTAATGGTTTGGTTGCTTGAATTTGCATAATAGGTTGGTTAGGAATATGAAAGCTAACAACCTTACGAAAACAATCAATTTTTGCATGATGAGTAGTTAACCAATCAATCCCTAGAATCACATCAAATGGAAATATTTTCAAAGAAATGAGATCGACAAGTAACGTGCGGGTGCCAATTTGAACTAAACAAGACTTATAAACAGCGAATGTAATGAAGGTTTCTCCCAACAGAGTTTTAACAGATAAGTCAAAGTCTAATTTCTCCGGAGTCATATTTAAACGTTGGGCACAAGTAGGAGAAATAAAAGAATTGATAGAACCGGTATCAAATAAGGTATAGATTTCGCTAGAGTTTATGATAAGCTTACCCGTGATGACCTCGTTCGGGTTCCTTGCTTTCTGGGAGGTCACGACAAACGCTCTCCCTTGCACTACCGGCTTTGACTTTTCTGGGACGGCCTTTGGTGCCTCCATCCTATTTGAACTTGTCTTTCGTGAACGACAAAATTGGGCTAGGTGACCTTCTCTTCCACAATTATAACATGCTTTGGACGGCATCGCGCAGTTTGGACTAATGTGTCCCTCCCCTCCGCATTTGAAGCATATGATAGGTGGTCGTTCTCCTTCCTTAACAACGGGTGCTGGTGCTAACGTCTTTCCATCATTGTTGAATCTCCTTTTCTTGAAATGTCCATTCTTATTGTTTTGGCCCTGATTACCACTGAAGTGGTTACCATTTCTGGCCTGTTAATTCCCTCCACGCTTGTTGTCACCGCTTCGATGACTGCTCTCACTGGTATTATCATATTACCGGCTGCTCTCTTTCGGTTGGGTTGACTCATTATCGCGCTCCAATAACTGAGCCCTATTAACAACATCTGAATACAAACACAGTTTATGAGAAATAAGATATTGACGTATCTCGGGTTTCAAACCTCTTAGAAACTTTCGCGTCATTCTCTCCTCGTTATCAACCAAATGGGACGCAAATCAGGACAACTCGGCAAACTTGGTTTCGTACTGCGACATAGTCATGTTGTTTTGCTCAAGCTTGATGAACTCTACCTCTTTCATGTGACGAATACTTTTGGGAAAGTACTTGTCGTTGAACAATTCTTGGAACTTCTCCCAAGTCATCTTCTTGTGGCGGGTTACATGCGCTTTACTGATTACCACCAAGAATCACCTGCACACAACATGAAGGTGGCAAAGGGAACCTTTTGCTCCTCGGAGCATCCCAAGACATTAAATATCTTCCAGATTTGCTTTATCCACGTCTCCGCCTTAAGTGGTTTTGGCTCTCCAAAAAACTCCGGTGGTCCCAGTTCCTTAAACTGCTTGGCGGTGACCGTCCGAGAGTTGCCAGTATTTCCACCTGCATTTTGGACAGGAGTCGCTCTTGCGTGATGTTGCATGAATTGCATAAACCCTCTGAACATTCCATCATTCATCATTTGGTCAGTGTTGTTGTTTTCCTAAGGATTGTCGCCTTCTTGATGCACATTATCCTGATTATTAATCTGTGGAGACTCAACGGTATCTTGTGCTCCATTGCTATTCTCAACATTCTCGGATGTTATTTTTAAATACTACCACAAAACAAGGGTTAAATAACATATCACATATTATCCCTATACTCTGACTGACCAATTAAATACCAAATAAACTTAGGTAGGTCATACTAGCGAAAGAATTCCCCGTCTCTCCCATCCTAGTTCTTATCTCACATCTCAGCCAGGGATCATAACCCTAAGCTTTGATACTAACCGTGGCGCCCCCAAAATAGGAATACATCACCTATTACGAGTCGCCAAATACATGGTACAAAATCTGAAATATTGTCTTACAGGCGGTATTCAAACTCAAAATATTAGTACACTTATAATATTCTTTAAGATCACAACCACAAATTATACATGCACTCTACGGGCGAGGATATTCGTGTATTCATCAATGGTCATGATCATGCCAACAACTTGCTCATCAATGCACTATGGGCCAATGAGGACTTTTACCACATCATTTGTAACATTACGATTAAATGATTATACCGAATAATCCACAGTCATAATCATACCAAGTCCATATATGTACTACAGAATACGATAACTTTCAACATAATATAAACATGAGGATGATGACAATGATATAAGAATTCAATAAAACAAGTTCAAGAATTAATTTATCCAAGAACCAATAACGTCCAAATTGTCGACATGATACTACTTTTTGTGGGGTAAAACTTCGAGAATGCTCGGAAGAATATTTCCATGAAATGTCTTTGGATGAAGCGTAAATATCGAGGATATTCCACTAATTTCAGAGGAGTATAAAAGCCAAAACATTAACCAACCGAGTATAATAAAGAATGGAATAACAAAAGAAATCACCGGGCATGCGATAGATCGCATGCATGGTTATTCCAACGAATAATAAATAACGGAACCGGTCGCAGAACGCATTGCAGAAAGATATTCCAACGAATAATAAATAATGGAACCAGTCATGCGTAAAAGCATAGATATGATGTTCCAATAGAATAATAAAGAATGGAATAACGTAAGAATTTCACCATGTATAAGATTGTATGTAGACGAGTTATTCCTACATAATAATAAAGAATGGAATAACAGAAGAATTTCACCAAGTATAGGGTAGTCCGCGTATATAGGTTATTCCAACAGAATAATAAAGAATGAAATAACATAAGTTCTCTTCATGAATACGAAAGAAATAATACCCTTTACCTTAAAAATAAGAGTACTCCGACTGGTAGGGCGAGAATTTTCTTGAAGAAAACTTATACTGCTTTCTACGCTCAAAACTTCTTAAAACTCTAAAGAAATACACTCAAGATTATAGAAAAAAAATTTCTCTTAATTTCTGGTGTGGTTTTCAATTCTAACTAAGCATCCAATTTATAGGAGAATGGAAAGGATACTATGCAATAAAATATAATATATTCTATTTATAAAATATATATATATATATATTATTTAAAATCTAATAAAACAAATAACTTTATAAAAGTATTCTGTTTTATATAAAAAGATTTTACTATGCAAACATTATTCAGGCACTATGCAAATAGTATGCATAATAGAATATTATATATTCTATTTATAGTTTAATAAAACAAATAACTTTATAACAGTATTCTGTTTTATATAAAAACATTTTACTATGCAAATACTAAACAGGCACTATGCAAACACTATGCATAATAAAATATTATATATTCTATTTATTGTGACGCCCCCAAAACAGGTATACATCACCCATCTTGATTCGCCAAATACATGGTACATAACTCAAATAAAAACTTAATTATACAACATGAGCTGTGAGTTTTAATACAAATATTATCTTCTAGACAGTACTAAAACTCAAAATAAGTCCTCCTTTATTATAACACTATTTCACAGAATAGTGAGGACTACTACTGCAAATATCTGAACCGTCACTCCGTTCCCCAACTAGTCCCAGCTATATTCTCATATCCTGAAGAGAACAATGAAAGAAAAGGGTGAGCTCAACAAGCCCAATAAGAAATATTATGACTAAGATAATGCTGAATAAATTATCCTTAGCCTTCAACAATATAACAACTGATAGAATACAATAGACAACAAGTTTTAAATCAACAACTGCAGCGGAATAAGCAATCCATTAGAAGAGTCAAGTAGAACATAATGTCTACTATCTCTTCTAGATTAAAAGTCCATCGTTAATATTTCATTCCTATAACACTCAACAACAGTTCTTCGTTGTACCCAAGACAAAGAGAACTTTCATCACATGTCTTCACCTGAACCACTAAAGATTATAATTAAGTTCACAATTCATATTTATAATCATGTAAATCAACAATTCCTCCTTGCCACAAAGGCTTAAAAGAACATTTACTCAATATCCTTACCCCAAAGGCTAAAGATATTAAAATGTAATAACAATGCTCATACCAATCAATTGTCTATCTTTGCACTACTGGCCAAAGATATTCAATTATAAAACCAATAGTCATGATCATACAAATCAATTGCCTGTCAGTGCACTACGGCCAAAGACATTCAACTGTTAACTAATGGTCATGATCCTGCCAATCACATCATCGAATTATCCCTGCACTACGAACAAGGATATTCGTTAGTATCACCAGTGGTCATGATCATGTCATACATCTGTTAATCTTTGCACTACGGGCCAAAGCTATCAAACAACATATCATCTTTAACATTACGGGTCATGATTATACCGAATGATTCACATCATAATCATACCAACCAACGATCCATCCATCTATGCACGTAAGCCAAAGATGACTTTCATCACAATATATAAGCATGAGGATGATGACAATGATATAAGCATTAATCAAACAAAATCAAGGATAAATATTAAAGACTTTAAATTTATCCAGAGTTTAAAAATATCCAAATTGTCAACATGATACTGCTTTGTGGAGTAAAATTCAAGAATAATATTCATGTACCAAAAATAATTTGGACATCAAAGAAATATATTTTTCGGGTAAATAATATCCCGTGAATAGTACCCTGTGAATAGTACTTCGAGAATAGTATCTCATGAATAGTACCCCGACATGAAAAGTACTCCAAATACCCGAGTGAATAATATTTGGTAAATAGTAACTCGTGAATAGTACTCCGATACGAAAAATGCCCCGAATACCCGAGTGAAAAATACTATAGTGAATAGTAACCGGGTGAATAGTAACTCGTGAATAGTAACTCGTAAAAGAAAATACCAAAGAAAATGATATTCCATGACGAGTACAAAAGAAATGATATCTCATATGAGTATAATATAATATACTGAAATCTATGAAATGGATTTTCATCAAATAAATGCGGTAATCCACGTGAAACGATCATTTCCACAATTTAATAAAGAATGAATCTGAAGGATCATTCACCATGCGTGGTAATTCACATGACGAGTTATTCCAACAGAATAATAAAGAATGGAATAACGAAGAATTCACCATAAATGCGGTAGTCGGCGTAGATAGGTTATTCCAACAGAATAATAAAGAATGGAACCAAGTCATTCGTAATCCTTGCAGACGGGATATTCAGCGTAATAATAAAGAATGGAATAACGGAGAAGAATTTCACCGGGCATGTGATAGGCCAGCACGAATGGAGTTATTCAGCGAATAATAAAGAATGGAACCGAATCAAATGCGTAATCCGCATACGCATGCGATATATTCAACGAAATAATAAAGAATGGAATAATGAAGAATTTCACCATGTATGCGATGCTTGCATGACGAGTTATTCAAACATAATAATAAAGAATGGAATATCGGAAGAATTTCACCATGTATGCGATTAGATTAGCGATGATGCAGGTTATTCCAACATAATAATAAAGAATGGAATATCGGAAGAATTTCACCATGTATGCGATTTTGCGTAGACGTATTATTACAACATAATAATAAAGAATGGAATAATAGAAGAATTTCACCATGTATACGGTAGATGCATTATACTGAGTTATTCCAACAGAATAATAAGGAATGGAATAACAATAGCTCTCTTCATGAATATCTGAAAGAAATAATACCCTTACTATAATAATAATATGCCTTACCATGTAAGAAAAGCGGATACTAAAATAGTGAGGTAGCAGCGAGACTTCTCTTCTTTTTCTCTCTATAATTTCTCTATAATAATTGCTTATATAGCTTTAGTGAGTTGGCGAAAATGAAGAAGAATAAGCTTCTATTTATAGGAAAATATAGTTTCGATAATTTACACGTTTTAGGGCTCAAAATATTATAGTATTATATCTTCCTCTTTTTTTCATTTTTAATTTAGTCCTATGCAAGTATTATCAAACTTTCAACACCTCCCTAATAGTAAATCATGTGAATCAATAGTAAATCATGTGACTCAATAGTTTTAGACATGTGAAAATACAAATTACAATATAGTACCTCCATCTATACCTCCATTTTTAACTTAGTCATGCAAGTATTATCAATCTTGCACCAACTCCCCTAATAGTAAATGAATGTGAATCAATAGTACACATATTTGAACAAATAGTTATAATCATGTGAATCAATAGCAATTAATTGCTCATTTATCTGGTTAATTACCCGATTGGTTAATATAACCTCCAGACATCAGTTATTATCGAAATAAATGTCAATTTTCACTAACACTAATAATTCCAACACAATGGAACTATCGATTTCATCTTTATTCAACACGAACTTATTCATCATTAATATTATAACTCACAATATTTAACAACCAAGTCGCTCGAGGAAAGAGGGGCTTTTCGATAAGGATTTCTCCTTATTAAGCCTTGAATTAGATTATTTAACCTCTCCTCGATGTAACTTCTAGACATTGTCGACATTGCGAATAATAATATGAATAACTTTGTCGTCTCAATTATTGATTTAATAATATAACATATTATGCAGATGATACTGTAACAATAATTGAATCAATAATATGAAAGATATGATGCAACAATTATTGTAGCAATAACTGAGTATAACTGAGTAACTTCTTACGTAAGCATCGATAAGCAATCTTGTGTTACTCTTATGCAACCATGCGTATTACTAATACTTTTATCACCGATTATTTTATGACAACTTGTTTACTTTGAAAAATTTTCACATATCACCCTTAACTTTAACCTTTTATCAATTTAACCATTTACTAAATAGAATAATTATAAGAAAAATGAATACTTTCAATTCATAAAATTCAGGGTCTCATAATCTCCCCTCCTTATGAAATTTTGCCCTAGAAATTTACGCACGTACCTGATATTCGAAGAGATGAGAATACATTGCTTTCTTTTCGGATTGTACCTTCCCGGTTATTTCTTCTCTATCATGATTTTCCCATTTCTCATCTCCTGTATTTCAGATATCATTCTAGAATATAGTTTCAAAATAAGGGTTAATTGACATGCCATATATTATCCCTATACTCTGACCGACCAATTAAATATCAAATAACTTCGGTAGGTCATACTAGTGAAGGAATTACCCGTCTCTCCCCTCCTAGTTCTAGTCTCACATCTCAGTCAAGGATCATATCCCTAAGCTTTGATACCAACTGTGACGCCCCCAAAACAGGTATACATCACTCATCTTGAGTCGCCAAATACATGGTACATAACTCAAATAAAAACATAATTATACAACATGAGCTGTGAGTTTCAATACAAATATTGTCTTCTAGACAATATTAAAACTCAAAATAAGTCCTGCTTTATTATAACACTATTTCACAGAATAGTGAGGACTACTACTGCAAACATCTGGACCGTCACTCCGTTCCTCAAATAGTCCCAGCTATATTCTCATATTCTGAAGAGAACAATGAAAGAAAAGGGTGAGCTCAACAAGCCCGATAAGAAATATTATGACTAAGATAATCTTTGAATAAATTATCCTTAGCCTTCAACAATATAACAACCGATAGAATACAATAGACAACAAGTTTTAAATCAACAACTGCGCAATGAATAAGCAATCCATTAGAAGAGTCAAGTAGAACATAATGTCTATTATCTCTTCTAGATTAAAAGTCCATCGTTAATATTTCATTCCTGTAATACTCAACAACAGTTCTTCGTTGTACCCAAGACAAAGAGAACTTTCATCACATGTCTTCACCTGAACCACTAAAGATTATAATTAAGTTCACAATTCATATTTATAATCATGTAAATCAATAATTCCTCCTTGCCACAAAAGCTTAATAGAACATTTACTCAATATCCTTACCCCAAATGCTAAAAATATTAAAATGTAATAACAATGATCATACCAATCAGGTATCTATCTTTGCACTACTGGCCAAAGATATTCAACTATAAAACCAATGGTCATGATCATACCAATCAATTGCCTGTCAGTGCACTACGGTCAAAGACATTTAACTGTTAACTAATGGTCATGATCCTGCCAATCACATCATCGAATTATCCCTGCACTACGACTAAGGATATTCATTAGTATCACCAGTGGTCATGATCATGTCATACATCTGTTAATCTTTGCACTACGGGCCAAAGCTATCAAACAACATATCATCTTTAACATTACGAGTCAGCGATTATATCGAATGATTCACGTCATAATCATACCAACCAACAGTCCATCTATGCACGTAAGCCAAAGATGACTTTCATCACAATATAAGCATAATGATGATGACAATGATATAAGCATTAATCAAACAAAATCAAGGATAAATATTAAAGACTTTAAATTTATCTAGAGTTTAAAAATATCCAAATTGTCAACATGATACTGCTTTGTGGAGTAAAATTCAAGAATAATATTCATGTACCAAAAATAATTTGGACATCAAAGAAATATATTTTTCGGGTAAATAATATCCCGTGAATAGTACCCTGTGAATAGTACTTCGAGAATAGTATCTCATGAATAGTACCCCGACATGAAAAGTACTCCAAATACCCGAGTGAATAATATTTGGTAAATAGTAACTCGTGAATAGTACTCCGACACGAAAAATGCCCCGAATACCCGAGTGAATAATACTATAGTGAATAGTAACCGGGTGAATAGTAACTCGTGAATAGTAACTCGTAAAAGAAAATACCAAAGAAAATGATATTCCATGACGAGTACAAAAGAAATGATATCTCATATGAGTATAATATAATATACGAAACTGCAAATGGATTTTCATCCGTCATGCGGTAATCCATGTAGACAGATCATTTCCACAATTTAATAAAGAATGAATACGAAGGATCATTCACCATGCGTATGTGTAATTCACATGTAGGCGAGTTATTCCAATGAAATAATAAAGAATGGAATAATGAAGAATTCACCGTGCATGCGGTAGTCGGCGTAGATAGGTTATTCCAATGTAATAATAAAGAATGGAACCAAGTCATTCGTAATCCGCACTTGCAGCATGTGATATTCCAATGAAATAATAAAGAATGGAATAACGGAAAGAATTTCACCGGCGTGTGATAGATCCCATGCATGACGAGTTATTCCAATGTAATAATAAAGAATGGAACCAGTGTCACGCGTAATCCGCACGATGTGATATTCCAATGAATAATAAAGAATGGAATAACAGAAGAATTTCACCATGTATGCAGTACTTCGCATAGACAGGTTATTCAAACATAATAATAAAGAATGGAATATCAGAAGAATTTCACCATGTATGCAGTACTTCGCATAGACAGGTTATTCCAACATAATAATAAAGAATGGAATATCAGAAGAATTTCACCATGTATGCAGTACTTTGCATAGACATGTTATTACAACATAATAATAAAGAATGGAATAATAGAAGAATTTCACCATGTATACGGTAGTCTGCGTATACAGGTTATTCCAACAGAATAATAAGGAATGGAATAACAATAGCTCTCTTCATGAATACGAAAGAAATAATACCCCTTACTATAATAATAATATGCCTTACCATAGAAGAAAACTGGATACTAAAATAGTGAGGTAGCAGACTTCTCTTCTTCTTTCTCTCTATAATTTCTCTATAATAATTGCTCTATAGCTTTAGTGAGTTGGCGAGAAATGAAGAAGAATAAGCTTCTATTTATAGGAAAATATAGTTTCGATAATTGCACGTTTTAGGGCTCAAAATATTATAGTATTATATCTTCCTCTTTTTCTTCATTTTTAATTTAGTCCTGCAAGTATTATCAAACTTTCAACACCTCCCCTAATAGTAAATCATGTGAATCAATAGTAAATCATGTGACTCAATAGTTTTAGACATGTGAAAATACAAATTACAATATAGTACCTCCATCTATACCTCCATTTTTTACTTAGTCATGCAAGTATTATCAATCTTGCACCAACTCCCCTAATAGTAAATGAATGTGAATCAATAGTACACATATTTGAACAAATAGTTATAATCATGTGAATCAATAGCAATTAATTGCTCATTTATCTGGTTAATTACCCGACTGGTTAATATAACCTCCAGACATCAGTTATTATCGAAATAAATGTCAATTTTCACTAACACTAATAATTCCAACACAATGGAACTATCGATTTCATCTTTATTCAACACGAACTTATTCATCATTAATATTATAACTCACAATATTTAACAACCAAGTCGTTCCAAGGAAAGAGGGGGCTTTTCGATAAGGATTTCTCCTTATTAGCGCGCAATTAGATTATTTAACCTCTCCTTGACAGAACTTCTAGACATTGTCAACATTGCAAATAATAATATGAATAACTTTGTCGTCTCAATTATTGATTTAATAATATAACATATTATGCAGATGATACTGTAACAATAATTGAATCAATAATATGAAAGATATGATGCAACAATTATTGTAGCAATAACTGAGTATAACTGAGTAACTTCTTACGTAAGCATCAATAAGCAATACTGTGTGCTACTATGCAACCATGCGTATTACTATACTTTTATCACCGATTATTTTATGACAACTTGTTTACTTTGAAAAATTTTCACATATCACCCTTAACTTTAACCTTTTATCAATTTAACCATTTACTAAATAGAATAATTATAAGAAAAATGAATACTTTCAATTCATAAAATTCAGGGTCTCACAATCTCCCCTCCTTATGAAATTTTGCCCTAGAAATTTACGCACGTACCTGATATTCGAAGAGATGAGAATACATTGCTTTCTTTTCGGATTGTACCTTCCCGGTTATTTCTTCTCTATCATGATTTTCCCATTTCTCATCTCCTGTATTTCAGATATCATTCTAGAATATAGTTTCAAAATAAGGGTTAATTGACATGCCATATATTATCCCTATACTCTGACCGACCAATTAAATATCAAATAACTTTAGGAGGTCATACTAGTGAAGGAATTACCCGCTCCCCTCCTAGTTCTAGTCTCACATCTCGACCAAGGATCATATCCTAAGCTTTGATACCAACCGTGGCGCCCCCAAAACAGTATACATCACTCATCTTGAGTGCCAAATACATGGTACATAACTCAAATAAAAACATAATTATACTGACATGAGTAAACATGAGTTTGAAATAAATATTGTCTTCTGATAATATTAAAACTCAAAATAAGTCCTCGCTTATTATAACACTATTTCACGCTGTAATAGTGAGGACTACTACTATCAAACATCACGGACCGTCACTCCGTTCCTCAAATAGTCCCAGCTATATTCTCATATTCTGAAGAGAACAATGAAAGAAAAGGGTGAGCTCAACAAGCCCAATAAGAAATATTATGACTAAGATAATGCTGAATAAATTATCCTTAGCCTTCAACAGTATAACAACTGATAGAATACAATAGACAACAAGTTTTAAATCAACAACTGCAGCGGAATAAGCAATCCATTAGAAGAGTCAAGTAGAACATAATGTCTATTATCTCTTCTAGATTAAAAGTCCATCGTTAATATTTCATTCCTGTAATACTCAACAACAGTTCTTCGTTGTACCCAAGACAAAGAGAACTTTCATCACATGTCTTCACCTGAACCACTAAAGATTATAATTAAGTTCACAATTCATATTTATAATCATGTAAATCAATAATTCCTCCTTGCCACAAAAGCTTAATAGAACATTTACTCAATATCCTTACCCCAAATGCTAAAAATATTAAAATGTAATAACAATGATCATACCAATCAGGTATCTATCTTTGCACTACTGGCCAAAGATATTCAACTATAAAACCAATGGTCATGATCATACCAATCAATCACTGTCGATTACACTACTGATCAAAGACATTTAACTGTTAACTAATGGTCATGATCCTGCCAATCACATCATCGAATTATCCCTGCACTACGACTAAGGATATTCATTAGTATCACCAGTGGTCATGATCATGTCATACATCTGTTAATCTTTGCACTACGGGCCAAAGCTATCAAACAACATATCATCTTTAACATTACGAGTCATGATTATATCGAATGATTCCTGGTCATAATCATACCAACCAACAGTCCATCTATGCACGTAAGCCAAAGATGACTTTCATCACAATATAAGCATGATGATGATGACAATGATATAAGCATTAATCAAACAAAATCAAGGATAAATATTAAAGACTTTAAATTTATCTAGAGTTTAAAAATATCCAAATTGTCAACATGATACTGCTTTGTGGAGTAAAATTCAAGAATAATATTCATGTACCAAAAATAATTTGGACATCAAAGAAATATATTTTTCGGGTAAATAATATCCCGTGAATAGTACCCTGTGAATAGTACTTCGAGAATAGTATCTCATGAATAGTACCCGAGACATGAAAAGTACTCGAATACCCGAGTGAATAATATTTGGTAAATAGTAACTCGTGAATAATAGTACTCGATCTGAAAAATGCCCCAAATACTAAAGTGAAAAATACTATAGTGAATAGTAACAAGTGAATAGTAATCTCGTGAATAGTAACTCAGTAAAAGAAAATACCAAAGAAAATGATATTCCATGGCGAGTACAAAAGAAATGATATCTCATATGAGTATAATATAATATACTGAAATCATGAATGGATTTTCATCCGCCATAAATACGGTAATCCATGTATGATGCGGATCATTTCCACAATTTAATAAAGAATGAATACGAAGGATCATTCACCACGCATGTGGTAATTCACATAGATGCGAGGTTATTCCAATGAATAATAAAGAATGGAATAACGAAGAATTCACCACGCAAATGCGGTAGTCGGCGTAGATAGGTTATTCCAATGTAATAATAAAGAATGGAACCAAGTCATTCGTAATCCGCTTGCATGTGAGGATATTCAAATGTAATAATAAAGAATGGAATAACGTAAGAATTTCACCGGGCATGTGATAGGCCATGCATGCATGAGTTATTCAACGAGAATAATAAAGAATGGAACTGAATTCACGTAATCCGTGCATTGCATGTGATATTCCAATGAGAATAATAAAGAATGGAATAACGTAAGAATTTCACCATGTATGCAAAGATTACTTGTATGAGCAGTTATTCAAACATAATAATAAAGAATGGAATATCGGAAGAATTTCACCATGTATGCGATACTTAGCATGTAGATGCAGTTATTCCAACATAATAATAAAGAATGGAATATCAGAAGAATTTCACCATGTATGCAGTACTTTGCATAGACATGTTATTACAACATAATAATAAAGAATGGAATAATAGAAGAATTTCACCATGTATACGGTAGTATCGCATTATATGAGTTATTCCAATGAATAATAAGGAATGGAATAACAATAGCTCTCTTCATGAATACGAAAGAAATAATACCCTTACTATAATAATAATATGCCTTACCATAGAAGAAAACTGGATACTAAAATAGTGAGGTAGCGGACTTCTCTTCTTCTTTCTCTCTATAATTTCTCTATAATAATTGCTACTATAGTTTTAGTGAGTTGGCAAGAGAAATGAAGAAGAATACGCCTATTTTTATAGGAAAATATAGTTTCGATAATTGCACGCTTTAGGGCTCAAAATATTATAGTATTATATCTTCCTCTTTTTCTTCATTTTTAATTTAGTCCTGCAAGTATTATCAAACTTTCAACACCTCCCTAATAGTAAATCATGTGAATCAATAGTAAATCATGTGACTCAATAGTTTTAGACATGTGAAAATACAAATTACAATATAGTACCTCCATCTATACCTCCATTTTTAACTTAGTCATGCAAGTATTATCAATCTTGCACCAACTCCCCTAATAGTAAATGAATGTGAATCAATAGTACACATATTTGAACAAATAGTTATAATCATGTGAATCAATAGCAATTAATTGCTCATTTATCTGGTTAATTACCCGATTGGTCAATATAACCTCCAGACATCAGTTATTATCGAAATAAATGTCAATTTTCACTAACACTAATAATTCCAACACAATGGAACTATCGATTTCATCTTTATTCAACACGAACTTATTCATCATTAATATTATAACTCACAATATTTAACAACCAAGTCGTTCCAAGGAAAGAGGGGGCTTTTCGATAAGGATTTCTCCTTATTAGCGCGCAATTAGATTATTTAACCTCTCCTCGATGTAACTTCTAGACATTGTCAACATTGCAAATAATAATATGAATAACTTTGTCGTCTCAATTATTGATTTAATAATATAACATATTATGCAGATGATACTGTAACAATAATTGAATCAATAATATGAAAGATATGATGCAACAATTATTGTAGCAATAACTGAGTATAACTGAGTAACTTCTTACGTAAGCATCAATAAGCAATACTGTGTGCTACTATGCAACCATGCGTATTACTATACTTTTATCACCGATTATTTTATGACAACTTGTTTACTTTGAAAAATTTTCACATATCACCCTTAACTTTAACCTTTTATCAATTTAACCATTTACTAAATAGAATAATTATAAGAAAAATGAATACTTTCAATTCATAAAATTCAGGGTCTCACAATCTCCCCTCCTTATGAAATTTTGCCTAGAAATTTACGCATACATACGATATTCAAGAGATGAGAATACATTGCTTTCTTTTCTGGATTGTACCTTCCTTGCTATTTCTTCTCTATCATGATTTTCCCATTTCTCATCTCCTCGTATTTGGGATATCATTCTAGAATATAGTTTCAAAATAAGGGTTAATTGACATGCCATATATTATCCCTATACTCGTGGCCAATTAAATATCAAATAACTTCTGGTGGGTCATACTAGTGAAGGAATTACCTGTCTCTCCCTCCTAGTTCTAGTCTCACATCTCGGTCAAGGATCATATCCTAAAGCTTTGATACCAACCTGTGGCGCCCCCAAAAAAGCAGTATACATCACTCATCTTGAGTCGCCAAATACATGGTACATAACTCAAATAAAAACATAATTATACAACATGAGCTGTGAGTTTCAATACAAATATTGTCTTCTAGACAATATTAAAACTCAAAATAAGTCCTGCTTTATTATAACACTATTTCACAGAATAGTGAGGACTACTACTGCAAACATCTGGACCGTCACTCCGTTCCTCAAATAGTCCCAGCTATATTCTCATATTCTGAAGAGAACAATGAAAGAAAAGGGTGAGCTCAACAAGCCCAATAAGAAATATTATGACTAAGATAATGCTGAATAAATTATCCTTAGCCTTCAACAGTATAACAACTGATAGAATACAATAGACAACAAGTTTTAAATCAACAACTGCAGCGGAATAAGCAATCCATTAGAAGAGTCAGTAGAGAACATAATATCTATTATCTCTTCTAGATTAAAAGTCCATCGTTAATATTTCATTCTGTAATACTCAACAACAGTTCTTCGTTGTACCCAAGACAAAGAGAACTTTCATCACATGTCTTCACCTGAACCACTAAAGATTATAATTAAGTTCACAATTCATATTTATAATCATGTAAATCAACAATTCCTCCTTGCCACAAAGGCTTAATAGAACATTTACTCAATATCCTTACCCCAAAGGCAAAAGATATTAAAATGTAATAACAATGATCATACCAATCAATTGTCTATCTTTGTACTACTGGCCAAAGATATTCAATTATAAAACCAATGGTCATGATCATACAAATCAATTGCCTGTCAGTGCACTACGGCCAAAGACATTCAACTCTTAACTAATGGTCATGATCCTGCCAATCACATCATCGAATTATCCCTGCACTACGACCAAGGATATTCGTTAGTATCACCAGTGGTCATGATCATGTCATACATCTGTTAATCTTTGCACTACGGGCCAAAGCTATCAAACAACATATCATCTTTAACATTACGGGTCATGATTATACCGAATGATTCCTGGTCATAATCATACCAACCAACAGTCCATCTATGCACGTAAGCCAAAGATGACTTTCATCACAATATAAGCATGAGGATGATGACAATGATATAAGCATTAATCAAACAAAATCAAGGATAAATATTAAAGACTTTAAATTTATCCAGAGTTTAAAAATATCCAAATTGTCAACATGATACTGCTTTGTGGAGTAAAATTCAAGAATAATATTCATGTACCAAAAATAATTTGGACATCAAAGAAATATATTTTTCGGGTAAATAGTACCCCGTGAATAGTACCCCGTGAGTAGTACTTCGAGAATACTACCTCGTGAATAGTATCCTGACATGAAAAGTACTCCAAATACCCGAGTGAATAATATTTGGTGAATAGTAACTCGTGAATAGTACTCCGACACGAAAAATGCCCCGAATACCCGAGTGAATAATACTAGAGTGAATAGTAACCGAGTGAATACTAACCCATGAATAGTAACTCGTAAAAAAAAATACCAAAGAAAATGATATTCCATGACGAGTACAAAAGAAATGATATCTCATACGAGTATAATATAATATACGAAACTGCAAATGGATTTTCATCCGCCATGCAGTAATCCACGCAGACAGATCATTTCCACAATTTAACTATCTGTAGAAGTCCCGGAACTCCGGAGTAAAGTATTTCTCTTGGAGGAGCTGTGGAAGACAGAGCGACCATTACACGAAATGATTGAAGAACGTAACGAGCTGAAGGCGCAGGTGGAGAGAATGAACACTGAAGGTGGTGGATCGTCTGAAAGAACCAGCAAGAAGGACAAGAAGAAGAGAAAGAGGGAAAAAGACAGCGAAAACTCTAAAAATTCAAACCCGAAGAAGAGACAAGCTTGCAGCAAGTGTGGAAAGACTCACGCGGGAGAATGCATGATGTGGAAGAACGTGTGTTTCAACTGTAAGCAGGAAGGACATATTTCTTTGCATTGTCCTAAGCTGAATATGAGGAAGTGTTTCTCATGTGGTAGAACGGGTCACGAATTCAACAAGTGTCCCAACAAGAAGAAGACTGGTGAAGAGAGTGGTCGGTAGACAACTTAGATATAAGTGGTAGTATCTTTTAGGTAGAAGATTATGATATTAAGTGGAGTAATATCGAGAACAATGTGTAAACATATGTAAATATATGTTTAAATGAATAAAATTTTAATTTTCTTATGAATATAAGATTAAGATTAATTTGTGAGTTCTTAAAACTCATACTTGTGGCAAGTTCATGACTCATGATTATATGAAATGTTTTGAACCCCTCAGCGAATGGACGCTAAAGGTCTGACTAGGATAAGTTCATACACTCATATAATTGTGGCAAGTTACTGAACTCATAAGTGTGGTAAGTTTGATGAACTGGAAATAGTGATGTGAAAATAGAAAATGACAACTTTTTGTGTCAAGTTGGAGAATTGAAACTTTGTGTGTAAAGTTGTGTATGTTAACCCTAAATTTTTTTTAAAAAGAGATAGTAATATGTGTTAAGTACTATATGTACTGTGTGCTATTTGAATAAATATGCGATTATATGAGAACTATGTATTGAATTCTTATAGTGTTAAGAATCTGTGTAGAGAAAGAGAATTAATATAAGGTTTTTATTTAAATCAGATCATGTTGCCTAGACGACAGAATCGAAATCAAAGAGAAGAGCAGTCACTGGATAACGAAGGAGGTCAAGCGGACCCAATTCAGAATTTCATAGACATGCTAGCCCAAGCTATGGAAAATAGAGCTCCAACTGCAAGAGGACGAGCGAGGAATCAGCCAGCCGACAGATTGGCAAACTTCAAAGATTTTAAAGCGGTAGGACCGCCGGAATTCAAGGGAACCACAGATCCGATTGAAGCCCAAACTCGGGTGAAGGAGATGGAGAAAGCATTCATCATTACGCGAGTGGCAGAAAAGCAGAAGACGGCTTTTGCGACATACTTAATGAAGGGAGAAGCTAATTACTAGTGGAAGAATAATCAGGCGAGAGCTGGTACAGCGGTGGTAGCGTGGGAAAGATTCAAAGAATTGTTCTTTGAGAACTACTTCTCACCGAGTATGCAAGCTCGGATGGAAGTTAAGTTCTTGGAAATGAAGCAGGAAAATATGCCTGTTTCAGAATATGCGGCTAAATTCAACGAATTAGCAAGATTTGCACCTCATTATGTGGATACGGAATTACGGAAAGCGAGAAGATTTGAAAATGGACTGAAGCCGGGGATATACAACAAA
This sequence comes from Panax quinquefolius, assembly GCA_020205615.1. Classification (NCBI taxonomy): domain Eukaryota; kingdom Viridiplantae; phylum Streptophyta; class Magnoliopsida; order Apiales; family Araliaceae; genus Panax; species Panax quinquefolius. The sequence continues at coordinate 65,081,404 of CM035174.1, read as the reverse complement.
GTAGCTGTGTTGCAGATCAATACGTTCGCGGCTTTGTTGGAGAAAGCGTTAATTATTGAAGGAGGGAGCGAAGCTACATCTCGATTTCATCAGGAGAAGAAGAAGAAGACAAATGAAGGAGGTAGTAGTGGCGGTAGCAACCCAAACAAAAGAAAGTAGAGTGAGAATACCCAATTGGGTAGTAAGACTGAAGGGAATAAGAAAGGAGGAGAGCCTTGTGCGAACTGTGGAAAGAATCATACAGGAGTTTGTCTGAAGAGGAAAGGAGTCTGCTATAACTGTGGGAAAAAGGGGCACATGTCACCCAATTGCCCCAGTCCAAAGAAGATACAAGGTTGTTATGCCTGTGGATCAACGAATCATCTGGTTCGGAACTATTCGAAAAAGAATGCAGAGAAGGAAAGTATTAACAAGGGACCCGGTGGTGGAACCTTGGCAATTCAAGGACTCGCATGACCAGGAAGACCAATAGCGCGTACATTCAATACGACGCATGATGAAGATGATGGCTATTTCGAGGGAGGTGGTAGCAGGTAACGATTTCATTTAGAAATTTTATTACGCGAATATTATGAGTTAGATAATTTCTGTGAACTGTTTCTTTTATAGATCCAACTCATATGTTAGAATGTAAGACACAAATTAATATTATGCTGATAATAATGAATTGATGCAACAACTTTAAAAGATTATAGAGAATAAGAAAGCGGTGATTCTGATGACGAAATCCTTTTAAGGAGGGGTGAATGTGATAACCCAGGATTTCGAATAATCCAAATTTTACGAATAAATTTTTTATTTATTTAATATTGACATTGACTGTTAATATTGTACTGTGTATCTATGATACGAGTTTCGAGAATTAGTCAATATGTGTATTGACTGAGAAATTAGAGTAGAGTTGTGCTTAATAGCGTTAGAAAAACCTAACCCTAATTTTTGGATAGGAATTCGGTACAAAATATAATTAAAATAATTATATTGATGAGAACGTGTTTGTACTGTATGTTGATAATGATCAATGATTGATCGGCTAATGTTTAAAACAAATAAACCCTAATAAGAGATTAAAAATCCTAATCTCAGGATTAGAAACCCTAACGCACAGTTAGAAACCCTCGCAGTTAGCCGAGAAACCCTAATTTTATATCTGGGAATCCTAAACCCTAATTAGGAAACCCTAATCCTAATTGGTAAGCTTACTGTGTTTATTAAACGTTGATGTGATTAAGAAACCTTAATTTAATTAGGAAACCCTAATTGTAATTTAGAAATTTTAAATTTTCTAATTAAAACCCAAATTTAGAAAATTCTAGAAAGTTAGTGTTGTAAAGCCCAAGGGTTAGAACCTTGGGGTTAAACCATAAGGGTTTGAATAAAAGACTAGTATGTCATTAAAACTTCAATGAGAATGTCCAAAATGCCCTTACTTGTAAGCTTAAAGTTTTTCTTAATTTAATTAGGAAACCCTAATTGTAATTTGAAATTTTAAATTTTCTAATTAAAACCCAAATTTAGAAAATTCTAGAAAGTTAGTGTTGTAAAGCCCAAGGGTTAGAACCTTGGGGTTAAACCATAAGGGTTTGAATAAAAGACTAGTATGTCATTAAAACTTCAATGAGAATGTCCAAAATGCCCTTACTTGTAAGCTTAAAGTTTTTCTAGAAATTGTATGACTCATCATGTTAGGTATTGACCATGTGCTAGAAAATCAATATACAATCTGATCTAGAGTGCCACCTTACATGTATTACATACATTGTATCTAAATTAGAGAATTAAAAGAGAGAAAGTCTAAACTTTTGGTCCATTAACTATCAAACACTCCACAAACTCTCTCTCTATCTCTCCTAGCATCCGAAATTATCAAGTGTCTCAGTCCCATAAACACATCTTAGATCACCCAAGAACAGATTAGAAAGCAAGAATCAAAGATTGAGCTAGAAAGGTATAAAAACCCTAACCTATTTTGATCTTTCATGCTAAGAAAAATTATGTGGTTATGTGTTTTAATCAGTGTTAGATGATGTTTTATAATGATCTATGGTGATATACCATAGATCCATAGCATCAAAGTGGGTCAAAGTTGAGTTTTTCAAAATCTGTTCTTGAGCTCTAAAGGTGTCTGACAAGCAAATGTCAGAAGCCACTGATCTATCTGTTAATGCTTATTAATGTTTTATGTGTTGGATCTATAGCCTGATATGTTGTCTTTAATCTAGAAGTGGTAGTACAGCCATTGGATGTCTAGATCGTGAGTTATCAAAGGTCAAAACTCGTTGACCGGGCATGACCATGAACTTTCTCGGTAACCCAGAAAGTGTAATATAGCATCTGACAACGTTTTACAAGTCCCGGATCAATCAGTGTTTAGGTTGTTTGTTGATTTTGTTGTAATCAATTAGTAGTCTGTCATGTGTACTTCTTATATGTGGCCTTAGATCGTGTAAGATATCAACAGGTAGAACTTAACAGTTGGTCAAAGTAGGTCATTCGGCCATGACTGTGGATTTCTGAAAATTCCAGAAAACATGTGAGCCAAGTTTCTGATAGGGTTTGACCTCATCAAATTTGATTCTTGTTATGTTGTTGAACTGAATGGTTGTTATAGTTATGTTCTATGACACTTGGGCTATAGATTTAAACAAATAGAACACGTAATCACTGACTGGAACATAAACTTAATTGAGCATGAAAGTGACCAGTCGAAGTTCTGGATTTCTGGGGAAACTCAGGTGATGTCTGGCAAGATGTTGTTGAGCTCAGATCTTCATCTTGTGTTGATGTATGACTTATATAGTGGTTGATTGTTGTAGTGGTGCATACTTACTACAAGATTAACGTTTAAACAGGCCCTGAACATGTCTAATCTGAGAATCAAAGGCAGTCAAATGAGCCATCTTGATAACTATCTGACAATGTTCTTGAGCACCAAGAACACCTAAGATGATGACGAAGTGTCGCTTTATAGGCTTTAGGCGATTCTTTATTTATTTTATTTTCGATTTTTAGAATTAATAAAAAAATAGAAATAAATTATAAAAATTATTAAAATTGTTTTAAAAATTATTTTAAATTATGAAAATAATTTTTGACCAATTGGAATATTTTTCTTTAATATTTATAATTATTTAAATATTAAAGATATTTAATTTATTTAGTTAGTGTATTAAATAAATTAGAGAAAAATGATTTTAATATTTTAAAAATCATTTTAAAGAAGAATAATGTTTAAAAATATTTTGAATTATGAAATATAATTTTCAATATTTTTGGAGAATTCTCATTAATAAATTAATATTAATGATAATAGATTTATTTAATTATTATATTAAATAAATGAATTAAAAATGATTTTATTGGTTTAAAAATCATTTAAAAATGAGAAAATGATTTTAAAATATTTTAAGTTATAATTAATGACTTTTAATATTTGGATGATAATTTTATTAATATTTAAATATTAATGGTGATGATTTAAAATTAATTTTAATTACTTTAAAAATCATTTAAGTAGAATATTGTTGATTTAAAAATATTTTAAGTTATTGATAATAACTTTAATATTTTGACAAGTACGTCATTAAAATATTAATGATGATAAGATTATTTGATAATTAAATCATTTAAAAATGATTCTGATGTTTGAAAAATTATTATAAATATTAATAATTGCTTATAAATTATTAGAAGCTTCTGAAAAATATTATTAATGATAATTCACTTATCAAATATGATATTGAATATTAGAGACCAAGTGTAACTGACAATAACTATGTTAATTGTCAGATAGGGTGACCAGAACACCGAGAATGGACCGAAATCCAACCAGACCGAAATAGTTAGACTTGTTAAGTGTTTATATAGGTTATAAACACTGATGTGACTATGTGGTAATGTGTTTAGGAGAAGATTAACTATGAATTACAGTGTTGTGTGTTTTGAAATATTGTGTTAATTGTGAGACCAATATTATTGGTTATAGGTCTTACGAACGCAGATAAGTTTATTGTGTAGCTGTAATCAGCAGAAGAAGAAAATTCCCTAACTCAACCTTGAGTTATATTCATTCAATTATTATAGTGGTTAATTATTGCTAATTATACCACGTCCAGGGATTTATTGTTGATTATTCGTAGTTAGTGCATGTTTAATAATTCAAATTGAATTCTTGATTAAGTAAAATATACGTTAAGTAGAATAACCATTGTTGGATATTCATATCCGTAGAAGCTAAGTATTAATGATCTGATGATAATTCCTATTTATTGTCGAATTATGTTGAGAAATGTCTTAGTGATTATTACGGTTGAGATAAACATTTGTTAGAACTTGATAGGTTCGAGAAGAGAAGAAAAGAGAATTTAATTATTATTGATAGATCAATGCCAGTTGTTTCGTCTAGATCGAAAAAGAAAACTTGATAGGTTTGAAAAGAGAAGAGAAGAGAAGCAAATAGAATTTGAAATCACAGTATTTCGTTGTTAAATCAAAATTTTGATTTTGAGACTGAGAAGAACAACCTTTTATATAAAGGGAATATTTTTGATCGTATATTCGGTCTTTGCGCGTGACTTAAGTATTATGCATAATATAGGTTACAAGGAGTTGGCCGACTCTAAGTACTTGCGGAGGGATATGATTTAATCTTTATGGTTATCTGATACACCTGAGTATATATCAAAGTAAATTTTTGATAGATACCCGAGAAGAGAAGTTCAAGATCCAATGGATCGCTCAGTATAAATCTGAAAAACATTTCATTTTGCTATTTCATAGAATTAATTCTTGATTATTCTTTTGAATATCGTAGAAAACCTTGAAAGCGTTGTACTCTTTCATTATCAGATTATTGTTGCGTAAAATGTGAGAAGGCTTGATATTGATTTCTATATCTTTATTGTATGTCTTAACTTGCGGGGCAAACTTGTTGCTCACCCTTGCTAAATAAAATATTTCAGCTAGGGATGAAGTTGCAGAAGGTGCTATGAAAAGAACAAAAGAAAAGGCATAGTGATAAATTAGTTATGATGAACATTGTGACGCCCCCAAAATAGGAATACATCGCCTATTCTGAGTCGCCAAATACATGGTATAGAATACAAATACAATCTTAAATATACAACATGTGCTGTGAGTTTTAATACAAATATTATCTTCTAGACAGTATTCAAACTCAAAATAAGTCCTCAATACATTTATTAACACATGATTTCATTGAATAATGAGGACTACTAATGTTATCCTCTGGACCGTCACTCCGTTCCCCGACTAGTCCCTGTTACGTTCTCATTTCCTGAAGAGGACAATGAAAGCAAAAGGGTGAGCTCAACTAGCCCAGTAAGAAATATTATGACTAAGATAATACGTAATAAATTATCGTTAGCCTTGATAGTGTTAAAGCGTCTGATATAACAAACATCAAGTTTAAGCTGCGGTGAACAAGCAATCCATTAAAAGAGTCAAGTAGAGAATAAAATCTACTATCTTCTATGATTTAAAAGGTTTTTCATCACTTTTATCACCGGGACTCAACTTAATAAATAATCCACATCATCCCCGCTTTACTGACGAGGATATTCATTAGTATCACAACCATAAATTATACATGCGCACTACAGTGCCAAGGATATTTGTGTATTCATCAATGGTCATGATCATACTAACAACCGTCCATCAATGCACTACGCCAATGAGGACTTTTACCACATCATTTGAAACATTACGATTAAGCGATTATACAAGAATAATCCTCAGTCATAATCATACCAAGTCCATCTATGCACTACAGGCCACAGATGACTTTCAACTGAATTTCCTATAATTATTATTTTTGATTAATAAGGTGGTAATTTGATATAATATTTTGATTATGAGTGAAATGTGCAAAATTTTCAAAATAAGCAAATGGTTATAAAATATTCATTGTTGTCGGAAAATATTCATTTGGTCGTGAAATATTCTTGTTGTCAGGGAATATTTGTACGACAGCGCAACCATTTGTGGGCCCCATAACGAAAAACAGACGGATGAAGAAAACGACAAGTATGAATATTTATAAATAACGGCATAATTGTTACCGTTAACACTATTAGAATACTTGGTGGTTAAAATACGATGTCTGGCGTGGTTGACCCGATAGCACACGGTTTTGCACGATATTTAAATTATTGATTCTTACGTAAGAAGGCTTTTACTCAATAATTGTTACAAAGAATTATCGCTTAATATTTTATTTTATTGGTTCAATAATTGCTGCGTTGATATTTTATATTATTGTTATTTCAATAATTGTCACGGCACAGTATTTCCCATTATCATATCAATAATTCATATTATTTGAATAATATTATTAGATAACATTATTGGAAATGTCTAGAAAGTTCTGTCAAGGAGAGGTGTGGTCACCTAATTACGCGCCAGTAAGGAGAAATCCTTATTGAAAAGCCACCTCTTTCCTGGGAACTGTATGGTTGCCATTATTGTGATTCTGTAATATTATTTGTGAATAATTAATTATTAATTCATATGATAAGGAAAATTTATGTGGATATAAATGATGGATATATTTATTTTATGTGGTTATAAATTAAGGAATTAATATTGAAGTGTTTTATCAGTATTTTCTCGGAATTGAGGTATTAAAAATTATCCGTATATTGATTTCGGACATTTTCTATTTGAAATTTGAAAAAACTTTCTTCTACAAAGTTATAGAGAATTCGATTTCCTATGGAATGGACATAAAATTCGTATTTTTCTAATAGAAGGGCTATTTTATATGAATTATTGAAGTTTTGAAAATAAATATTTTTTTTATTAAAAAAATGGGTGGGCCCCACTTATGGTTTGTGTGTAAAATCTAAATTTTGGTGGGTCACACTTGTGGTGGCTGAATTTTGGTCCAAGAAGTGTGCGTAGAAAATTTTTTTAAAATATTATTATTTTATTAATTTAGTCTCCTTTGGCGTTCTATCATTTTCCTATAAATAGATGCTTAGGTTAGAATTGAAAATCACACCAGAAACATAAGTTTTCTCTCTCTATATTATCGAGCGTATTTTTGTGAGTATTTAGATACTTTGAAAGTTGTTATTCAGTGCAAGTTTCCTTCGGCTTTACATCCGATATTCCGATCAGAAATACTATTATTTTGAGGTAAGGTGTAAGACCCCAACTTTTTGAGTAAAGATGAATTTTCTATAAATATTATTTTTGAATATTATGGAGTGAAATTGATATAATGTTATAGTTGTGGGTAATATTTATAAATTTTGCAAAATCACGCAAGTTGTTATATAATATTCGATTGGTGGAGAATATTCGTTTTAACAGGAATATTCGTATGCGGCGACACAATCATTAGTGGACCCTATTAATGTAATTATTGCTTGATTGAAAAACGACAAAAATATTTTATTGAAAATAACGGCGAAAGTTTTACCATTAATACTTTTGAACTACTTTAGTAGTAAAAGTACAATGTCTACGGCGTGGTTGTATAGTAGCACACCAGATTGATTATTGATGCTTACGTGATAAGTCACTCGGTTTTGTTTTATTGGTATTGTTAATGTAATAAAAGCAGAATACTTTTATAAAGTTATTCGTTTTATTAGGCTAATAGTAAAAAATTTATATAAAATGTAATACTTTTATAAAGTTAAATATTTTATTAGACAATAATTAGAATATATTATATTTTATTATGCATAGTGTTTTGCATAGGTATACTGCGTATAGTGTTTGCGTAGTAAAATCTTTTATAAAGTTATTCATTTTATTAGATTATAAATAGAATATATTATATTTTATTTAAAATATTTTGCTTTAAATATGGAATAGTCAGATTAAAGGAAATCAATCTAGGCTGCTTAATGAGTTAGTTACTATCGCAATCCATTTTTCTATAAATAGAAGCTCATTCCTTCATTATTTTCTTACGAATTCAATTTGAAACTCTAGAGAAAGAAATTATAGAGAGAGAAGAAAAGTATTCATTACTTCACTACTCTTCGATATCAAGTTTCTTTTTATGGCAAGGGTATTATTTCTTTTGTACTCATGGAGAGAACTTACATTATTCCATTCTTTATTATTACATTGGAATAACTCAGTATCTGTGCTGCTACCCTATACTTGGTGAAATTCTTACATTATTCCATTCTTTATAATTACATTGGAATAACTCAGATACTGCCACTACCCTATACTAGGTGAAATTCTTCATTGGAATAACTTTGTTGGAATATCCTATCTCATGCGCTTTTCTACGGGACCGGTTCCGCCTTTTTTATTATTACATTGGAATATCATATTCACATGCGTTTCTGGCGGGACCGATTCCGTCTTTATTATTCTCGTTGGAACATCCCGCTTGCGCGTAATTTCGCTTGACTCGTTCCGTTATTTAGTATTCTCGTTGGAATAACTTTGTCTACGCCAAGCACTGCATGCATGGTGATTTCGTTGTTATTCCATTATTTATTATTACATTGGAACATCCCGTCGCGGGTCGTAATTTCGCTTTGACACGGTTCCGTTATTATTATTCTGTTGGAATAACCTGTCTATGCGAAGTACCGCATGCATGGTGATTCTTTTGTTATTCCATTCTTTATTATACTCAGTTGGTTAAAGTTTTGACTTCTATACTATATGAAATTAGTGGAATATCCTTGATATTTGCGCTTCATCCAGTATCTTTTCATGGAAATATTCTTCTGCCATTCTTGAATTTTACTCTACAAAGAAGTATCATGTTGACAATTTGGACGTTATTTGTTCCAAAATAAATTAATTCTTGAACTTGTTTTATTGAATTCTTATATCATTGTCATCATCCTCGTGTTTATATTTTTTGAAAGTCATCTGTGGCCTGTAGTGCATAGATTGACTTGGTATGATTATGACCAGGGATTATTTAGTGTAATCATGGTAGTAATGTTACAAATGATATGGTAAAAGTCCTCATTGGCCGTGGTGCAGTGCATTGATGGACGATTGTTGGCATGATCATGACCATTAATGAATACACAAATATTCTTGGCCCGTAGTGCATGGATAATTATGGTCGTATACTATCCTTGGCAGAGTAGTGCGGGGTGATTCGATGATGTGGGTTATTTATTAAAATCGAGTCCCAAATGATAAAAGTGATGAAAAACCTTTTAAATCATAAAAGATAGTAGATTTTACTATCTACTTGACTCTTTTAATGGATTGCTTGTTCCGCTGCAGTTAAACTTGATGTTTGTTATATTGTATCAGTTTAACACTGTTTAAGGCTAATGATAATTTATTCTGTATTATCTTAGTCATAATATTTCTTACTGGGCTAGTTGAGCTCACCCTTTCTTTCATTGTTCTCTTCAGGAAATGAGAATATAGCTGGGACAAGTCGAAGAACGGAGTGATGGACCAGATCATAGTTTTAGTAGTCCTCACTATTCTGTTAAATAGTGTGACAATAAATGTAATGAGGACTTATTCTGAGAGTAGATATTGGTTAGAAGACAGTATTTGTATTAAAACTCACAGCTCTCTTGTTGTATATTAAAGATTGTATTTCAGATTGTACCTATGTATTTGGCGACTCGTAATAGGTGATGTATACCTATTTTGGGGGGCGTCACAACAGGTATCAAAGCTTAGGGATATGATCCCAGGTGAGATGTAAGATAAGAACTAGGAGGGAGAGACGGGAATTCCTTCGCTAGTATGACCTACCTAAGTTTATTTGGTATTTAATTGGTCACGAGTATAGAGATAATATGTAATATGTTATTTAACCCTTGTTTTGTGGCGATATTTGAAAATGACATCCGAGAATGTTGAGAATATCAATGGAGCACGAGAGACCGTTGAGTCTCCACGGATCAATAATCGGGATAATGTGCATCGAGAAGGCGACATTCCTCGTGCAAACAACAACATCGACCAAATGATGAACAATGTAATGTTCGGAGGCTTTATCTGATTCATGCAACATCGTGCAAGAAACGGCTCTCGTCCAAAATGCGTGGAAATATCGGCAACTCTCGGACGGTCACCGCCAAGCGACGTTTAAGGAACTTGGACCACCGGAGTTTTTGGAAAGCCAAAACCACTTAAGGCGAGAGCGTGAATTAAAACAGATCAACAAGATATTTGATGTCTTGGGATGCTCCGAGAAGCAAAAGGTTCCCTTACCACCTTCATGTTATTGGCAGAGGCATTATCGAGTGGGAATCAGAAAAGCGTACTCAACTGCCGCAGACCGAAGATGTCTTGGGAGAAGTTCCAGGAACTATTCAACGACAAGTACTTTCGCGAAAGTATTCGTCACATGAAAGAAGTAGAGTTCATCAAGTCGAGCAAAACAACACGGCCAGTGTCGTCGCAAGACGAAGCCAAGTTTGTCGAGTTGTCCTGGTTTTGCGTCCCATTTTGTTGATAATGAGGAGAGAATGACGCGAATGTTTCTAAGAGGTTTGAAACACGAGATACGTCGATATCTTATCTCTCATAAACCGTGTTTGTATTCAGGATGTTATTAATAGGGCTCGATTATTGGAACGCGATAATGAGTCAACCCAACCAAAAGAGAGCAACCGTGAAATGATAATACCAAAGAGAGCGGTCATCGAGCGGTGGACAACAAGCGTGGAGGGAATCAAGAAAGCGGAAATGGTAACCACTTTTGGTAATCATGGCCAAAACAATAAGAATGGACAATTCAAGAAGAGGAGATTCAACAATGATAGAAAGACGTCAAAGACCAAAGACCCGTGGTTCGAGAATGAGAACGACCACCTATCATATACTTCAAATGCGAGGAGGGAGGACACATCACCAAATCTGCGATCTCAGTCAAAACATATTATAATTGTGGAAGAAGGTCACCTAGCAGGATTTTGTCGTTCACCAAAGACAAGTTCGACTAGGATGGAGGCACCAAAGGGCGCCCGTAAAAGTCAAAACCTAGTGGTCTGAGGAGAGCGTTTGTTGTGACCTCCCGTAGCAAGGAACCCGAACGAGGTCATCACGGGTAAGCTTATCATAAACTCTAGCGAAGTCTATACCTTATTTGATACCGGTTCTACCCATTCTTTTATTTCTTCTACTTGCGCAAAACGTTTAAATTTGACTCAGAAGAAATTGGACTTTGACTTATCTGTTGAAACTCCATTAGGAGAAACCTTCATTACATCCACGGTTTATAAGTCTTGTTTGGTTCAAATCGGTACATTCACATTACCTGTCGATCTTATTTCATTGAAAATACTTGCATTTGATGTAATTCTAGGGATTAATTGGTTAACTACTCATCATGCAAAAATTGATTGTTTTCGTAAGGTTGTTAGCATTCATATTCCTAATCAACCTATTATGCGAATTCAAGCAACCAAACCATTAAAATCAATCACTATCATCTCAAGCCATAAAGCTATTCGTTTATTGAAAAACGGATGTCAAGCATTCTTAGCTCATGTCACAGATCTAAACAAAAATACGTCAGTTTTGAATGATATTTCTATTGTTAATGAATTTCCGACGTATTCCCGAAGAACTTTCTTGCTTTACCCAGCGTGCGAATTGAATTTTGTATCGACCTTGAACCCGGTGACAAAACCCATTTCCAAAGCCCCATATCGAATGGCTCCTATTGAACTTCAGGAGTTAAAGACCCAACTGCAGGAATTGTTAGACATTAGCATTATTCGTCCTAGTACTTCTCCTTGGGGTGCTCCTATTCTATTCGTGAAGAAGAAAGATGGGAATATGCGACTTTGTATTGATTATCGGGAGTTGAATCATATCATTATCAAAAATAGGTACCAATTGCCACGTATTGATGACCTGTTTGACCAGTTACAAGAAGCCAAATTCTTTTCAAAGATTGATCTTCGTTCCGGATATCACCAATTGAATATTAGAACCGATGACATTCCAAAGACGGCTTTCAGAACTCGGTACGGGCATTATGAATTCCTAGTCATGTCCTTTGGATAGACTAATGCTCTTGCTGCTTTCATGGATATGATGAATCGAGTATTCAAGGAATATTTTGATCACTTTGTGGTCGTTTTTATTGATGACATCCTTATTTATTCCAAAAGTCGTGAAGATCATGAGCAACACTTGAGGCTGATACTCCAAAAGCTTCGTGAATATAAGCTTTATGCCAAGTTGAAGAAATGTGAGTTCGGCAAGAAGTAGCATTCCTTGGGCACGTGGTATCAAGTCATGGAATATCTGTTGACCAAAAGAAAGATTGAAGCTATTCAAAGTCGAGCAACCTAAATCGATGATCAAGTCGTAGCTTTCTCGGCTTAGGTGGTTATTATCGGAGATTCGTGGAAGGATTTTCTCGAATCGCTACTCCACTAACTCAAATGACATGGAAAGATACAAAATTCGGTTGAACGAGGAATGTGAGAAGAGTTTTCAAGAACTCAAGAGAAGACTCATTTCAAAGACTGCTTACGACAATACCATCCGGCTCGGAGGGATTTATCATCTACGATGATGCTTCGCAAAGGGTTAGGATGAGTTCTCATGCATGCAACATAGGAAAGTCATAGCTTTATGCCTCTCGACAACTCAAAGAATATGAGAGGAATTATCCTACTCATGATCTAGAGTTGGCAATCGTTGTCTTCGCACTTAAAATTTGGAGGCATTACTTGTATGGGGAGAAAGTGGAGATCTTTACGGATCATAAAAGCCTCAAATATTTCTTCACTCAAAAGGAACTCAACATGCGACAACGACGTTGGCTTTGAGCTGCTGAAAGATTATGATCATACCATCCAATACCATCCTCGAAAAGCGAACGTGGTAGGCGGCGTATTAAGTAGAAGATCATATGCGGCACGAAAAGTAATATCGACAACGAAAGGCTCATTTTGTGTGACTTGCAAAGGATGGAAATAGAGTTAAAGACTCCAGGGAACCATGTGATGATGGCGAATATACAAGTAGAACCGACTTTAATTGATAAAGTTAAAGCTGCTCAAGCTACAGACCTGGAGTTGATGCGTATGAGGAAGAAAGTGCAAGAAGGTGCTATCTGGGAAGCAAGAATCGATGAAGAAGGAATACTTGAGTTAACTCCGGACTTTGTGTTCTAACGACCGATTTAAAGTATAAAATCATGATGGAGGCGCACACACACACCGCTTGCAATCCATCTCGGGAGTACCAAAATGTATCGTGATCTTCGCCATACATTTTGGTGAAGCAATATGAAGAGAGAGATATATATTTGTTTATCTCAAGGTGTCTAACTTGTCAACCAACAAGTAGAAGCATCAAGTACCAAAAGGTCCATCAGAACCACTTGAAATTCCGTAATAGAAGTAGGAGCACATTACCATGGATTTCAAGTTCTCGGTCTTCCCAAGGTTTCTCAGGCATTGATGCAATTTGGGTCATTGTTGATAGATTGACCAAGTCTCGCTCATTTCTTACCAATACGAGAAACTTATACACTTGAACGTCTTGCTCGTATGTACATAAACGAGATTGTAAAACTGCATGGTATGCCAGTATCCATAGTTTCTGATCGAGACCCAAGATTCACTTCACGATTTTGGGTTAGTTTGCAAAAAGCTATAGGCACGAATTTACGATTTAGTTCGGCATATCATCCCCAGACGGACGAACAATCAGAGAGGAATATTCAAACTCTTGAAGATTTATTAAGACTATGTGTCCTTGACTTCAAGGGAAGTTGGGATAAGTTCTTACCATTGGTGGAGTTTTCCTACAACAACAGTTATCAAGCAAGTATTGGCATGGCTCCATTCGAGACGTTGTATGGAAGAAAGTGTCGTTCTCCAGTATGCTAGGATGAGGTGGGTGAAGCAACGTTGTTGGGACCGGAGTTGGTACATATGACTACGGAAAAGATTCAAACGATTCGACAACGTATAAAAACCTCACAAGATCGACAAAAGAGTTATGTTGATCTTCATCGAAAGGATGTGAAATTTGATATAGGAGATCATGTGTTGTTACGAGTTGCTCCGTGGAAAGGAGTTACGAGATTTGGAAAGAGAGGAAAGCTCAATCCTCGATTCATTGGCCCATTTTTAATCCTTGATCGAGTAGGAACTGTGGCCTATAGACTCGCTTTACCGCCAAATATGTCTCGTGTTCATAACGTTTTTCACATATCCATATTAGGTAAATATATGTGGAAGACCCGAACCGCATTATTGAGTTAGAATCGGACCAAATAGCAGAAGATTTAACGTATGAAGAGGTTCTTGTTCAAATCTTGGATAAGAAGGAACATATTCTACGCTCCAAGGTTATACCTTAAGTCAAAATTTTGTGGAGAAACCACGATGTTGAGGAAATGACCTGGGAGTTAGAATCTGAAATGAAGTCAAGGTATCCTTACCTATTCGATATACTAGGTACAAACCCTAATTTCGAGGGAGAAATTTCATAAGAAGGGGAGGTTGTAAGACCCCAACTTTTTGAATAAAGATGATTTTTCTATAAATATTATTTTTGAATATTATGGAGTGAAATTGATATAATGTTATAGTTGTGGGTAATATTTATAAATTTTGCAAAGTACGCAAGTTGTTATATAATATTCGATTGGTCGGGAATATTCGTTTTAACAGAGAATATTAAATGCGACGACCACAATCATTAGTGGACCCCATAATGAAATTATTATTGTCGGATTGAAAAAGCGACAAAAATATTTTATTGAAAATAACTTAAAAAATTTTACCATTAATACTTTGTTGAACTACTCGGTAGTAAAAGTAATGCGATGTCTACGCGTGGTTGCAAGAGTAGCACAGATTGATTATTGATGCTTACGTGATAAGTCACTCAGTTTTGTTTTATTGGTATTATTAATGTAATAAAACAAAAAGCTTTTTATATAAAATGAATACTTTTATAAAGTTATTCGTTTTATTAGGCTAATAAGTAAAATCTTTTATATAAATCAAAATACTTTTATAAAGTTATCTATTTTATTAGACAATAATTAGAATATATTATATTTTTTTATGCATAGTGTTTGTATAAGGCTTCTGCGTAGTGTTTGTATAGTAAAATCTTTTATAAAGTTATTCGTTTTATTAGATTATAAATAGAATATATTATATTTTATTTAAAATATTTTGCTTTAAATATAGGCCAAATGATTAAAGTAAATCAATCTAAACCGCTCATGAGTTAGTTACTATACAATTCCATTTTTCTATAAATAGAAGCTCATTCCTTCATTATTTTCTTACGAATTCACTAAAACTCTGTAGAGAAAATTATAGAGAGAGAGAGAAGAAAAGTATTCTCGCTACTTCACTACTTCGATATCAAGTTTCTTTTACTTGTAGGGATATTATTTCTTTTGTATTCATGAAGAGAACTTCATTATTCCATTCTTTATTATTCTGTGGAATAACTTTGTATCGCTGAGCTACCCTATACTTGATGAAATTCTTCATTACTCCATTCTTTATTATTCTGTTAGAATAACTCAGATCACGCTGCTACCCTATACTTGGTGAGATTCTTCTATTATTCCATCTTTATTATTACATTGGAATATCCATGCATGCGTTTTTTTACGGGACTTCGGTTCCGTCTTTATTATTACTCGTTGGAATATCATGTTTGTGGCATTTTACGCCGGACCTAGTTCCGCGCTTTATTATTCTCTGTTGAACATCCTATCGGTCAGTGTAATTTCACTTTGACCGGTTCTCGTTATTTAGTATTTTGTTGGAATAACTCGTCTATGCATCTGGTATCGCATGCATGGTGATTTCATTGTTATTACATTCTTTATTATTACGCTGGAACATCTTGTTTGGTCTGCGAATTTACGCTGACTGGTTAAGATTATTATTATTCTATTTGGAATAACTTTATACGCCATGCAATCTGCGTGTCATGATGCATCGTGCGTGGTGATTTCTTTGTTATTCCATTCTTCATGGAATATAGAAGTCAAAACTTTGATTAACCCGAGTATAATAAAGAATGGAATAACAAAAGAAATCACCACACATGCAGATTTCATGATGTATTGTGTTATTCCAATGTAATAATAATAACGAAACCAGTCAAAGTAAATTGCACCGGCTGTGATGTTCCAATGTAATAATAACGAATGGAATAACATCGCCTCTTCATGAGTACAAAAGAAATAATACCCTTACCATAAAAGAAACTTGATATCTGAGAGTAGTGAAGTAATGTAATACTTTTCTTCTCTCTCTATAATTTTCTCTCTGTAGTTTGATGAATTTCGTAAAAAAATAATAAAGGAATGAGCTTCTATTTATAGAAAAATGGATCAGATAGTAACTAACTCATGAATGTCTAGATTGATTTACTTTTAATCTGACTCATCCATATTTAAAACAAAATCTTTTAAATAAAATATAATATATTCTATTTATAATCTAATAAAACGAATAACTTTATAAAAAAATTTACTATCGCAAACACTATGCAGCACTATATAAACACTATGCATAATAAAATATAATATATTCTAATTATTGTCTAATAAAATGTATAACTTTATAAAAGTATTCGATTTTATATAAAAGATTTTACTATTAGCCTTAATAAAACGAAATAACTTTATAAAAGTATTCTCGCTTTATATAAAAAGTTTTTCTGCTTTATTACATTAATAATACTAATAAAACAAAACCGAGTAACTTATCACGTAAGTATCAATAATCAATACCGTGTATTACTATGCAACCACGCCAGACATCGTATTTTTTTACTACCGAGTAGTTCAACAAAGATAATGGTAAAACTTCCTAGTTATTTTTAATAAAATATTTTTATTATTTTCTCAATCGACAATAATTACATTATATGGGTCCACTAATAATTGTGTTGTCGCATTTAATATTCCCAGCTTAAAACGAATATTCCCAAAGAATGAATATTTCCACCAATCGAATATTATATAACAACTCATGATTTTGCAAAATTTATAAATATTACCCACAACTATAACATTATATCAATTTCACTCTATAATATTCAAAAATAATATTTATAAAAAATTCATCTTTATTCAAAAAGTTGGGGTCATACATAAAATATTGATGATGAATTTTTAAATCTTAAAAGATAGTAGAACTCATTTTCTACATGACTCTTCTAATAGATTGTTGTTTCCGCTGCATTTGTTGATCTAAAATTTGTTGTCTATTATATTCTATCATATTTTTCCCTGTTGGAGACTAATGATAAATTATTGCATATTATCTTAGTCATAATATTCTTTACTAGGCTAGTTGAGCTCACATTTTTCCTTCTTATTCCATTTTTCTTCTCAGTAGGTGAAAATTTAGTAGGAACTAACTGGGATATGGAATGATGATTCTAAAGAGTTGTTTTAGCAGTCCTCGCTATTTTTGAAAAATAGTGTCAATAATTGTAATAAGAACTTAATTGAGTGTGGATATTGTCTAGAAAACAATATTTGTATTTAAACTCACAGTATGTGTTATCGTATTTTGCACGACAATTATAATAATGAAGTTATAGTTTTCTTTCTGTACCATGTATTTGGCGACTCAGAATGGGTGTTGTATACCTATTTTGGGGGCGTCACATTTTCTTTTGTAAATAAAGTTTATTTTTTTGAAACTATATTTTATAAAATTGACTAAAAGACAATTTGCACCCCAAAATTTACACCGGTGTTGACTTTTACACCCCAAATCGAAAAAGGTGTCTAAGTACACCCCAAACTTTATTATACGTAACAAAACGCACACTTTATTCACTTAACCGGTCAAAAGTGACCATTTGCAAGGTCAGAATACAAGTTTGAAGTTTGGGGTACAAATTGTCTTTTAGTCTTAAAATCGCAAAAAACTAATTAATTTTAAATAAAATAAAATAATTAATCTTAAATAAAATAATTATTTTTAAAAATAAAAATAAAATAATTAATTTAAAATAAAATAATTAAAATAATAAAATTAAAATAAATATTTGAAATTAATGATTAATAATCATTAAGTTGTAAAATAATTATTTTATTTTTATTTTAAAATTAATTATTAATCATTCCAGCTTAAAAAATCATTAACTTGTAAAAAATTATTTTTGCCACATAAAAAAATTACATTTTTGTTTTTAAAATGTAATTTTTCAAAAAAAATCATTATTAATTTTGTTTGTTTATTCTTATCGTATAAAGATAATAAGGATGATCATAAAATATATTTTTTATGTTATTCGCTTTTTCCAAATATGTCCAAAAAATGAACAAAATTTTTCAGCAAGAAAAGTGTTTGAAATTTTTCGTCTATTTTTCTTCTTTTTTTAACTAAAAAACTCAATAAAAAGAAAATGTGATAAAATGAAAATCCATCATTTTCCTAAAATTGTGATACATCATTTCTTGTCAAAGGAAATATACTCCTTTCTTTTCAAAAATTGTTACGTCAACGGAATATCCAACTCTATCTTCTAACAATAAGTTTTATTTTTTATTCTCTTTATTTATTTTTTCAGTCTTTAGCAAACTAATTAATTTTTACTCAATTAATTCACTTATTTTTTTCACATATAGCTCTTATACGTCTTTAAGCTCTCAAATTTGGTAATATTTCTCTCCCTCTCCTATTTCGCTTATTTTTTTTCTATTCGGAAGAAATTATAAATGTAACAATATTAATTTATTATAATATATGCGTATATTGAAGGGAAAAAAGAAGAAGATAAAGTACACTAAAAACATTAATTAATTCAAGTAGAGAAGATGATAGATCCTTTTCATCTCATTTTTAAATGGAAAACAAGTCATTTACAATGAAAACAATTTCATCAGAAGACAATTTCATCAAAATTCTGTTTTTAAAAATTTTGTTTTAAAAAAATATGTTTTACAAAATTCTGTTTTTTGAAAAATTCTATTTTAAAAATTTTGTTTTTACAAAATTTTGTTTTTAAAAACAAAACAAAAAAAAAAAAAAATTGTGGCAAAAATGATTTTTTTACATGTGAATGATTTTTTAACCAAAATGATTAATAATTAATTTTAAAAATAAAATAAATAATCATTTTACAAGTTAATGATTAATTATTAATCATTAATTCTAAATATTTATTTTAATTTTATTATTTTAATTATTTTATTTAAAATTAATTATTTTTGCTAATTTTTAAAACTAAAAGGCAATTTGCACCCCAAACTTATATTACAAAATTTGGCCAATCATCACTTTTACCTGTTAAGTGAAGAAAATGCGTGTTTTATTACGATATATAAAGTTTGGGGTGTCTTTTATTAATTTTTCGATTTGGGGTGCAAAAGTCAACACCGGTGTATAATTTTGGGGTCCAAATTGTCTTTTAGTCTATAAAATTTTACTCATTTTTTTAAAATATAAAGAATTTTCCAAATTTTTTTCTTGAAAATAATATTTATTTATAAAAATTATTAATTTCCTTTTTGAAAAAATTGAATCAATATTTTTATTTATCTTTTACTGCTTTTTTTTATTTTAATTTCTATTTTAGTTTTTTAAAAAAAATTCTAATATTAAGAATGGATCATTCTATTAAAAAATTAAATAGACATTAATTTAATTTAAAATCACTTTAATTTTTTTAAATCTATATTTTATGAAACTCTACATTTTATGAAGAAGAAAAAAAGTTTCTAATATTTTTTTACTTAAATAATAATTATTTTTAAAAACATTTAAAATAATTATTTTTAATTAGTTTGATGGGGTAATTTAAAAAATTAAAAATTCAATGGTGTAATCAGTAAATGTGTCAACTACAGTAGGTAATTCATTAGTTTTGTAGATAAAAAATTAACGTCCGTTTATTTTTTTTAACTGAATCACCCAATTTTAAAATAATAATTAGTTTAGTGGTGTAATTTAAAAAATTAAAAATTCAATGGTGTAATCAGTAAAACCTGCCAACTACATTGGATATTTCTTTAGTTTTGCCTAATGAAATCTAAACAACAAAACATCATTTAAAATATCTTCTTGTTGCACTTTTAGATACAAAATCATCAATTATACTACCATATTTAATATTTTTTAACATATCATTTTCAATGCATAATATTGTTAATATTTTTATTATTTTTTTATACATATAAATATATAAACTTATAAAAAAAATTGGGTCCCCTCAATCAGGGCCCTGGGCGATAGCATATATTAGCCCTTACTTTAAAGCTAGTATCGACTACGATTAATAGTTTGGCTCATTTTTATTTTTCCCTTTGGGTTGGGCTTTGGCTGTGTTTCCATGATTTTTTTTTTGATTCTTTACAAAAATATACAACAATTAAAAAGTAATTACACCATTAGTGCATCAAAAAATAATTACAAAAAATAATACACTTTTCAATATTTATTTACAATATTAGTGCAATTAGAATTTCTTAATTTAAGAAATTAGTATAGGATTAAATTCATAATAATAAGGAAACCTAAAATCAAGGAGAAATAACTGTCAAAATTAATAATTTAAATTCAAATATCTTGGATTTAACAACAAAAACAAATTCAAATTCAAAAATAATTACATACTAATTCCCAGCAAGAACAAAGTTACCAAACAAATCGAAAACAAAACAAAAAAGAAATCACGAACAACCAAAACAAATCGAAAAAGAAAAAGTCAAAATTACCAAACCAGGAAGAACATATCCAAAATGAATTTAGAGTAGCCGAACAAAGAGAAAATCACGAACAACCAAAACAAAACAAATTAAAGAAGAAGAAGAAGAAGTCGGAGTTACCAAACCAGCAAGAACAGATCCAAAACGAATTCGGATTAGCCGAACAAAGAGGAAATCACGAACAAATTTTTTTTTATGAATATTTGATTACCCACAAAAACTAAAATGGTTACCTTTGTATGAAAGTTTGACTACCAACTGCACCATATTCAAATTAATTTATTTTTAAAAAATTATTTATAAGTAACTAACAGCTACATAAATAGAAACTTAGACATGACATTTCGGATACCATCTGCACGTAACATTTGAAAACTGTTAATTTTTTTTATAATTAATTGGTAACCCAATAAAACTGAATTAGTTACCTTTTTATGAAGGTTTGGCTATCAACTTATAAATAACATTTTAAAAATAAAATTATTATGAATATGGTGCAATTGGTAGCCAAACTTTCGTACAAAGGTAACAATTTTAATTTTTGTGAGTAACCAAATATTCATAAAAAATAAATCACGCCTCTGCCACAAAATCATTTTCTGCGAAAGCCTCTCGCCAACTCATAAAATGAATTCGTAAGTATGTTTTTTCATTTCACGTCTTTCTATAAATTTGAGTCTGTATCAATATGAAGAAATTCAATAAACAAAGAGTTGCAACAAAAACACAAGATGAGAAACAGGAACCCCTTTCACAAAATTCTTACTTTAAACCATTTTAAGACTGGATAGCAGAAAAAGCAGGCGGCGCAAAGCACGTTGCGAAAACCCGATCGAATATCTTGAATAATTTCATCAACCAAGATTTGATTCTGCAGGAAAAGAATGCTCTAAATAATTGGTTGGAAATACTAGATCAAACCCTTTATGAACTTGGACAAGCCATTGATGATTTACATGCTTGGACAAGCCACAAATGGCCGTGAAAATTACACGATGATCAGCGAGGCAGTTGATATGGCCCCAAACAATAGCTTGACCCGGTATGTGATCAAAAGCGAAGCAGGAATTTACGAGCCATTGTTGTATCTGTCCCACTCTCTAATTTGGGCTAAAGCTCCTGGCTTTAGATATTTTGTAAAATGATGGTGCCTCTTTCTTTGTTGGTGATGATGGCCGATCATCGGAGGGAGACGGAGCATGGATGAGGAGTTTGGGGTTGGGTTAATTTGATATTTTTGTAAGTTTCCGCCTCTCATATATAGGTTTGTTTTTCTCCTAATATACATTATCTATAGAAATTGATTTTCTATTATTTTTGGATTTGGGTACAGCCATAGAGCATTACTTTTCTTTTGTCTATATTTTTTTCAAATGACAATGCGTTAGTGTGAATTCTATCTTTGTACGCATGTTTTTTTGTAGATCAAACTAACACCAATTTTTTCCATCCTATGTTTCACTGATATTTGTGGGAAACCCACATGATGCTACAGTTAGAGGTATGTAATAACATTCTCAGTGCTTTTTATTATTATTATTTTCTGTTTTTGTTTCATTTATTTATTCTAGGTGATTTTAGTGTGGCTAGGGATCACCTCTGACATGTTGATATACTTGTGTCAGGGTGATACTAAGGGATCTGCTAGTGGTGGAGATGTATCTACCAAAAAGGAGTTAGTTGGAGCTCAGCTTACGAATCCACAGGTATGGTAGCAGAGAGTTAATCTTTGAATGTTTCTTTTGGTTCTAATATCTATATTTAGTATATTTGATATGTTGGAATGAACTAACTACAAATAGTTAACTCTTTTGTTGTTATTAACTACAAATAGTTAACTCTTTTATTGTTATTTTGTTTGGTGTTGTATAAATATCTCGCAGTATGCCTATCAAGGTTCTTTCACACAAGGCATTAACTATGTGAATTCTCACATTATCTGTTTGTGTGTTTAAAAGGTTTTATTTTTCATTATCAAAATAAAATTGATTGGGGTTCAAATGTCTTGCATATTATTAATAAAATAGTAGTTGAAGTTTATGTATGTCTAGTGCAAAATTTGGGCCAGTTATTTTGGCAGGACTTTTTGTTTTTTTGCTTTTCAGTATACTCTGTGTACATGGCACCACCTCCTTTTTGGTGCTTTCTTGTCACCGAGGAAATCAAAATGTTAGTTAAATTTAATTTTCAGGTAGTTTTGAATAGCAACTATGGTGAATATTATATCAATCTCAATTACTATTTGACATATTTGACTTCGTATTAGGAAATATAAGAAAATTTGAGGCCAAGATGGAAAGCATGGCTGATTGCATGTCCATTGGGGAGGGTTTTGTCTAGAGGTCCTGAATGATTGGGTCTGAGTTTTGATTTGCAATAACGTGGACATTATGAAAATTGGGTAGTGATAGTTGGGAACTTCGAATTTCTCAACTTGGTTTATGGGGACACATTTGCGCCAAGTGTTGTGATCGATGAACATTAGTGAAGATCCTTGTTCTTAAGCATCATTGTCAAGGAGCTGAAAATTTTGAATCTTTCAGTCTGTTTATCATGCCAGAAATTCTGTCTATTTCAGAGAATAAGCTTGACTTAAAACTTGAAAATAATCAAGAAATCATATAACAGTGCAATTTTCTTTAATTTTCCTAACTGAATATTAGGAGAGATTAAGTTGTAGCTGTTTCAAACACGAGCCTTGGAAATGATTGTGTTATTTTTAACAGTTTCAGGTATGCTACAAATATATTACATAATTAGAACTTGTTAGGCAGTGAACCAGTCAACAAAATAGCCACCATGTTACTATATAATATGTACAGTAATTGCTAACACTATTGTGGCAGTGGCCTTAAGTGTAATTAACACTATTGGGACTTTAGTTTCTTTAGGCTAATATGCTATTTTAGTAACTTCATTAGAAGGGGCCATAATTCTTTCTTGTATTTGTGTTACTCAAACAGCATGTAGAAGCTCAAGCCAAGCTCTTCCAGAGGAAACAAACACATGAACTTGAAGAGAAAGAAAGAGTGCAAAATGAAAATGTAAGTTATCGTATATACTTTTTCATATATTGATTGTATAATGATTTCTTAGCAAGCTGGTGTTTTATAATCTCATTTTTTCTATTTGGTTGTTGATGACTGTGAAATTATTATGTTAAAAATAATTACATTAACACTATATAAATTTTTAATAAAAATAACTATATAGTTATTAAAAATACCATAAATATAATATGATATACTTTAAATAAATACCATATTAAAAATAATAAATATATTTAATATGTAGAAAAAGAGAGTAGAAAATAAGTAAATTAAACTAAAATAAAATACAAAACAATAAAATCATTAACTAAGTTTCAAGACTACTGCGTACTTGTTGTAATGTGAAGAACAAAATATATTATATGATAATAACATAAATAAAATAACAACACAATACAATATATAATTAACTAATGTTAAAACAGTTTTAGTTTTGGAAGTTTTCTTATAGTTTTAGTTGAAGTTCATGCAACTTCATTGGAAGGGGCCATAATTTTTTCATGTATTGTGTTTAATCATTTTAGTTTTGTATATGTTTCTTATGTTCTGCTCTCTGTTTTTTATTGATATATGTCACGGAATTTAAATGGGGTTTGTCAGTTGGATCTCAACGGTGGCGGCTTCATCTCTGCTCGAGTTTCTCTCACAGGTTCCACCTCTTTAGTGTCTTTATTAGTAATTTTAACTTGTCAGTGATTTGACATGGGAAAATACAAAATATATGAAAGTAAACTGAAATTAAAAAGAGTAAAAAATAGTATTGCATTTCAATAATTCAATAAAATTAATGCTGACAACATAAATCATAGGGGTAAAATGCAAATGTGACCACTAAAATTTAGGTGTTTTTGAGTAGTGAGCCTTTTTTTTTGT
Organism: Panax quinquefolius; assembly: GCA_020205615.1. NCBI lineage: Eukaryota > Viridiplantae > Streptophyta > Magnoliopsida > Apiales > Araliaceae > Panax > Panax quinquefolius. The sequence continues at coordinate 65,056,828 of CM035174.1, read as the reverse complement.
CAACGCAAATCGAGTCCCTTTCTATTCAAAAATTTGGATATTGATTCTCAGACGCCACATGTGCGTTGACTTGCCAACGTGACACCGATGATGTGGACATTTTTGCCATGTGGAACCGCTTACATGTGCATTTTCCAATTAATTGTTAAAAAACTCAATTTTCCCAAGAATCAGAACTCAAAACCTCAATTTTGAAGTTTTGGTCATCAAACCACTTGACCTACATAAAACTTGCAATTACTTTAACAAAAGAAGATAAAATCATATAGAAACTTCAATAAAGAAGAGGTTCACCCGAAGAAAAAGTTTCTGTATTTTCAATAAAGCTTATAAATCTGAATAAATTGAAACTTATTCTTTCCTTTTTTTTCCCATCTTTTTCTTTCTTCAAATTATAGTAAAATATAGTTAGATACTGAATTTTCGAAACCAAATATAATTATCCGATTGATTTTGAGTTTTTAAACCCAGATCGTCACTAGTGTGAATTTTGAAATCAGGTAGTTGCAGCAATGGGGTGATATGAATTCTTAACCATTGATATATATATACATATACACACACTAGCTAGATCCAACAGAGATCTATATACAAAGCACAATGACGATTCAAATTTCATCTCAATTCTTTCAAGTTAATCTAAAGGCTCACATTTCATCTCACACTAAAAATTCACCCAAATCAAATTCACCTCTAAACATTCCCTCTCAAATCAAATAACAATAATGATAATAATAGTAATAATAAAAATAATAATAACAATAATAATAATTATAATTATAATAGTAATAATTACTACTATTATAATAATAATAAAAATAATTATTGTTATAATAATGGTAATAATTGTAATAATAATAGTAATAATTATAATAATACTAATTATTATTATTATAAATAGTACTAATTATTATTATTATTATTATTATTTAGTAATAATAATAGTAATAATAATAATAGTAAAAATAATAGTAATTATAATAATAATAATAATAATAATAATAATAATAATAATAATTATTATTATTATTATTATTATTATTATTATTATAGTAATAGTAGTAATAGTAATAATAATTATTATTATTATTATATTATAATTATAATATTAATATTAATAATATAATTACTATAATAATAATAATAGTAATAATTATGATAATTATAATAATAATTATGATAATATGGTATTATTTTAAATATGGTATTTATTTAAAATATATCATATTATATTTATGGTATTTTTAATAACTATATAGTTATTTTTAAAAAAAAAATTATAGTGTTAATATAATTATTTTTAACATAGTAATTTCACAATCATCAGCAACCAAATAGAAAATATGAGATTATAATGAAAAAATATATATGTTAACTTACATTATCATTTTGCTCTCTTTCTTTCTCTTCAAATTCATGTGTTGTGTTGTTTCCTCTGGAAGAGTTTGGCTTAAGCTTCTACATGTTGTTTAAGTAACACAATATAAGAAAGAATTATAGCCCCTTCTAATGAAGTTGCTAAAATAGCATATTAGCCTAAAGAAACTAAAGTCCCAAAAGAGTACCTAAACACATTGGACATTATACTTCCGTATTTTTGCTACTGGCTAATTTCACGGTAAAAACAAGTGATATTCAAATAGTAGATTTCACAACTCAGAGCTAAATGGGATGGTCATTTATAAACACAAGGAAGCAAAATCAACATCCTTTCCCAAGGAGATCTCTATTTCCTCCTTCCCAAATTCATGTTTTCAGTTCCTCCAACCAAATGACCACAAATACAACCTTTCATCTCAAAATAGCAAACACTCATATCAGATAGCAATATTGCAATAAACAACAATTTTAAAAAACGATTCCAAAATTACACTAAATGTGTCTCTCAAAGCATAAGACATGAATGGATCAAAGTAAGCTATCACTAAGAATTGTAACCCTAAATGATCAACTAAAAGATTCACAAAATATTCAAAACTGCAAAATAAGAAAGTGCACATAGCTAACAATAAAAAATTCAAAAGACCAAAGTTTATGACCCTTGAGATCAAAATTAACCAAAATGCAAAATACTAGAAGCAACGTACATAAAAAACCCCAAGTTTTTACGAAATGACATAAATTACATGTATAGGATAATTAAAGAAAGAGACATAATTCATGAAGAATCTAAGTTGCAGACATAGTCCAAAACTGAAATTGAGTTTCAATCCTAAACATCTTCTAAACAAAAGAAAACAAAACAATACCCTGCAAATTCGTACCTGAATCGAATTGAGAAGGTCTAACAAAGTAAATATTTGGCTTCAATGAATTGTTTTGGTACTATATTCAGGCCAAATGAGTAGAATATCTTTTGAGATTATTATTAGACTTATTTTTCTAATATTTTGTAGATGGATGTGTGGGCCTTTTTGATATTTATTCTCAAAAGTAAAGACTATGTTAATGCAGAGTTCCTTCTATTAAAATTGGAGTATCTGACAGTTGGTGTTCAATTTCATTGGAAACATTTTAAAATTTATTAGAGATTTGTATTTATTATGTTTGTGCGTGACATCCCTTTTCCTTTTAGAAAGGGGGGTCTGACATTAATAGTATATGTTTTTGCTTTAGACACTTTCAATTTGGAATTTTGCTAACAAATATGTAATTACTAGTTAATTAATTATTGTAATTACTTGTTAACTAATTATTTACATATTTATGATGTATTTATCATATTTTTATTGAGTATATTATATATAAGTTCTACACATTACAAGGACGTTGTTTGTAATATTATATAGTCAATTATTTTATTAACTTGTATATTTTATGTTAAGTTTAAAATACGTTAAAAAATATAAAATATTAGTGTAATTGTGCCACTACTATTTTTTTGTGGCTAATTACACTTAAGGCCACTGCCACAATAGTGTTAGCAATTACTGTACATATTATATAGTAACGTGTTGGCTATTTTGTTGACTGGTTCACTGCCTAATAAGTTCTAATTATGTAATATATTTGTAGCATACCTGAAACTGTTAAAATAACACAACCATGGTAATATATGTTAGAACCCTTTGTGTTAATATTATGTCACATGTGTTGTGACATAGTATTGTTGTTAGAATGTACCGTAGGGTATACCTGAGCTATAACCACCTGTGGAGGTACCACAGGCATGTCCTCTTGGCACGGAGGCATGACACCTTCCGTGACGGTGTGATCAGTCCACGGCGTCTCTGTTTTGTGCTCCGGTGGGAGTTGGCTATTTAATGTTTTGTTGTGGGAGGTGTATTGGTCGACCCTCGTTTTTTGTTCTGTTCTGTTTTGTTCTGCGGATTAGTGATATTTGTGCCAAACACGCCTTCCGATTTTACATGCGTTGGATTCGCGGCCCAACGTGTGTGATTTGCCTATGTGGCATTATTTGACTTGCCTGTGTGGCAATGTATATTTCTGTTTTATTCTGTGCTTGGTATGAAATAACACCCAGTCATTTGATTCAGCCTATTATTTCGTTGTGTTAGCTTTGTTCGTTTCGTTTCAGTTCAGTTCATTTAATTGAATTAATTATTTCGTTTCATTATTTGTATTCTATATCCGTACTGGGCATTTGGCTCATGTTGTGTTTTTCTTCCGGCAGGTAATCAGGAGGATCAAGGGCAAGTGTGATGAGAGCTTCCTTCATTCCAATAGTTTAGAGTTATTTGTTTAGGATTGATATGTCGGTTTATTTGAAATTGTAATAATTACCTTCGACTATGGTTTGAGCCACTGTGATATTTATTATAGTTTGTCTTGTGATATTTAATCATTATGAGACCATTCTTTTATGACATAAAGCTTTCCTTTCAGTTTTGTTGTGTTTGAGTAACCTCTCTTTCTATTTCGGAAAGGGGTGTTACAGAGTTGGTATCAAAGCTTAGGTTCTTTCTTGTAGAAAACCTATTTAGGTTTGACCTGTGAGTTATGGGTAAACTTCTGAGTTAGGTTTTTGTTCTCTTTCTTAGATGGCTCGTAGATCTGCTAGAGTTGCTGGGAGGCGAGGTAACAATAGGGGAAGAGGTGAAGGTCAGTCCAATGAGCAACTTAATGATCAGCTTAATGCTCAATTGGCTACCTTGGTGAATCAGGCGATGAACCAAGCTTTATCCCAATTGGTGGCACAGGTTGTCCAGGCAATGCAGCAGCCGCCACCAGAAATTCTTGAACAGGAGAACCCGGGAAATAATGATCCACAAGCAAACGAAGAGGAAGGGAATGTAAATGGTAATAATCAGCAGGTGGTTCCAATTTATGTTTGGTTGGAAAGGTTTCAGAAACAGAAACCACAATCATTTAATTCTGCTCCGACTCCAATTGATGCAAAGAATTGGATTGCTCACCTAGAGAAGATCTTTGATGTATTGGGGTGCTCGGATAATCAGAGAGTATTGCTTGCAGTTTACAAGCTGGAAGGGGATGCAGAGAGGTGGTGGAAGGCGACGAAAGTAACAAAAGGTGATGGTTATCTTTAGAGGCACTTAGTCAAGCGAGTTTTGTGAGGTCTTTTATCGCCAGTGATTTCCCAATTACCGATAAAGAGGCCTATGCTAGAGACTATCTGTCTATTCGGCAGAAAGATGATGAGTCCATCACGGATTTCATGACGAGGTTCACTAGGTTGGCAGGATTTGTGGGAACCTCAACAGGGACCGCAGCAGAACAAGTAGAGAAATTCAAGTGGAGGATCCATTACAGGTATCAGCAGCATCTCATTAACACCAAGTTTGCAGATGTGTCAGCAGTGGCCAATGTTGCCAAGAATATTAAGATGGAGAGACAGGACTTTCGATCTTTTAAACCGGAAAGAAGTCAAAAGAGGGACAGAGATGACCAGCAGGGTCAAACTTTGGGTCAGCACGGGAAGAATCAGTGTGGCGATGGAGCGAAGCGTGTGTGGTGGTCAAGAGGGCGATGGCGTGGCGAGAATCGTAATGGGGTTATCAGCGAGATGCCTCGGCGGCAAAATAAAATCGTTAGCTTTAGCTACCTTGGTATGGACAGAATCGTCAGCAGGGGCAAAAATAGAGTCGTTATCCAGGACCAGCTGGTGGGGGTAACCCAAATCTCATTCCGATAACTCCTTGTGCTACTTGTGGGGCTAATCATCCAGAGAGGCAAAGCCACAGAACTCATGTGTACGCTTCTTGTGTGGATGGATGGGTCATATGGCTAGAGATTGTCACCGAGCCCGCGTAAAATGGTGGAGGTGGTGATAATGGTGGCATGGAGGTCGTTGTCGAGGTGGTCGAGTGTTTGCCTTGACGTATAACCAGCGACGTATGCACCAGTCTTCGCTTCTAGTACTCTTTTAGTTGGCAATCGTGAGGCGTCCTATTTTGTTTGATACTGGGTTCTACTCATTCCGTTGTTGCTCGATCTTTTATTTTTTTGGGTGTGCCATCTCGATCTTTAGAATCAGTTATGTCTATTGCTACCCCGATGGGGACTTTTGTTGTTATTTTTGATTTGTATCGAGGGTGTGCGATCAGTTTTGGGGATAAGATTCGTAAGGCTAATCTTCTTCTGATGAGTATGCACGATTTCGATGTCATTCTTAGAATGGACTGGTTGGATAAGCACCAGGCCACTATCGATTGTTAGGCGAAGAAGGTTATATTTGGAGATGTGAAGTCTCCAGAGTTCGTGTTTCAGGGTTCACAACCGAGTAAGGTGTTGAAGTTGATTTCAGCTTTGAAGGCTGAGAAGTTGGTAGCAAAGGGTTGTGAGGGATATTTGGCGTTTGTGAAGGATACCTCTAAGGATGAGTCTCATATTGAAGATGTTCCAATTGTTCGTGATTTTCCCGATGTGTTTCCTGAGGAGTTGTCAGGGTTGCCACCGCAGTGGGAAATAGAGTTTGCTATTGAGCTTGTTCTGGTCTTTGAGCTTTATCTCTAAGGCGCCAGTGTCGGATATAATAGCTGAGTTCTTGAGGAGCTAAAGGAGCAGTTGCAGGAGCTTTTAGATCGTGGTGTGATTTGACCGAGTGTTTCGCCGTGGGGTGCTCCAGTCTTGTTTGTGAAGAAGAAGGATGGGTCTATGAGGTTGTGTATAGACTACAGGGAGTTGAACAAGATTATCATCAAGAATCGGTATCCATTGCCGAGGATTGATAACTTGTTTGACCAACTTCAGGGGGAGAAGTATTTTTCGAAGATAGACTTGAGGTCGGGTTATCATCAGTTGAGGGTGAGGGATGAGGATATCCCTAAGACAGCTTTTCGCACTCGATATGGACATTACGAGTTTTTGGTGATGTCATTCGGGTTGACAAATGCTCCGACGGTGTTTATGGATTTAATGAATCGGGTTTTCAGGAAGTACTTGGACCAATTTGTTATTGTCTTTATTGATGACATTTTGGTGTACTCCAAGTTAAGGAAGAACATGAGGAGTATATTCGCACAGTGTTGGGGATTTTGCAAAAAAAGAAGTTGTATGCTAAATTCTCTAAATGCGAGTTCTGGTTGGAGCAAGTTGCATTTTTGGGCCACATTGTTTCTGCTGAAGGCATTAAGGTGGATCCTGCAAAGGTTGAGATCATCACTAAATGGTCGAGACCTACTACGGTGACAGAGATTAGGAGTTTCTTGGGTTTGGCAGGGTATTATAAGCGGTTTGTAGAAGGGTTTTCCTTGCTTGCCTTACCATCGACTCAGTTGATGAGAAAGGGCACGAAGTTTGTGTGGAATGAGGAGCGTGAGAAGAGTTTCTTGAAGTTGAAGAGACGACTTGTGACAGCTCCTATACTTGCATTGCCTTCGGGGACTGGAGGTTACCAGATTTATAGTGATGCTTCTAAAAAGGGTTTGGGGTGTGTTTTGATGCAACACGATAACGTGATTGCTTATGCTTCTAGGCAGCTTAAACCTTACAAGGTGAACTACCCCACACATGATTTGGAGTTGGCAACGGTGATCTTTGCCTTAAAGATTTGGAGGCATTATTTGTATGAAGAGACTTGTGATATTTTCACCGATCACAAAAGTCTTAAATACATCTTCACTCAGAAAGAGCTTAACATGAGGCAAAGGTGTTGGTTGGAGCTTCTAAAAGATTATGATGCTAGAATTCAATATCACCCGAGGAAGGCAAATGTGATTGCAGATGCTCTTAGCCAAAAGAGTTCAAGGAGTGTAGTAGCCCTTATTACACAACCTCAGCTTATTTCGGAAATGGAGCGGCTCGAATTGGAGTTGTATGTACGAGGTTCAGATGGGCATTTGGCGAATATGAGAGTGGAGCCCTCTCTTATCTCGCGGGTCAAAGAAGCTCAAAAAGAAGATGGGGAGTTATGGAGTATAACGCAGAATCTAGAAGGCAAGCAGCCCGAGTTTCGTATTGATGACCATGGTGTGATTTGGTTGGGTGAACAATTGTGTGTACCGTCGGATCCAATTATTCGGGAGGCTATGTTGGCTGAAGCTCATAGTTCGCCATTTTCTATTCATCCAGATTCTACGAAGATGTATAGGGATTTGAAGAAGAATTTTTGGTGGAATGGGATGAAACGAGACGTGGCTGAATATGTTGAAAAGTGCCTCACTTGTCAACAAGTGAAGACAGAACATCAACGAGCTAGTGGTTTGCTGCAACAATTAGACATTCCAGTGTGGAAGTGGAAGGATATCGCGATGGATTTTGTGACTGGTTTGCCAAAGACTTTTAAGAAGAATGATGTCATTTGGGTAGTAGTGGACCAACTGACTAAGTCGGCACACTTTTTGGCTATCCATGAGGGTTACTTGGTGGATAGATTGGCACACATCTTTCAGCAAGAGATTGTTAGACTTCATGGTACTCCGATGTCAATTGTTTCAGATCGGGACCCACGGTTCACTTCACGGTTTTGGAAAGGGTTTCAACGAGCTTGGGATACTCAACTCAATTTTAGTACTTTTCATCCGCAAACTGATGGACAATCCGAATGGACTATTCAGACATTAGAGGACATGTTGAGGTCTTATGCTCTTGAGTGGTCGGGTAATTGGGATGATTACTTAAGCTTAGTTGAGTTTGCTTATAACAACAGCTGGCATACAAGTATTGGGATGACTCCGTTTGAGGCATTGTATAGTAGGAAGTGTCAAACACCAACTTGTTGGGATGAGGTTGGCGAAAAGGCCATAAAAAGGCCTGAGTTAGTTCAAATCACTACAGAGAAGGTAGCGGTGGCTAAGGAGAAATTGAAGTCAACTCAATCACGACAAAAGTGTTATGCTGATAAGCATAGGAGGACTCTAGAATTTGAACCTGGTGAGCATGTGTTTCTAAAAGTTTCTCCTTGGAAGAGCATTCGGCGATTTGGGTTGAAGGGGAAACTTAGTCCGTGTTATATTGGACCATTTGAGATTCTGGAGAGAGTTGGTGAGGTTGCATATCTGTTAGCTTTGCCTTCGCAGCTAGCTCACGTGCACAATGTGTTCCATGTGTCAGTGTTGAGGGGTTATCATTATCATCCATTACATGTGGTGCAATATCCGTTCGATAAGATTCGGGAGGATCTTACTTGTGAGGAGCAAGCTGAGGCAATTTTGGATCGTCAAGAAAGGATTATGAGGAAGAAGACTATTCCGCTTGTCAAGGTTTTGTGGAGGAATCATTCGGAGCGGGAAGCCACTTGGGAAATGGAAGAGTCTATTCGAGCAGAGTATCTGCATCTCTTTAAAAATTAGGTATGTTCCACTCTTTTGATTGCGGGGACGGAATCCTTTTTAAGGGATAGGTGATGTAATACCCGAGAAAAATAAAAATAAAAATAAATATTAAACAATAAAAAATTATTTAATTTTAAACCATATTAATTGGACTTTGTTTTTATTTGGGCTATTATTTTGTTTGGGTCAAATTAATTAGTAAAATTTGTGAACTATAATAAGTAAATGGATTATATTGATTTGGGCCTTTATATTAATTGGGTTAATTTATATTTGTGTAATTTTTTTAAATTCAATTAATTAAATATAATATATAATTAATAAATAAGTAAACCCTAACTACTTCTTTTATCTGATACGAACTACTTAAAAAAAAAAATAGTTGCGGTTGCTTTCCTTTCATTATACGAACTGAGCAAAAGTGAAAGCAATCTTTGGGAGTAAAGAAAGCATAACCAAGGTTAGTCTGCAACTTGAATTATATGCTTACTTCAAAAAATTGTTTTATCTAAGGTTGATAATAATAGTAATTTGATTGCATTTGGGTAGCATGTGAATTGAATGGCATCACTGTGCCTTTTAAAAAAATGCCTTATGAATAAAATATGTCATGAATAGTAATTGTTTTATTAGATTTATGAATATTTAGACTTCTTTTGGAAATTATAGGAGTGCACAGTAGTGCATGCTTATTATATAGATACATATATATTAATTTGTAATCTCCCGATCACATGTTCTTAATGGTACAAATTTTCATTTTTATTTAAAAAATAAATAAATTTACGTTTATAGTATTGCGAGAATATTATGTTATACAAATTTAAATGGATAAATAAAATATTTTGAAATTATAGAAATAATAATAATAATAATAATAATAATAATAATAAAATGAATTTATCAATGGGTTAAAGATGAAAGAATATTTTTATAAGTGTACTTATATTTATTATTATTTTGTTTAATTAGTTCGAACGAAAAGGGGTGTAACGAATCATATTTGGAATATACTTTGAGTATTACATTGCTTAATCCAGGTACGAATTCCGTACTCTTTCAGCGACTCTTTTATTTTTAAGTTGTTCGTTTCGTTATTCGTTTTAAAATTTAGTATTGCTTCTCATAATTATTCTTTGTTAATTTATTGTGATATATTTGTTTGGGCATTGTATTAGAACTTATATTTGTACTCTTTAGACTAGTGTATCGTGTCTAAATTTTATTTTGATATTTGTAGTGATGTACATGTTAATATATATTTTGGAGAATTTTGTGTTGATGATTCATTTCAGTTTAACATAACCATTTGTGTTAATATTATGTCGCATGTATTGTGACATGGTATTGTTGTTAGAATGTACCATAGGATAAACCTGAGCTATAACCACCTGTGGGGGTACCACATGCATGTCCACCGAGACATGACACCTTCCGTGGCGGTGTGATCAGTCCACGGCGTCTCCGTTTTGTACTCCAGTGGGAGTTGGCCATTTAGTGTTTTGTTGTGGGAGGCGTATGGGTCAACCCTAGTTTTCTGTTCTGTTCTGCTCTGCGGTTTGGTGATGTTTGTGCCAAACACGCCTTCTGATTTTACATGCGTTGGATTCACGGTCCAACGTGTGTGATTTGCCTGTGTGACATTATTTGACTTGCCTGTGTGGCAAGGTATATTTCTATTTTGTTCTGTGCTCGGTATGAAATAACACCCAGCCATTTGATTCAGCCTATTATTTCGTTGTGTTAGCTTTGTTCGTTTCGTTTCAATTCAGTTCATTTAATTGAATTAATTATTTCATTTCATTATTTGTATTCTATATCCGTACTGGGCATTTGGCTAATACTGTGTTTTTCTTCCGGCATGTAATCAGGAGGATCAAGGGCAAGTGTAATGAGAGTTTCCTTCATTCCAATGGTTTAGAGTTATTTGTTTAGGATTGATATGTCGGTTTATTTGAAATTGTAATAATTACTTTTGATTATGGTTTGAGCCAGTGTGATATTTATTATTAGACCTGGCAAACATGGCCCAAGCCAATGTGGTGGACGATTTGCGCCCGCCATAGGTCGGGCTATAGTCGCAATTTTTAGCCCAAGAAAATATGGACCGTTTTGGCTACCCATTTTTGCCCAACCATGCAGCAATTCCGTAACTTTTTTTTTTTATTTTAAAAAACCACAATGTTGCTACTTGTGGGTTATAAGACTTGAACACAAAACTTGTAATCACAAGTATACCATTTGAGACGTTGAAATGAAAATAATTAAAATTTATAATATATAATTATTATAAAATTAATTATAAAAGAAAATAATTATAAAATGGACCTAACAATTCTTTTTCATGTAATTGTCCTACCGAATTTAATACAACAACACTACAATAGATTGTTACTATGGCCAATCTTGGAGCACTGTTTTCGGACTCCTACCATGGCAGAGTGCTACTTTATTGTTATGTTCATTTTAATTTGAATGCTACAAGCTCGTTATCAAACTGTTATGGATTTAAATTTTTTGATCCACGAAATTTTAGATCTAATCTCAACACCTAACGTACTCTGTAGTTCTAATCGGTCTCAAATGGTATACTTGCAGATTTAGATTTTGGAGGGAGTATTAACTGCATAACCACTTTCATATGTATTTAAAAAAGTTATAATATATAATTTTTATACTACTATGAAAATTATTTTCATTTCAACGTCTATTATTATAAAATTAATTATAAAAGAAAAAGAAACATTAATTATAAAAAGTTATAATATATAATTTTTAATTAATTTTAAAAATTAATTAAAATTTTGTTAAAAAAAAAAGAAGGAAGAAGAAGCCCAGGTAGGCCAACCACGCCACTCGCCGCATTTCTCGAGCCCACCAAAACCCGAAGCCATTTCATTGGCCAAATCTACTAACCCAAATTTCTACCACTTTGGCCAAATTTCACCCGGCTACTTGGTATTGCCAGTCTATTTATTATAGTTTGTCTTGTGATATTTAATCATTATGAGACTATTCTTTTATGACATAAAGCTTTCCTTTCAGTTTTGTTGTGTTTGAGTAATCTCTCTTTCTATTTCGAAAAAGGAGTGTTACAACAACACTTGGCACAAATGTGTCCCCATAAACCAAGTTGAGAATTAATTCTCAGTACTAGCCTTGATTCTCAATTTTCCTTCTCTTTCTTTTTTTCTTTTACGTTTTTGGTTTTTTTGAATGATACTATTTCTCATATTCGAAGTTCCCAACTATCACTACTACCCAATTTTCATAATGTCCACGTTATTGCAAATCAAAACTCAGACCCAATCATTCAAGACCTCTAGACAAAACTCTCCCCAATGGACATACAATCAACCATGCTTTCCATCTTGGTCTCAAATTTTCTTATATTTCCTAATATGAAGTCAAATATGTAACTAGTAATTGAGATTGATATAATATCACCATAGTTGCTATTCAAAACTACCTGAAAATTAAATTCAACTTCCATAGGCATTTACCAAATCCACTATCACTAGCCAGTCACTACACAGGAAAAAGGAAATACAAACAAAAATAGTGGACAATACCAACCAGCTAATTTTATGTTCTGCTAATTTCACGGTGACGAATCTACAAATGAAGGACACCAAGCATATTATGCAGTTAGTGTTGGTAACTACTTTTTGATTTCCTCGGTGACAAGAAAGCACCAAAAAGGAAGTGGTGCCATGTACACAGAGTATACTAAAAAGCAAGAAAACAAAAGGTCCTGTCAAAATAATTGGCCCAAATTTTGTGGACATACATGAACTTAAACTATTATTTTATTAGTCTTCAACTACTCTGACTGCTCTGTAAAATAAATAACCTAAGTACCTAACTGCTATGTTAAATTAATAAACCTTGACCTGCCAATAATTTTGTTTCATGTTGATTAACATAATAACTTTTTAAAACATCTGAATGTACAGCTCATAGCTAGTAATACAACTCTTGTATATTAATTGGCTCCATTTAGGGGAAAACGGGGAGGACACAAGGTAACAAAGGAATAGCAATTGTGGCATTGAAAATTTTCCCTTTGGTAAGAGGGGAAGGAAAAAGGAAGTGGGGAAATGGGATGGTCCTATATCTAGATGTCCATCATTTTCTTTCCTCACAAAAGTGGGATTAATTGGGGACTGCTTCTTTCTTACATTTAACCCTTCACATCATAATCTTCAGTATCTAATAAATCACCTTTAACCCTCTTACCTCCTTCCTTGATTCCATTTTGGCCATCTAAACCCAAGGAAGCAAAATCAGCTTCCTTTCCCAGGGAGATCTCTATTCGTCCTTTCCAAATCCATGTTTTCAGTTCCTCCAACCAAATGACCACAAATACAACACTTTCATCTCAAAATAGGAAATAATCGTATCAAATAGCAATATTGCAGACAACTTTAAAAAGCGATCCCCAAAATGGATCAAGTAAGCTACACATAAACAAGCACAAGTTTTTACTTCCATCTAATAAAGGTAACATAATTCGAGAGTATACAATAAAAAGACATCCTTAAGTTTTTGCTGCCACTAACTAAATAAAGAAATGGCACATAAATTACATGTATAGGATAATTAAAGGAAAACACATAATTCATGAAGAATCTAAGTTACAGACATAGTCCAAGAAATTGAGTTTCAATCCTAAACATCTTCAAAACAAAAGAAAACAAAACAATACCTATAAATCATTCAACCCAAATGTTACTTTTTCTCGCACACATGCACCATATATGCATTCTTAAGGTTGAAAACAGAACAATACAACAATGAGAGTGTACTTGGCTTCAAAATCAACTCAACTCAGCTTTTTAGAAACCCACCAAATATATTACAACTACCATTTTATATTAGGGGAATATGGAGGTACGCAGACATGTAACTTTTAAAATTACACGGTCTACGATCGTAGAGTAGTCACTTCACAATTTGTAAATTCACTCTATTATCGTGAACTACTCTACGATAGTAGAGTGAATTCACACTACTATCTGTGGACTACTCTACGATCGTAAAGTGAAATCACTCTACGATCGTAGAGTGAAATCACTCTACGATCATAGACCGTGTAACTTTATAAGTTACATGGCTGTGTACCTCCATTTTTACCTTTATATTATATATTATAGTTGTTACTAGCAGTTATTGTATTTATTATATTTTGTACAGATTGTAATAATATAATTAATTATTTATTTTGTACATATTGTAATAATATAATTAATTATTTCTTGTATTTTATTTTGTTTATTGTATTGTATTTTTATTACTAACTACAAGTGTACATATTAGTAACTATACAAGTGTATATAGCATTTATTTTATGATTTTTTTTTGTATTTTATTATTTTGTATATTTTTAACATATATTTTAATTAATAAATATATAAGAGTATATAGTATTTATTACTAATTTATATTGTATTTTTATTTTATTGTATTTTTTGATGTATTTATTCTATTTTACCATGATGTTATATAGTTATAAATATATATTAAATTAAATAAATATATATTAAAGCATGTTATATTCATTGTATTTTAATTTTATTGTATATAGCATATTATGTTTATTGTATTTTTATTTTATTTATTTTATTTGTATATTTCTAACATATTATATAGTTAATTATTTATAAATATTTATTGAGACATTAAATTGTATTGAACATTTATTTTATAATATTTATTCTATTTTTATTTATTTTATTTTATTTTTAATTGTTTTTTTATTTTAATGTATTTTCATTTTTTGTATTTTTTTATGTATTTATTTTAATATCATATTAAATTTATTGTATTCTACAAGTATAAACATAATTGTATAAATAAAGCTTCAGACGCTATTGAAGCATACTAGCACTTGTTTGCTATAACAGAATGTGAAAAATGGTTTGAAACAAACCTTCAAATTGAACTACCAAACCACAAACAGCAAACAAAGTTAAAGCATATGAATTGAATTAATTTAACCAAATCAAAACATTATAATTGGGAGATCAAAGACATTTGAGAAAGAATGAGAAACCCAATAACTAAGCACCATTTTGGAGTGCAAATCATGAAATTTTTACTCTTGGATGAGCTCTTGAGCTCTTCAGTTCTAGTTATGGGGTCTTTATGTGTGGTGGTTCGTCTGGGGAGATATTGGGCCTCAAGAAATAGTAAATGGTCAAAGTTATTCCTCATGTTCCAAACACAAAACTTAATTTATAGTTGTCTATATATATTATTTGTTCTCAAAAGAAGACTACTCTCTTCACCATATGACCTAAACAGATGTGCAGATCTAAGTACAATCATTTATGAGAACATGAGAGCAGACCAGAAGCTGTGTACGCCGGTTAACGAACACAAATTAATGAATTATTATCCGATCTTAGGAAGTAAATGAGAATGGAACTACAAAGGACTGAACGGTCAACAGAGTAAAGTTTCAATTTCTAATCAATATGAAGTGGTTTTTTTACATAAATTTGTACAAGCATACCACAAATATATGACATGGAAAGTTCACAATGTATTTTAAAAGATCTTCAAAAGTTAAACAGCAGTTCATGAATGGAAAATCCAAGGTTGCTTGATCTTTCAAAAAATGGAGACGAAAAACACTAGATAAACCTATATCCCAAGCAAAATAATATGCAAGACATTTGAACCCCAATCAATTTTATTTTGATAACGAAAAATAAAACCTTTTAAACACACACACACACACACACAGAGAGAGAGAGAGAGAGAGAGAGAGTGAGGGATTGAGATTTACTTGGAAGTTCAAATGTGAGAATTCACATCGTTAATGCCTTCTGTGAAAGAACCTTGATAGGCATACTGCAAGATATTTATACAACACCAAACAAAATAACAATAAAAGAGTTAACTATTTGTAGTTAATAACAACAAAAGAGTTGACTATTTGTAGTTAGTTCATTCCAACATATCAAATATGCTAACAATAGCTATTAGAACCAAAAGAAACGTTCAAAGATTGACTCTCTGCTACCATACATGTGGATTCGTTATCGAGCTCCAACTAACTCCTTTTTGGCAAATACATCTCCACCACTAGCAGATCCCTTAGTATCACCCTGACACAGG
The DNA here is from genome assembly GCA_020205615.1 of Panax quinquefolius. Taxonomy (NCBI): domain Eukaryota; kingdom Viridiplantae; phylum Streptophyta; class Magnoliopsida; order Apiales; family Araliaceae; genus Panax; species Panax quinquefolius. The sequence goes on along the minus strand of CM035174.1, from coordinate 65,041,010 downwards.
TATATCAACATGTCAGAGGTGATCCCTAGCCACTACTAAAATCACCCAGAATAAATAAATGAAACAAAAACAGAAAAAAATAATAATAAAAAGCACTGAGAATGTTATTACATACGTCTAACTGCAGCATCATATGGGTTTGAGGTTTCCCACAATATCAATGAAACATAGGATGGGAAAAATTGGTGTTAGTTAGATCCACAACAAAACATGCGTACAAAGATTGAGAATTCACACTAATGCTCTGTCATTGAAAAAAATATAGACAAAAGAAAAGTAATCCTCTACGGCTGTACCCAAAACCGGAAATAATAGAAAATCAATTTCAATAGATAATGTACATTAGGAGAAAAACAAACCTATGAGAGGAGGCGAAAACCTGCAAAAATATCAAATTAACCCAACCCCAAACTCTGAAAGAAGAACACAAAAAACCCAACCAGCCAGCCAACCTCACAACCCTACAACGAGCCACAAATACACCTGGAAAATAGACCCTATAATGAGCCATCACTTAAAACACAAAATACCAACCAAGTGGAAAGTCCTCTATAAAACTCATTAGGGAATAACAAAAAACATTTCATTCGTATCTTGTCTGAAAACAAAGATGTACAGGAAGGATACACTCAGAGAAATGTAATAGCTATCTTCTTGTTTTTGATAAGTAAAGTAATTTACAAACAAATGCTTCAAAAGGGCTGCCACCAGAGTACATTTGGAGTATAACAAAAAAAAATCATGGAAACACAGCCAAAGCCCAACCCAAAGGGTACAATAAAAATGAGCCAAGCTATTAATCTAAATTCCGTGACAAATTCAACAAATGAGTTCAGAGAACCCAGGTATGATTCATGTTGCATAAATAAAGCCTCAGGCACTATTAAAGCATACTAGCACTTGTTTTCTAGAACAGAATGAAATTATAATTACTAGGTAAAATCTAGTACTTTGGCAACACACCAATAATTACTCGTACATCACCCAGAACCATGAAAATATTACATCCGTAAAAAAGATATACCAATAATTACTAATAAATCTTGAAAAGATCAGACTTTTAACACCGAGTAATTACTCATAAATCACCAAGTAGTAATACTTCAGGTGAACAGATACAAGTTTAGGTTAGGCTACATACTAAAATTATAAATAAATAAATATTTAAAAATAAAACACATACAAGGGAGGGAGGGAGGGAGCAACATTTTGTGCTTTAAAGTTTAGAATATATGGGTCAGAGTTAGAGAAAGAATGAGAAACCCAGTAACTCAGCACCATTTTGGAGTGGAATCTTAAAACTGAGAGTTACAGGACTAAAAAAAGGGGGAAACTAAGAAACAGAATCCAAGGTAAAGCTACAATTTTTCCTTTTATTTCAAGCTCACAAAAGGGAAAAAATACCTAAAACAGAAAGACGAGTGCTTAAAGGAGTGTGAAACACAAAATCAAGAACAGAATGACCCAAAAACATAAAAGCTAGACCAGCTGGCAACGATACATACACAAACAAAGACATGCACACACAAACACGAGGAGGGGGACGAGGAAAAGATAAGTATTTAGGTACATGTCGACCTAAAACCACATCTAACAATCAATAAACCTTAAAAACCACAAATGTAGAGAGAGAGAAAGAGGGGTTTTCTTCTTCTTTACCTGAGATAGCGAAAAACGTTTCCGAGTTTCAGTACTACCCCCAAAATTTAAGCTAAGAACAAGGGATATTTGGGGATAAAGAAACATAAGATAAAGTTTGAATTTTGGAAGTCTGAATGGATAAATAGAGTACAAAAAGGAGGGAAGCGGAAAAGACTAAAGAGTGCAGTTCATGCCCTTATCCTACGAGGATAACATATGGCTGAAAATATAAAGAGAAAGTTTGAATTTTGGAAGTCTGAAGGATAAATGGAGTACAAAAATGAGGGAAATGGAGTACAAAAAGGAGGGAAACGGACAAGACTGAAGGATGCCCTTATCCTGCACAAAGTAGACTACTAGAGTATTTCACAGACTAACAAGAGGTAGCCACCTGGCTTAGCTGGTAGGATAGTAAATAGCTAATTGTTGAATGAATGGATGGGTTCCACCGTTTGAAAATCCCTTTTAAATAAATAAAATAGAGCAGAAGAAGGAGAATAACTATATCATTAAAATTAATTTGAAATTAAAAATTATACTTACTATGTCTTATAATAAATGTTCTAATTTAATTTTAGTGATCAAGTTAATTATTTTTAAAATGAATAATTAAAAATTGTATATAAAATTTTTAAATTACAAAACTTGTCATTATTCGTAGTTTAAGCGTATATCTTGAAATTTTAAAAAAATATTAATTTTAAAAATAATTAATTTGACCATAAAAATTAAATTAAAACGTTTATAATATTATTTTCCAAGGGTGGACTGAAATTGAATAGGGTCATCATCCAATATGGGTGCACTACAGGAAGACACAGAGTTCGAGTAACACCTAGCAAAAGAAGCATGCTAGTTGTAAGACCCCACCTTTTTTTTAAATAATATTGAATTTTCCTCTAATTATTATTTTGAAATAATAAGGTGTTAATTTGATAAAATATTTTGGTTATGGATGAAATGTGCAAATTTTGCAAAATAAGCAAGTGGTTATAAAATAATCATTTGTTGTTTTAATATTAGTTTGGTAGTAGAATATTCTTTTTTATCGAGGAATATTAAATGCAATGGCCGCTATCGTTTGTAGAACCATAACTAATAAGCGCTCGGATGAAGAAAACGATAAAGTTTGAGTTTTTATAAATAACGAACTTAATTATTACTGATTACACATTTGGAATACCCCGGTGGTTAAAATACGATGTCTGGCGCTAGTTTGCATGATAAGACACGGTATTACATGTGATTATTGAATTTTGATTCTTACATAAGCGCACTCTTCGATAATTATTACAGTAGTTCTTCGTTTAATATTTTATTTTATTGATTCAATAATTCTTTGCGTTGATATTTTATATTATCGTTGTTTGAATAATTGTCGTTCTTGCAATATTTCCCATTATCGATTAATAATTCATATTATTTGAATAATATTATTAGATATCATTATTAGCGAATGTCTGTAAAGTTACATCGAGGAGAGGTTTGGTCACCTAATTCATGCCTTGATAAAGAGAAATCCTTATCTGAAAGCCCTCTTTCCAGGAATGGCTACCGATTATCGTAATTGTGATTATGTAATATTATTTGTGAATAATTAATTATTAATTTATATGATAAGGAAATATTTATTTGATGTGGATATAAATGATTGATTTATTTATTTTATGTGGTTATAAATGAAGGAATTAATGCTGAGATATTTTATTAGTATTTTGTCAGAATGGAGGTATTAAAAATCATCCGTTTGTGAATTTCAGATATTTTCTATTTGAAATTTAGAAAAAGTCAAAGCTACAATGTTGTAGAGAATTCAATTTCGTGTGGAATTGACATAAAATTCGTATTTTTCTGATAAACGTGCTATTTTCTATGAATTATTGAAGTTTCAGAAAATAAAATAATTTTTATTAAATTATGAGTGGGACCCACTTTTGGGTTGGTGTTGAATACACATGGGCTGCTATATTTTTCCAAAATGGTTGCTCTTCAATTGAGGTGTGCGTGGAATAGGGATGCACAAAAGGCTCGAGGAGCTGCGGCTGGCCTCGATCGCTGGGCAAACTGGTTAAAGTTCTACTGGTCAAGGCCTGGCCTTGAAGGCTTGAAAAGGCCGCTTTTTTTAGACAAAAATCTAGCCTAGCCTGGCCTGTAAAAAGGCTTGGCTTTGGCACAACTGCAGGTCTGCCTTTGCAGCTACCACTGCTAAACTGACTTCGAGGCTCTATACTGACGTGAGGCTGGCCTGCCTAAGACCTTACATGATTTTTTATCCAATTATTTGTAATTTTTGAACTTTAAATTTATAATTATTCATCAATAAAGTATAAATTTTTACTTATTCATTATTATAATTTATAAATTATAATACATTAGTTTTAATAAACACATCAATAAAATTTAAAATTTTAATTATTCATTCTTGATTTCTTGTTCATACATTTAATTAATATACATCTTCAATGAATATAACTAGTTAGCATATTTAATATTAATAATAAGTTAGTTAATTAGTTAATTAAATATTAATAATAAGTTAATTTATTGTAAATACTAAAGTACTAATATTTAATAATAATATTCTTCGTTACTTTAATGTTAAATATTAATATTAATTAATACATCAATAAACTAATTTTAATATTAAATATTAATAATAAAGTAGTTTCTTGTAAATACTCATGTTCTTCATTAATTTGGATATGCTAAATTCTTGGGGGATTTATGATTTTAGTTATTTTTTAGGTATTATGTTGTACCAATTTAAATAAAAATTTCATAAAGTAAATAGAAAATTAATCTGAATTAATACTTGAGATATAACCATATAACAGTTTAATGATCATAAATGAAAAGATATATGTGTGTTTAAACTTTACAAAATATATGTTCAATAGATCCTAAAGACGTATCTATAAGAAAATAAAATCGAAACTAACTTTATATTCAAAAATAAAAGTTTAATCTACGTGATTTAAGTAATCTACAATATTAATATTTTACAAAATTTATTAATTTATATTTTATTATTTATATTTTTAATATTTAATATGTAACATTAAAAAAAAGGGACCAGACATGACGAAGCCCTGCCTTGGTCCTGCTTTGGCCAACTTTAACTTGAGGCCAAAAGTCAATCAGCATGGCTTTGGCACAAAGTCAAAGCCAGCTCAAGGCGAGGCCCGAGCCGAACAGTGAGTACTGCACAAACTGTTATGCGTACTAGCGTGGAAAGAAAAGAAAAGAAAATAATATTTTATTATTTTATTCTCCTTTGGCGTTCTAGCATTTTCCTATAAATAGACGCTTAGGTTAGAATTGAAAATCACACCAGAAACAAATTTTCTTTCTCTCTAGATTATCGAGCGTATTTTTGTGAGTATTTTAATACTTTGAGAGTTGCTGTTTGGTACAAGTTTCCTTCCGCTTTCTATCCGATATTCCGATCAGAAGTACCGTTATTTTGAGGTAAGAGATGTTATTTTCTTTGTAAATGGTATTATTTCTTTCAATATCATTATACCGAAATATTGGTATGGATTTTATTGTAGAATTTCTACCTTTTTGTGTCGGGGTTACTATTCACGTATATGACACTATTCATGAATCTGACACTATTCACCGAAAAATAAAAATTTTTCTTTTTGTCCAAGATGTCTATTATGGTTATTATATTTGATTGTATTCATGTTTTGATCTTTATTTTTGAATTCTGTTTCACAATTGGTTATTATGAAGTATTATTGATCTTGGATAAACCGTTATACTGAATCCACAATATTTGTCCTTCTTCATGTCTCAATTGGATTCGTTTTTCTTTAAAATATTTTTCATCATCCTCGGTCTTAAATGATGATATTCTTGAATATCTTTGGCACATGAGTGCAAAGATGAATGATTAATTGATGAATATCTTTGGCCCGTAGTCTGCAAAGATGAGCAGTGTTGAGATGAACATGACTAACCGGTGATCTGAATGAATATCTTTGGACTGTAGTGCAAAGATGAATATTTGATTAAAGATGTATATTGATTGTTGTTACATGGATAAAATATTGATGATGTACTTTTAAATCTTAGAAGATAGTAGAACTCATTCTCTACTTGACTTTTCTAATGGATTGTTGTTTCCGCTGCAGTTGTTGATCTAAAACTTGTTGTCTATTATATTCTATCAGATTTTTCCCTGTTGAGGACTAATGATAATTTTTTGTATATTATCTTAGTCATAATATTCTTTACTGGGCTAGTTGAGCTCACCCTTTTCCTTTTGTTCCATTTTTCTTCTCAGGAGGTGAGAACATAGCAGGAATCTATTCGGGGTAGGAGTGATGGTTCTAGAAAGATGTTTTAGCAGTCCTCACTATTTCTGTAAAATAGTGTATGAATAATTGTAATGAGGACTTATTTGAGTGTTGATATTGTCTAGAAGACAATATTTGTATTTAAACTCACAAAGATGTGTTGTCGTATTTTGCACGATAATTGTATTATTGAAGTTGTAGTTTACTTTCTGTACCATGTATTTGGTGACTCAGAATGGGTGTTGTATACCTATTTTGGGGGCGTCACAGTTGGTATCAAAGCTTAGGGATATGGTCTCTGGCGGAGATCGGGGAATAGAACTAGGAAAGGAGAGATGAGTAAATCATTCGCTAGTGTGTCCTATCTAAGCTTATTGTTGGTTGGTCATAATATAGGGATATTATGTGATATGTTAATTTGTTTAATTAACCCTTGTTTTATGGTAGTATTTAAGAATGGCCGCTGAGAACGTTAACAATGGAGTGTATGAGATTGTGGAACAACATTTAGTCATAAACCAGGAGAACGTGCAACATGAAGACAATATTCCTCCTGTAAATAACACTACCGAGAAAACGATGAATGATGGAATGTTTAGAAGCTTTTTGCAGTTCATGCAAAATCAGACGAGGGAGACTCGTGTACAAAATACGGGTGGAAATGATGGCAACGCTATTCTGCATCACAAACCAAGCAATTCAAGGAGTTGGGACCACCAGATTTCTGGGGAAAGCCCGATCCGATTAAGGCGAAAACACGGGGTCAAGCAAATTATCAAGATATTCGATGTCTTGGGATGCACGGAGGAACAGAAGGTTCCATTCGCCACCTTTATGTTCCGTGGTGAGGCGATTCATCGGTGGGAATCATGAAGCGTACTCACCGCCGCAGACTCAATATGTCTTGGGAAATGTTTCAGAAACTGTTCAATGACAAGTACTTTCCTGAAAGTATTCGTCATATGAAAGAGGTAGAGTTTATTAGACTGGAGAAGAACAACATGACGGTGTCCCAGTACGAGGCGAAGTTCGCAGAGTTATCCAGGTTTGTACCTCATTTGGTAGAGAATGAGGAACGAATGACGCGAATGTTTCTGCGAGGTTTGAAACCCGAAATACGTGAATACCTCATTTCTCACAAACTTTGTTTATATTCAGATGTTGTGAATAAGGCTCAGTTATTAGAGCGAGATAATGAGTATGTTCAACCGAGGGACCACAACCAGGGTCATACCGGTGACAGCAATCATCGGAGCGATGATAACCAGCGAGGAGGGAAAAATACGGACAAAAGTGGTAACTACTCAGGTGGTAATCGTGGCCATGATAATAGGAGAGGTGAGTCAAGTGGAAATTTCAAGAAGAGAAGATTTAATGATGACGGGAAGACGTCGGTAGCAGCACCAGCAACAAATTCTAGAGGAGGAGAACGATCGGCAGTTAGGTGCTACAAATGCGGAGAGGAGGGACACATAAGTCCAAACTGTTCACAGCCTTCCATGGTGTGTTTCAATTATGGAAAAGACGGTCACATAGCTCGATTTTGTCCTGTAGCAAAATCAAGTCCAACTAGAACGGTGGCACCAAAAGTAGATACGGACAGAACAAAGTCGGCGGTTTCTGGAAGAGCATTTGTCGTGACTGCCCAAAACGCGAGGAACCCGAACGAAGGTATCACGGGTTAGTTAATTATAAATTCTTGCGAAGTCTATACCTTATTAGATACCGGTTCTACCCACCCTTTTATTTCTCCTGCTTGTGCTCAACGTTTAAACTTGACTCCGGAGAAATTAGACTTTTATTTATCAATGGAGACTCTGTTAGGAGAAACTTTCGTTACATCCACTATTTATAAATTTTGCTTGATTCAAATTGGTACCATCACATTACCTGTTGATCTTATCACTTTAAAGATATTTGCTTTTGATGTGATTTTAAGAATTAATTGGTTAACCACTCATCATGCCAAAATGGATTATTTTCGTAAGGTTGTTAGTTTTCATATTCCTAACCAACCTGTTATACGAATTTAAGCAACCAAACCATTGAATTCAAACACTTTCATATCAAGCCATAAAGCCATTCGTTTATTAAAAAAACGGATGTCAAGCTTTCTTAGTCCATGTTATGGACTTGAATAAAAATATGTCAGATTTGAATGATATTTCTGTTGTTAGTGAATTTCCTGATGTATTTCCTGAAGAATTTCCTGGCATACCCCCAGAGCGTGATATTGAATTTTGTATCGACTTTGAACCCGGTACAAAACCCATTTCAAAAATCTCATATCGAATGGCTCTATTGAACTTCGAGGAGTTAAAACCTAAGTACTGAGTTGGTACTCGAGCCTCTATCTGGTAACTTCCTTTGTGGGATGCACCAAAGCCAGACTCTCCGTAGGGGACTCTATATTTTTGTGGTGGTAAAACGATAGGTGCCATTGTGACGTGCTATCCAAGATTGGGATATGAGTCCGAGTTGAGAGCAACCTAAGTCAGTAATCGAAATATCTAGCTTTCTAGGCTTAGCTGGTTACTATTGGAGATTCGTGGAATAATTTTCTCGAATCGCTAATCCGTTAACTTAGCTGACTTGGAAAGATACAAAATTTGTATGGAGCGAGGAATGCGAGAAGATTTTCTAAGAGCTCAAGAGACGACTCATTTCGGCACTTGTTCTGACCATACCATTCTGAAAAAGCGAACGTGGTAGCTGACGCGCTGAGTAGAAGATCGTATGCGAGTACGATTGCGATGTTGTTAATACAAAGACCCATTTTGTACGACTTACAAAGGATGAAGATAGAGTTAAAGGCTCCAAGTACCCACGTGATGATGTCAAATATACGAGTAGAACCGACTTTAATTTATAAATTTAAAGATGCTCAAGCTACAGACCTGGACCTGATGAATATGAAGAAGAAGATGCAAGAAGGCGTTATTATAGAAGTAAGAGTCGATGAAGAGAAAGCTCAATCCTTCAATTTATTTGAAATCCTCGATCGAGTAGAAACTGTGGCCTATAGACTCGCCTTAACCCTAAGTATGTTGCGTGTCCATAACGTTTTTCACGTATCGATGTTACGTAAATATGTGGACAACCTAAACCATATTATTGCGTTAGAACCAGGCAAGATAGCCAAAGATTTAACGTACGAGGAGGTACCTGTCAAGATCTTGGATAGGAAAGAGCATGTCCTACGCACAAAGGTTATACCACAAGTTAAGGTTTTGTGGAAGAACCATGCTATTGAAGAAATGAACTGGGAGTTGGAATCAGAAATGAAAGCAAGGTATCCTCACCTGTTCGAGACACCAGGTACATACGTCAATTTCGAGGACAAAATTTCATAAGGAGGGGAGGTTGTAAGACCCCAGCTTTTTTTTAAATAATATTGAATTTTCCTCTAATTATTATTTTGAAATATTAAGGTGTTAATTTGATATAATGTTTTGGTTATGGGTGAAATGTGCAAATTTTGCAAAATAAGCAAATGGTTATAAAATAATCATTGTTGTCGGGGAATATTCGTTTAGTCGTGGAATATTCTTTTTGTAAAGAATAATATTCGCATGCGACCACTAGCTATCATTTCAGGGGCCCCATAACTTGGAATAACTTGTCGGATAAAGAAAATGACAAAGTTTGAGTTTTTATAAATAATGGCTTAATTGTTACCGCTAACAATCATTGGAATACACGTGGTTAAAATACGATGTACGCTTTTGTTGCCTGATAGCACACCAGATTGCACATGTTATTATTGAATTATTGATTCTTACGTAAAGAAGGCACTACTCAATAATTAATTACGATGAATTCTTTATTTAATATTTTATTTTATTGATTCAATAATTCTTTGCATTGATATTTTATATTATCGTTGTTTCAATAATTGTCATCAGACAAGATTTCCCATTATCGATTAATAATTCATATTATTTGAATAATATTATTAGATAGCATTATTATCGCAATGTATAGAAAGTTACATCAAGGAGAGGTTTGGTCACCTAATCACAAGCTACGCAGAAGGAGAAAATCCTTATCTAAAGCCCCTTTTCCTAGGAACGACACGGTTGTCATAATTGTGATTCTATAATATTATTTGTGAATAATTAATTATTAATTTATATAATAAGAAAATATTTATTTGATGTGGATATAAATGATGGATTTATTTATTTTATGTGGTTATAAATGAAGAAATTAATGCTGAGGTGTTTTATCAGTATTTTGTCGGAATGGAGGTATTAAAAATCATCCGTTTGTGGATTTCAGATGTTTTCTATTTGGAAAAACTCAAAGTTACAAAGTTGTAGAGAATTCGTTTTCGTGTAGAATGGACATAAAATTCGTATTTTTCTGATAAACGGGCTATTTTCTATGAATTATTGAAGTTTCGAAAAATAAAATGATTTTTATTAATTTATGGGTGGGACCCACTTTTGGGTTGGTGTTGAATACACATGGGCTGCTATATTTTTCCAGGATGGCTGCTCTTCAATTGAAGTGTGCGTGGAAGGAAAAGAAAAGAAAATAATATTTTATTATTTTAGTCTCCTTTGGCGTTCTAGCATTTTCCTATAAATAGACGCTTAGGTTAGAATTGAAAATCATACCAGAAACAAGTTTTCTTTCTCTCTAGATTATCAAGCGTATTTTTGTGAGTATTTTGATACTTTGAGAGTTGCTGTTCGGTACAAGTTTCCTTTGACTTTCTATCCGATATTCCGATCAAAAGTTCCGTTATTTTGAGGTAAGGGATGTTATTTTCTTCGTAAATGGTATTATTTCTTTCAATATCATTATACCAAAATATTGGTATGGATTTTATTGTGGAATTTCTACCTTTTTGTGTCGGGGTTACTATTCACGTATACGACACTATTCACAAATACGGCACTATTCACCGAAAAATGAAAATTTTCCTTTTTATCCAAGATGTCTATTATGGTTACTATCTTTGATTGTATCCATGTTTTGATCTTTATTTTTGAATTCTGCTTCACAATTGGTTATTATAAAGTATTATTGATCTTGGATAAAAATGTTATACTGATCCCTAATATTTGTCCTTCCGTCTCACCGATTCGCTTTTCTTTAAAATATTTTTCATCATCCTTAGTCTTAAATGATGATGTTACTGAATATCTTTGGCCTGTAGTGAAAGGATGAATGATTAATTGATGAATATCTTTGGCCCGTAGTACAAAGATGAATAGGTGTTGAGATGAACATGACCAACTGGTGATACAAATGAATATCTTTTGCCTGTAGTGCAAAGATGAATATTTGATTAAAGATGTATATTGATTGTTGTTACAGGGATAAAATATTGATGATGTATTTTTAAACCTTAGAAGATAGTAGAACTTATTCTCTACTTGACTTTTCTAATGGATTGCTGTTTTCGCTGCAGTTGTTGATCTAAAACTTGTTGTCTATTATATTCTATCAGATTTTTTCCCGTTGAGGAATAATGATAATTTTTTGTATATTATCTTAGTCATAATATTCTTTACTGGGCTAGTTGAGCTCACCCTTTTCCTTATGTTCCATTTTTCTTCTTAGGAGGTGAGAACATAGCAGGATCTAGTCGGGGTATGGAGTGATGGTTCTAGAAAGATGTTTTAGCAGTCCTCACTATTTCTGTAAAATAGTGTATGAATAATTGTAATGAGGACTTATTTGAGTGTTGATATTGTCTAGAAGACAATATTTGTATTTAAACTCACAGTATGTGTTGTCGTATTTTACACGATAATTGTATTATTGAAGTTGTAGTTTGCTTTCTGTACCATGTATTTGGTGACTCAGAATGGGTGTTGTATACCTATTTTGGGGGCGTTACACTAGTGGTGGACACCTTTCAGGAAACAACAGTGCGCATGGAGCTTGGAAGTCTCTTGAACCAATAAGTTCTTCAACAATACTATTATCACATAAAAAAAGGGTCAAATAATACTCATATACACACACATGCATACTGACATTCATATTGTGAGTCCCCGCCTGACACGTGGCCCGCAATATGCATGTATATATGTGAACATTATGCGACTTTTTTTTATGTGACAGTAACATTATTTTTCCTTTATTACTTTTGTTTATCAGTAATATTTACGGGAACTTGAAAGTATTGTCATCTCCAATAAAGAACAACAAGTCTTGTTTAACTTTTTTTGTTTACAAAATAGTAATCTCATCTTTATTTATTAATGATGTAGAAAATTTACCAACATGATTTTATTATTATATCATTACAATTGAACTATGTATTTCTTATTTTTAAGAGATATACTTGGAAAATTAATATATTTTTATTATTTCTAAAATTTACCAATGAACAAAAATATTGTTATAAAGTAATATATGTCATTTAAATATATTAAATACTATTAAAATAATAATCATAAAATATTATTAAATGTATTTATTTCTAGCTCTATTATTAGCAAGAGGCATAATACTCTTGATAGTGGTTTTGCTGTATTGTTTTGGACCGGTTGGTTTAGATGGATCATGAAGCGTGTGCTTTATATCCATAGATGCTGTTTCTAGAATGATTTGCTCATACACATAACGATACTGGTTAAAACGAGGAGACTGTTGAGTCGTTAAATAACGTCGTTTGATCTCCCATGGATCTTTCATCCATTTCTCATCATTCTGTGAAATAAACAATACTGTTTCTTCCACATAAGTATTTGGAATATACTGTTCAGGTAAAAGAAAAACATCTTTTACTGTAGGTTGGCTAGAAGAAGCCGAAGAATTACTGGATTGAGGGTTCAAGCTAGGAAATTCTGTATAATATAGATTAGTTCTGCCTCGGCCTCGTTGACCGCGGCCACGACCTCTACTGGTCATTCCTGCAAATATTCTCTGGTTAGAAAATCCGGTAAAGAATTTTGTTTTCCTTTGATATACTCAATATCAAAGTCAAATATTGATAAAATACTTTTCCAAGTAGCAAATATCTGTTTGGATGCTAAATTTTGAACTTCTTTTTTAAAGATCTATTTTGCAATTTGAGCAAATAACTCTAATTAAAAGTCTTTGATTTAAAAGATCATCCTGAAATTTTAAAACACATTTGACAATTAAAAGACATTCTTTTTTAATAGTAGGGTAATTTAAAGAGGGTCCTTTCCAAGTTCCTGAAGTGAAGCGAATAAGATCTTCTTTGTTACTGTTAGGATTAAATTGTTTTAAAATACCACCATATCCGGTATTGGAAGCATCGGTCTGAACGATCTTTTTCCATTCGGGATTTGGTAAGGACAAACAAGGTAACTGTTTAACTCTAGATTTAATCTTTCTTATTGCATCAGTATGTTCTTCAGTCCAAGGTAAAGGATTTTTCCAAAGGCGAGTATACAGAATAGAAGCATCTTGGGAAAGATTTGGATAGTAATCACGAATATAATTTAAACTTCCCAAAAACCTTTGCAGTTGATTAATGTCTTTAATTTCATCTGGAAACTTAGATGCAAATTCAATACATCTATCAATTGGAATAATAGTTCCATTAGAAATATTATGTCCAAGAAATCTGATCATTGTTTGGAAAAGCTTCATTTTAGGGGCAGAAACTACCAAACCATTTTTTATGATAACATTTTTAAAAATATTTAAATGTTTAATATGCTGTTCAATGGATGAAGAGAAAATTAAAACATCATCAATGTAACAGATAATAAATTCAGTAAAGGGATTAAAAATATCATTCATGATGTCTTTGAAATTCTGCGCAGTCCATTTTTACTCCAAATGGAAGAACATTCCATTCATAGTGACCAAAAGGTACTGTAAAAGCAGTTTTATAAGTATCCTGTTCTCTAATTTGAATTTGCCAAAATCCTGATTTCATATCAAATTTAGAGAAAATAGTGGCATCATGAAGACGGTCAAGAAGATCCTTTTTATTCGGAATTGGATATCTAATCCATTGAAGGGCTTCATTAAGAGGTTTATAGTTGATGACGAGTCATGGAGTTCCTCGTTCAATTTTAGAATTTTTATTGACATAAAAAGCAGTATAGCTCCAGGGAGAGGTACTGGGTTTTATTAATTTTTTCTGTTGAAGGGACTCAATTTCAGTTTTACAAAGGAGTAAATATTCTTTCTTCATCTGGCTGGGTCGAGATTTGGTAGGAATATTTTTCTCATTAAAATTAGGGATATAAGGAAGAGAAATAATATGTTTCTTCCTGTTCCAGAAGGCATTTGGGACATCACTGCAGATTTCAGTTTGAAGAGTTTTATGGATTAATTTTATTTTTTCCTGTAGAGAAGGTTGTAAAATTCTCTGTTCTGTAGTAAGAAATTTTTTTTCTTTTTGAATAAAATTGATTTGTTTTTCTTTAGAATAAATCATGTTTTTAACTTGATTTAATTATTTAGTGTAAGGTTCTGTAATAAATTCAAAAACAATATGTCTGTTATTAAGAGTTGTTTGAATTCCTAAAGTATCAATTTTTGAAATAGGCATTAAAAGACATAAAAAGGGGGTGCCTAGAATGATACTTTGATTCATATTACGGATAAGAACAAAAGAAGTAGGTAAACAGAGACCTTGATTACAGATTAACGCTTCAAGAATTTTATACTTAATATTCATAGTATTACCGCTTGCACTAGTTAGAGATTGAGTGGTCTTCTGGAAGTACTTGGTAGGAATTAATCCTTCTTGAATACAGTTCATGTCAGCACCACTCTCAACAAGAGCAATGTCGTCTTTAATAATAAAATCTGGTTTGATAATAAAAGTAATTCTAATATACCATTTCTGGAAAACTACTTGATTCATAAGCATTAAATATTGTTCAAAAGATTCAAGCTGTTTGGAGGATCCTGAATTATCCTGTTTTTGATTTAACTGGTTTTTAATATTGTTTAAATCTTGAAAAATAGTAATATTACTATTCTATAAATGTTTTATTTCAGATTTTAAAATATTTATTTCATTTTTTAGATCCTGAATAGTAGTAGGCTTCTCAATGGTAGAAGCGCCATGAATACGTTTCATAACCTCTTTCATACTGTACTGATTAATGGGAAGAGTATTTTCATCCTTTTGAGTTTTATAACAGATTTCTAAAAAATTTAATTTAATTTTTGGGTCTTTAATTTGATCGGCTAGGTCAAGAAGGGATTTTTGGTGGTCAGTTAAGACATTAATACTAGGACCTCCAATATCTAAACCATTCATCTCGACGATATCTTTCCAGTAATTAGCTTCATGAGTCGTATTACGATTATTAATAATCTGAGTTTGACATTGTTCATTGTCAGAATTATTATCAAATTCTGAATAGACTTCAGCTAAATCATTTTCTGAGCTGGACTCAGAATAGTTATTAGACAAACAATTAAGAATTTGCTATTGGATATCCTCATCAAGGGATAATTCATTAAGTTTTTGTTTTAATTTTGAATTGCATTTATTAGCAAAATGTCCCGTTTTTCCACATTTATAACATTGAATTTTAGATTTATCTTTTTTTCTGTTACTCTTTTTTTTTCTGGAAGATTTTTCAGGGGTTTTGGTTTTAGAGGGTTTCTTAGAAGAGCATTTTCGGTAAGATTTAGAGGGTCTAGAACTTTGCTGTTTCTTAGACTTATGGGGATACTGTAATTTTGTGTCATAAGAGAATTGATCGCAAAATTCTCCTATCTCATGTCTTTTAGTAAGATTCTGTTTTTTCATTAATTGTTGAAGTTTCATATCATTACATAATGACAATCCTTCTTCGATAATTATCGAAATAAGATGACCATAATAATCTTATCGTCATAAGGGATACTATACTACAGTCATGTTTATCTCTTAGTTTTTTACGGACTTTTTCAGCAAAGAAAGTAGGGAGTCCATCTACAAATTTGGCTTTCCAATGTTCACTGTTAGCATATGCTCTTTGCATGACTTTCATTAAAAAGACATCTTTATACCATCTGAAATGGGTTAAGGATGGGCAACGAAGGTTCTGTAAGAGTTCTCTACTTCTATCAAGATTGATCCGTCTCCGTCCTACAAAATGATGAATCGATAACTCAACTAAGGTGTAACAAGCATCTTCTCTTCTAGATTCAAGTTTAGTAATAGGGTCAGTATCATTCTTATAGGATTGAAGGATTTCAGTTCTTTGGTTATCAGAGAGTACATTATCCCACCATCCTTTAAGAATGCCAGTAAAACCATTTACTAAGAAACGACAGATCTGATGGTCTGTGTTTTCATTCTGTTTGTAGACTGTTGCATACATCAAAATATGATGGATGGTTTCAAAAATTTGATATTCTGTCTTACCATCGATATTCCATTCATAGATGGTTTTACCATGATAAGACTTACGGGAATGAAGAAAGTCTTCTTCATACGTAATATTCGAGGAGTAGTGCAGGGTAGTAGTACCTACTAGGTCCAGATAAAGCCATTCTATTAATGGGCTTTCTATTATAAGTAGTTTTATTAATATTTTGCATTTCCTGAAAATTATTCTGGATTTCAAAAATATTAATAGGGAAAAATTGAAATCTTCTTCTTCATTATCGATGTCGATTATTATTATTACTTTATGAGAGGAAGGTTGTCCGGTACATCATATTGATGCCGGGACGAGGATGCGGTATGAGTTTTAAATCTTTCATTTTATTTAAAAGATTTTCAATAAAATTATCACCGGGTTTTAGAAGATTTCATTTTAAAATTACTAACTTCTAAAGGTGGTTTAATAGTTCTTTGGTTGAAGGTCAATTTTTGAGGAACAATTTTGTAATTATTATTAATATGATTGATTTACTCTTCAATCTCAGTTAACTGTTTTCCCTACAAATTTGAAGGAATAGATTAGTATAATTATTACTGTTTTAGACAAGGGCAAAATGTCTTTTATCTTAACTTTTCTTGTTGATGAGAAACTTGAAATATCAACATACGGATTAATAACTAAGGGCTTTAAATTATCATTTCCGAGCTAAGTTCAAGAGACTTAGAGGGGATGAATAGATTGAATAATATTACCATTTGTGGTAATCCAATCTTTTGAATTACGTTAATACATTCAGTTGATTTTCAGTGTAGAAATCTGAATGTAAGACAAAATTATAATACCATTTAGCAAATGATAATATACACTGGTTAATATTCAGATAAGCATAATAATTAGCTTTAATTTCTGCTAACTTATCATTATCATGATTTTTAAAATACCAATTTCTAAAATTCTGGTATTTGTTCTGCATAAACTCCTGGTTTAAACATTGGCAAATTTTACTATTTAGAGAAAAATCCATTTAACACTCAAAATTCATATCACTAGCAGTTGGTCTATAAGGTCTTCTGTTATGAGGAGTAGCCTCATAAATACCATGAGGTATTTGGTTTTCAGAAATATGAATTCCTCTAATTATGTCTTCATTTTTTGACGACTCATTCTTTGGGATTTTAGACTCTTGATAAACAGATTCTAAAGGGTCAGACACAGATTGTCTAGATGATTCAGGAAAATCAATATTATAAGAAATATTATTAATAGATCGACTTCGGGTAAAAGGTCTTTGAAATTTTAGGTAAATATTTCCATTACTGGTTTGAATAACATCTTCAATGTTTTGTCTAATTATAGGTCTGGTAGGAACGACATTAGTAATTTGCCATTGTTTTGGGAAAGTAATTTCTTCCCAAGGGATCATTCTGGGAATAGTCACTTGACTACTAAAAAGATTAGTATCTATAAGGACAGTATGTCCTTGCTGGCTTTGCTTTCTTTTCTGATATAAGGGTTTAAAGTTGTTAAAACTTTAAGGTGTATACGGAATAATATGGCAAAAGGAGGGGATCCGGGTAGATATTCATAACCATGAGATATAATTCTCATCTCTAAAACTTTTGACAAATTATTATCAGTTAGGGCAACACTTAAATTCGGATAGATATTAAAATATACTGGTCCATGGGCAAGGCTAGTTTCAATAGCTCCCATGAGAGATACCTACCATCTCTAAGTGTACACTGAATACTGGTATTTTGGCCAAGTAAAGTTAAAGGTTTGAAGGCTACTTGGACAAGTCCTATGTGAACATATTTATATTTTTGCAAAAAGGGGTACAAGTCTTCAATAGGCAATAAATATAAAATTTCATCATTATTCTGTAAAGGAACAGCATGTTCAAAAGTCTTAATTATTCTTTTACTGATAAAATCAAAGGTTCCAATTTTATAAATTGTTTCTGGTTTGATTTTAGGAATAGTCCATTTATCTAAGGCTTCCTTAACATCCTGATAGGCTATCAGTTCGGTTGCTTCAACTGTAGAAGCTGAAGCATTGGCTACGGTTGAAAGAGAGGTTGAAAAATTAGCCATTTTTCAAAGGTGACCATATATGTGTAATTTATAAGTAATATATTCATTAATATGTTAATAAATAGTAATCTCATTAATATGTTAATAAATAGTATCGTAGAACAAGTCGTAGAGTTGAACGTGGAGCTCAAGTCATATAGAAGAGTTGAGATCAAACTCTACGTTCTTCATCAGACTCTACGATTGACCCAGCTCATAAAGCAAGTCAAAACTGATAGAGGACTGACAATAAAGAGCGTTGCAAAATGAGAAACTCAATTCAAGGATCATATATTCTTAGTTGATATCGAAGTTTAGAATATGCTTGTGTCCAACAGCTAGCTTGGTGAAGTGACAACTGTAAGACCCTAACTTTTATGAATAAAGATGAATTTTTTTCTATAAATATCATTTTGAATAATCATGGTGTTGATTTGTTATAATATTAAAGTTGTGGGTAATATGTATAAATTTTACAAAGTAAGCAAGTTGTTATATAATATTCGATTGGTCGGGGAATATTCGTTTAAACAGGGAATATTCGTACGACGGCACAATCATTGGTGGACCCCACAACGTAATTATTGTCGGAATGAGAAAACGACAGAAATATCTTTTTATGAAAATAACGGCGGAAGTTTTACCGTTAACTGTTAAAATAACTGGTGTTAAAAGTACAGTAATACAAGTGATTGCATAGTAGTAGTACACGGTATTGATTATTGATGCTTACGTGAGAAGTCACTAAGTTATACTCAATTATTGCTACAGTAATTGTTACATCATATCTCTCATATTATTGATTCAATTATTGTCACAGTATCATCTTCATAATATTTTATATTATTAAATTAATAATTGAGACGACACAGTACTACCCGGTAATAAAAGTACAGTAATACGCGTGGTTGCATAGTAGCACACGGTGTTGATTATTGATGCTTACGTAAGAAGTCACTCAATTATACTCGATTATTGCTACAATAATTGCTGCATCATATCTCTCATATTATTGATTCATTTATTGTCAAAATATCATCTGTATTATATATATTATTAAATTAATAATTGAGACTGCAGAGTTATTCATATTATTATTTGCAATATTGACAATGTCTAGAAGTTCTGTCAAGGAGAGGTTTGGTCACCTAATTGCACACCAATAAGGAGAAATCCTTATCGGAAAGCCCCCTCTTTCCTGGGAACGACCTAGTTGTTAAATATTGTGCGTTATAATATTAATTATGAATAAGTTCGTGTTGATTAAAGATGAAATTGATAGTTCTATTGTGTGGGAATTATTAGTGTTAGTGGAAATCGACATTTATTTCGATAATAATTGATGTCTGGAGGTTATATTGACCAATCGGGTAATTCACCGGATAAATGAGTAATTAATTGCTATTAATTCACATGCTTATTACTATGTGTTCACATGTGTGTACTCTTGATTCACATGATTTACTATTAGGGGAGTTGGTGCAAGATCGATAATACTTGCATGACTAAATTAAAAATGGAGGTATAGATGAAGGTACTATACTGTAATTTATTTTTTCACATGATTATACTATTGAGTCATATGAATGAACTATTAATTCACATGATTTATTATTAGGGGAGGTGATGCAAGTTTGATAATGCTTGCAGGACTACATTAAAAATGAAGAAAAAGAGGAAGGTATTATACTATAATATTTCAAGCCGCAAAACGTGCAATTGTCAAAACTATATTTTCTTATAAATAGAAGCTCATTCTTCCTTCATTCTCACCAATTCACTAAGTCTCACAAGAACAATTATTATAGAGAGAAATTATAGAGAGAAAAGAAGAAAAGAAGTCTGCTACCTCACTATTCCAGTATCCAATTTTCTTCTAAGGTAAGGGGTATTATTTCTTTCATATTCATGAAGAGAGTTATTTCTTTCAATATTCATAAGGGTTGTTATTACATTCTTTATTATTCTGTTGGAATAACCTGTCTGTGCGGTCTATCGCATGCCTGGTGAATTCTTCTCATTATTCCTTCTTTATTATTCTGCTTGGAATAACTTTACATGCATGGGTTATCGCGCATGCACGGTGAATTCTTCTATTATCCCTTCTTTATTATTCTATTGGAATAACTCGTCTGCATGCGATCTATCGCATGCCTAGTGAATTCTTCTCATTATTCCATTCTTTATTATTACATTGGAATAACTTTTGCAATGCGATTTATCATCGAAATTTGGTGAATTCTTCTGTTATTCCATTCTTTATTATTCTATTGGAATAACTCATGCATGCGGATCTATCGAATGCCCGGTGAATTCTTCTGCTATTCCATTCTTTATTATTCATTGGAATAACTCGCTCTACGCTGAACTCACCGCATGCATGGTGAATTCTTACATTTATTCCATTCTTTATTATTACATTGGAATAACACATACATATGGATTACTGCATGCGTGGTGAATGACCCTTCGTATTCATTCCTTATTAAATTGTGGAAATGAATTGTTCTACGTGGATTACTGCATGGGCGAAGCGAAAATCCATTTGCAGTTTTGTATATTCTATTATACTCGTATGAGATATCATTTCTTTTGTACTCGTCATGACATATCATTTTCTTTTGATTTTTTTTACGAGTTACTATTCACGGGTTATGTTAGACCCCAAATTTTATGAATAAAGATTTAATTTTCTCAAAATATTTTTTTGAATATTATGGTGTGGATTTGAGATAGTGTTATAGTTGTGGGTAGTATTTATAAATTTTGCAAAGTATGCAAGTTGTTATAAAATATTCTTTTTGTCGGGGAATATCCGTACGATGGCACAATCATTGGTGGACCCACAACGGAAGTATTGTCGTAGTTAGAAAATGACATAATTATTATTTTTTAAACGGTGAATGTGTTATTGTTAAAACTGTTGAACTACCCGGTAGTAAAAGTACAGTAATACGCGTGGTTACATTGTAGCACACGGTATTGATTATTGATGCTTACGTATGAAGTCACTCAGTTATACTCAATTATTACTTCTGAAGAATTAATGCATCATATCTCTCGTATTATTAATTCAATTATTGCCACAAGATCATCTCATATAATATGTTATTTTATTAAATAAATAATTGAGACGACAAAGTTATTCATATTATTATTTGCAATATTGACAATGTCTAGAAGTTCTGTCAAGGAGAGGTTTGGTCACCTAATTGCGTGCCAATAAGGAGAAATCCTTATCGGAAAGCACCCCTCTTTCCTGGGAACGACCTGGTTGTTAAATATTGTGAGTTATAATATTAATGATGAATAAGTTTGTGTTGATTAAAGATGAAATTGATAGTTCAATTGTGTTGGAATTATTAGTGTTAATGAAAATCGACAGTTATTTTGATAATAATTGATGTCTGGAGGTTATATTGACCAATCGTGTAATTAACCGGATAAATTAGCAATTAATTGCTGCTAATTCACATAATTATAGCTATTTGTTCAAATGTGTGTACTATTGATTCACATTCTTATTACTATTAGGGGAGTTGGTGCAAGATTGATAATACTTGCATGACTAAGTTTAAAATAGAGGTATAGATGGAGGTACTATACTGTAATTCATATTTTCACATGTCTAGAACTATTGATTCACATGATTTACTATTGATTCACATGATTTACTATTAGGGAAGGTGGTGCAAGTTTGATAATACTTGCAGGACTAAATTAAAAATAAAGGAAAAGAGAAAGGTATTATACTGTAATATTTTGAGTCCCAAAACGTGCAATTATCGAAACTATTTTTTCCTATAAATAGAAGCTCATTTCTTCATTATTCTTCACCAATTCACTCAAGCTATAGAGCAATTATTATAGAGGGAAATTATAGAGAAAAAAGAAGAGAAAGTCTGCTACCTCACTATTCCAAATATCAGCTTTTTTTCTAAGGTAAGGGGGTATTATTTCTTTCAGTATTCATGAAGAGAACTTCATTATTCCATTCTTTATTATTCATTGGAATAACTTTGTATACGCGGACTACCCTATACTTGGTGAAATTCTTCTGTTATTCCATTCTTTATTTTTATGTTGGAATAACCTGTCTATGCGAAATACTACATACATGGTGAAATTCTTCTATTATTCCATTATTTATTATTCATTGAATAACTTTGTATCACGCGACTACCCTATACTTGGTGAAATTCTTCATTATTCCATTCTTTATTTTTATGTTGGAATAACATGTATACATGCTGGCAATCTTTGCATACATGGTGAAATTCTTCTATTATTCTGTTGAAATAACCTGTATACGGCGGACTACCCTATACTTGTGAAATTCTTTTGTTATTCCATTCTTTATTTTTATGTTGGAATAACTTTGCTCTATGCTAAGTAATCTTGCATACATGGTGAAATTCTTCTATTATTCCATTATTTATTATTACATTGGAATATCCTCGTCTGCGTGCGTTCGCACGACCTAGTTCCATTATTTATCATTCATTGGAATATCATCATGCGTAAATGCTTACACATGACTTGGTTCCATTATTTATTATTCTGTTGGAATATCCTGTCTGTGCGGATTACTCATGACCTGGTTCCGTTCTTTATTATCCTGTTGGAATATCCTGTCTGTGCGTATTATACATGACCTGGTTCCATTCTTTATTATTCTGTTGGAATAACCTGTCTATGTGGATTACCATATACATGGTGAATTCTTTTGTTATTCCATTTTTATTATTATTGGAATAACTTTTATACATGGGTTTACCACATGCATGGTGAATGATCCTTTGTATTCATTCCTTATTAAATTGTGGAAATGATCTGTCTAAGTGGATTATCGCATGGCGTGCAAAAATCCATTTGCAGTTTCATATATTCTCTTATACTCAGTTGGTTAAAGCTTTGACTTCTATACTCCATGAAATTAGTTGAATATCCTTGATATTTGCGCTTCATCCAGTATCTTTTCTTGGAAATATTCTTCTGAGCATTCTTAAATTAGATTATAAATCTTTAAAATTTATTCTTGAACTTGTTTATGTATTGAATTTGGGTTCATATCAGTTATCTTAGATGTTGATCACACACGCACGCTATACCAGTAATAGTTGTTCAAGAATTGAGAATTAATACGTAATTGTGGAATGGGTTTGATAATTTGTCTTTGTCTGACCGCTTGTTTTTTCTCCGAGGTAGATGGAATAAGTTAGTTATGCGATGTTGTTGGATTTTAGGCATTTAGATTGTTATTGCATTTCATTGTATTGCATGTAGTTGTTTTGTGCTCGGGGGACTAAAGCGGTTTTTAAGTTTGGGGATTTTGATAAGTGGATTTTATATACACGAATCGATATTCATTTCAAGTTTAATTTCGTAGTTATTTTCATGTTTTGTGTTCGCTTTTACTCGCTTTCATGATATTTTATGTGTAGGGTGGTCGGGATGCAATTGGTATGGAAAGGCGGTCTTTTTGGAGCAAAACTTAAAAAATTGAGCCTTAAATTTTGAAGTTAGTGGCCATGCCTTACCGGCGCTGCCTTTTTGTACTGCATATTTTCGGGTAAGGGGTCCCGTTTCAGCAACTTTCCTGTTTGGTTTCAACTTCTGTCGGGGCTCGGTTTTGTGGGTTTTGGCTGGTGCGTTTGGACTCTAATAAAAGGATCATCTAACAAGCTACGTGAAGGGGCTTGCTTCTACTTAGAACAACAACAATCTTATAAAAAAAAAGGTAGAATTCAAGAGCGATTTCAAGGATTGAAGAGCGAACGTTGGAGGAGTAATTTTCAGAGATTGTCACGACGGTTGCAAATCGAGGCTACGTGAAGGGGTTTTCCATAATTCTTCTTCTATTTCATCTATTTGTAATCGGGATGATGTTTTCAACAAATTATTCAGCTTTTTAATTCATTCATTATGAACTAATTTACTTATTAGACTTGTGATGGATCTTTGGGCGAAACGATGATGATTTTATAACTTTGATTTCCAATTCAATAAGATATTTTCAATTTATCTATGTTAATTTGTGCGTGAATTTATGAATTGCCTCGATCAATGCTTCTTAGTGGATTTGAAAGGATTCGAGAGAGGAGATTCAATCTGACCTAGTTAAGATAAAGATGTGTCGCTTAAATTATGTCAATAGCATATTTGTGATTATTGTTAAGGTAGAGATACGCTTGACATTGCATGTAATCGTATAGAGAGCTTAAACTTCAACCTTTTTGATTGCAGTTCACATGGAGATATAGTGAATTGGTTAATTTAGGTGTTTAATGGATTTCTATCTTAATTGTGGATTGATGTTAATATGGTATTAGTGCATCGAGAGGTGGCTTTTACTACGCTCGTGTTCTTGATTAATAAACCGGAATATTGAATTGAGTTGGAATAAAGGTTTGAAAATCGAGTGAAGCTCGTGGTGAAATCATAAGTCTAATTCTCCATTAATTGTTTGAAATTCCGATTTCGTTATCGGTGATTGCTTTGTGATAATTTAATTATTTATTCATTTAATTTTTTTTTAAAACCATCGAATTGATTAGTTTAATAAAATTAGGGTTAATACAAAATTGATAATTGTGAAGTTAAGATTCTTGATATTTTGTCCTCGTGGGAACGATACTTTATTCACTACTATATTACTTGTTTACCACGCACTTCACTTGCGTGTTTTTTTAAGCGTATTGATTTAAACCAACAAGTTTTTTGCCGCCATCACGGGAACAATTTAGCCGAGATTTTAATATTTGTTTTTACAATATCGCTTTAATTAGTCCAGCTTTTACTTAAACATTTTTATTTTTGTTTTCTATTTCGTGTTTTCACATCGGTTTATGCAAACACGATCTAAACATCCGGATTTGCTACCTTTTGAGGACGACATCGATGTATTTATTTCAAAAGTCGAGTAAGTGGATTGAGGAAACGAGGAACTAATTCAAAATTTTCGATAAGGAAGAAACGATGGTCGCCAAGACTAGAAAAGCGCTGAGGGATTTTTGCCACACCTAGGGTGACCGATCTCCAATGAGCATTACTAGGCCTCGCAATAGCCGCGAACACTTTTTTGAAATAAAGCCCGGGACTATTCGGATGATGCGTAACTCATATCGCTATTGGGGAATGGCAAACGACGATCCGAATGAGCATTTGATCGCTTTTTTTTGAAATGTGCGACACGCTCAAGTACAATGGGGTGTCGGATGAGGCAGTGATACTTCGCTTGTTCCCATTCACTTTACGGGACAAGGTGAAGAGTTGGTTACACTCTCTACCATCGGGTTCGATCACTACATGGGAGGATTTGGCTCAAAAATTTCTTGCCAAATTTTTCCCACCGCAAAGAAGATCGCAAAAATGAGGAATGACATCACAATGTTTGAAAGCAAAGCAGAATGGAGAGTCACTGTATGAGGCATGGGAGAGATACAAGGAATTACTCAGAAAGTGCCCACATCATGGATTATCCAAGTGGCTACAAATGAACACCTTCTATAATCTGCCACATGGAAATGTCGAACTAGCATTGATGCGGCATCGGCCAAAGGCATTCATGGCGAAGAGTTACGAGGAAGCCTACAATTTGATAGAAACAATGTCGGCAAATAACTACCAAAGGGCCCACAAAGAAGAATGACATAAAGTGCAAAGGCTACCGATCTTGGAATTAGATGGAGTAATGTTATACAAGTAACTCTTTCTCGCACTATCCATGAAGTTTGATACGATGAATGAGAGGGTGAATACGTTAGTAGGGGCTCAAGTTCAACAAGTTCAAAGAAAGTTATGGTAGTATGTGAATTGTAAAGGGGTGATCATCCGACAGAGCAAAGGTGCAATAAATCCAAAGATCCGCTCAGCCCATAGGCAACTACAATGTAATTCCGCAAAATACCTACCAAAACACCTACAACTGTGGAATAGAATCACCCAAACCTCTCATGGAGCAATAATCAAGAAACTCAAGCTCCACGACCATCATATATCCCCCCGTTTTCATAGTCATCCACAACAGATTCAACAAAGCAGGATAGAAAATCCGATGGGGAGGAATCATGGGCAAGGTACATGACTAGCAAACGATTTGGCTATGAAGAATCAAGTTATTGATATCAAAAATATAGAGAATCAGATAGGTCAAATTGGATTGGCATTGAATAATAGATCACAAGGAACATTACTTAGCGACACCGAAAGAAATCCGAAGGTTAATCATGAACAATGCCAAGCAGTTATGTTGAGAAGTGGAAAACACCCTTGGGAATAGTGCAAAAATTCAAAGAACTCCGAGAGGAAAAGTTGATGACAAAGATGCAAAGAGAGGGGAACAAAACCGAGGAACCTAAGCTAAATAGTGAGCCGATTGCTTTTCCTCCACCGCCGTTTCAACATAGGGTCCAAAAATGAAATCGATAAGGCGCTTCAAGAAAGTTTTTAGATGTGTTCAAGAAACTCCAGATTAATATCCCATTCGCAGAGGCCCTAGAACAAATGCCGAAGTTATGCGAAGTTTATGAAGGGATTTTGTCTAGGAAGAAGAAATGGAAGACTTTGAAAACAAAGGCACTAACAGAGGAGTGTAAAGCAAAGGTTACGTAAAAAGCTTCCACCAAAACTCAAAGACCCGGAGAGCTTTACTATCCCGCACGATCGGGAAGATGTCGCTTAACAAGTGCTTATGTGATTTGGGGGCGAGTATAAACCTCGATGCCATTATCAAGATATTCAGAATTGGGTTTGCTGCGCCAAAAGCCTTTGAATATTTCATTGCAATTGGCGATAGGTCACCACATATCCGAGAGGCATCAGAGAGGACATTTTGGTAAAAGTGGATAAGTTTATATTCCTCATGGATTTTATCATACTCGATTTCGATGAAGATAAGAACATCCCATCATCCTAGGGAGACCTTTCTTGGCCACTTGGAAGGACACTCATAGACGTGCAAAAAGAGAACTTACAATGAGGGTCCAAGATCAAGAAGTAAAATTCAATGTGTTCAAGGCCATTAAATATCCTACTGACGAGGAAGAGTGTAATCGAATGGATTTAATTGAGCAAATTACCAAATAAGATATGGGAAAGAGTTTGATCAACGATCCGTTAGAAACAACCTTATGGGGATGAGGAAAAAGATTGACCCAAATTTGTGGACTTATTATGATGATGCTAGACTCATTGCCACGAAGTTAGCCGATTCAGAGCACCGGTTGAACCTTTGCACACACCGAGAAGACAAATGCGTAAAAATTGAAACCATCATTGAGGAGCCACCGACATTGAACTTAAGCCACTCCCTAAACATCTCGTATGCGATTTTAGGCTATTTAAATTCTTTACCAGATTATTATTTCACCGCACTTAACGAATCACAGAAAGAAAAGTTGCTGAGAGTGCTTAGGGATCACAAATCAACGATTGGATGGACGATCGCAGATATAAAAGGCATTAGCCCATCATTTTGCATGCACAAGATTCTCGATGGAGGATGATGCAAGTCCATCTATGGAGCATCAACGCCGACTTTAACCCAATCATGAAGGAAGTGGTCAAGAAGGAAATTTCGGTTATTGGATGTGGTGTCATATACCCAATTTCCGACAAGAAATGGGTAAGTCCGATTCATCAGGTGCCTAAGAAAGGGGGAATGACGATAATTCGTAATGAGGACAACGAGTTAATTCCAACAAGGACAATGAAAAGTCGGAGGGTGTGCATTGATTACGTGAGATTGAATAAGGCAACCTTGAAGGATCATTTCCGCTACCTTTATCGATCAAATGTTAGATGATTAATGGACATGAGTTTTACTACTTATCGGATGGATATTCGGGATATAATCGATTTCTATCGCTTCCCGAGGATCAAGAAAAGACAACATTCACTTGCCCTTACTTGCACCTTTGCATTCGTGAGAATGTCATTCTTGATCGGCAATGCACCGCAACTTTCCAAATGCCAGATGATGGCTATTTTCTGATATGGTGGAGAAGAACGTTGAAGTCTTCATGGACAATTTCTGGGTCTATGGAAACACTTTTGACACTTGCTTAGAGAATCGGTCATGGTATTGCAAATGGTGTAAGGATACAAACCTCATAATCGAATTGGGAAAATGCCACTTCATGGTCAAGAGGGCATAATTTTGGGACATAAGGTGTCTGGCTCAAGGGTTGAGGTGGACAAGGCAAAGTTGACACACGATCGAGAAACTACCTCCACCGAGCTCAATTAAGGGTATTCGCAGCTTTTACGGGCATGCTGGTTCTACCGGAGATTCATAAAAGACTTCTAAGATTGCAAAACCTCTATGCAATTTTTAGAGAAGGATGCGACTTTTAGCTTTACTATGCGGAATGCAAGTCCACGCTTGAATTGTTGAAGAAGAAATTAACTACATCCCCGTGATAGTCGTGACCGACCGAAAATGCCATTCAACTTATGTGTGATGCAAGTGACTACGCTATTAAAATTTTTTTGGGCCAAAGACGAGACAAAGTGTTTCACGCCATATATTATGCAAGCAAAACACTCACATAGACTCAAATGAACTACACTACTACTAAAAAGGAATTGCTTGCAAGCAGGTATACGCTGTTCGACAAATTCCGCATATTTGATCGGACTAAGGTAATAGTCTACACGGACCATTCTACTATTCGCAGACTTAATAGCGAAAAAAGATGCAAAGCCACGCCTTATCCGATGGATTCTCCTACTTCAAGAATTTGATTTAGAAATTAAAGATAGAAAGGGGACGGAGAATCAAGTTGCCGATCATTTGTCAAGGCTGGAAACTCCGGAGATAAAGGATGAAGATAGATGCGTGATCAACGAGAGATTCCCGGATGAGCAGTTATTTGGGTTGAATGCAGAATTTCCGTGGTATGCAGACTTAACGAATTATGTGGTAAGCAAGATGCTCCCACCAGATCTCACACGACAACAGAAAAAGAAGTTTCTGCATGATGTCAAGTGGTACATGTGGGATGAACCGTACTTATTCAAACAATGTGCCGATAAGATGATTCGACGATGTATCCCATATAGTGAAGTCCATAGCATATTACAAGAATGCCATTCATCGGCGTACGGTGAACATTACGGGAGTGAGCGCACCGTTGCAAAAGTTCTTCAATCCGGGTTTTTTTGGCCTACGGTGTTCAAAGACGCCCACCAATTTGTGAAAACATGTGATCGATGCCAAAGGGTGGGAAACATATCGAAACGGAATGAGATGCCCCTACAAACAATTCTTGAAGTGGAAATCTTTGATGTATGGGGCATCGATTTCATGGGACCATTCCCGTCATCTTTGAGCAATCAGTATATTCTGCTCGCAGTGGATTACGTATCGAAATGGGTTGAAGCTGCAACATTACCGTCTAATGTTGCCAAGGTGGTCCTCAAGTTTTTACAGAAAAACATTTTCACGAGGTTTGGCACGCCGAGAGCAATAATCGATGATGAAGGCGCATACTTCGCAATAAGTCGCTTACGCCTCTTTTGGCTAAGTATGGGGTCAATCACAAGGTGGCTACAGCGTATCACCCTCAAATTAATGGGCAAGCCGAGGTATCGAACAGAGAAGTTAAATGGATATTGGAGAAAGTTGTAAATCTAAGTCGGAAAGATTGGTCACTTCGATTGGACGACGCATTATGGGCGTACCGAACTGCATACAAAACACCAATCGGGATGTCGTCGTATCAACTCTTTTATGGAAAGGCATGTCACTTATCGGTGGAGCTAAAGCACAAGGCTTATTGGGCAATACAGAAACTGAATTTTGATCAAGCCGAGGTAGGAGAAAAGAGGCTACACCAACTAAATGAGCTCGACGAATTCTGCCTCCAAGCCTACGAGAATGCCAAGTTATACAAAGAAAAAGTTAAAAGATGGCACGACTAGAAAATTGTGCAACGAACATTCGAGCCGGGTCAAGCAGTCCTCTTGTTCAATTCACGACCTCGGAAAGCTTAAGTTGAGATGGTCGGGACCATTTACTATAAAATGAGTATTTCCTCATGGCGCCGTTGAACTCTACAGTCGTAATCCGCTAGAAACGTTCAAAGTCAATGGGCAACGGATAAAACACTACTGGGGAGGCAAGTCGAATTGGGACGCCGACAACATCATCCTCGTCGATACACAATGAAACAGGGAGTAGTCAGGCTAAACGACTTAAAATCAAGCGCTAATTGGGAGGCAACCCAACCTTTCTTTATTTTCATAGTTCACGTTTAATTTTTTAGGATATAGTTTATGAAGCAGTAGTTAGGACTTGTCAATTACTAAATTTTGCTAAAAATCTCTGAAAAGTACTAAAAATCTCATCAAAACTCCAAGTCATCATTTATCTAATGTATTGCTTGTTTTTAGTTTTAGGAGAGGTCTAACATTACTCAGAGCAACAATGCCTACACAATAGAGGAATATCGGAAAATTTTCCATCTCAAAAATTTTTTGACCAAAAATTTAGCAATAATATCACGCACCAAGGGACTTTTTGTTTAGCACCTTTTCACGGGGGGGGTCCTAATTCTCAAGCGACGTGTTCTTTTAAATGGTACGCCCCAGCCACTTCCCCCTCACTCAAAACCTGCTGCTATTTTTGCCTTCCTCTCGTCAACACAACCCACGACCCTAAACAACTACTACCACCACTACCACTACCACTACCTAAATCAGTTTACCCACCTTCTACCCCACGTCTTCCACACGACCTCAATTACGTCCACCACTTTCTCTACCCTACATCACCTCTATATAAACCCTAACCCATACCTCTAATCTTCATCACCATAAATTTCACTTCTTCACGAAATTGGGGAACATATAAAGACAATTGAAAGTAAGTCAGATTCCCTCGTGCATTTTCATCTTCTCCAATCGACATTCCATAGAAACAACCTAAGTTTGGGGGAAGACCGGCCAGGCACGCAAAGTGTTCGATGATTGATCGAACCAAATTTTCGGGAGAGGAAGTGGTTACTAACAAGAGTTCACCATCAAACGCAATGGCATCTCAACCAACACCCAAACGCCAACGGGGCGAAGTTCAAGCCGCCCACCGCCAACCACGATTTAATCACCAAAATTTGTGAGTGCCGCCGCCACCACCGCTACGATTCAGTATACATGCAATCTAAGGCACTTACACCGTAACGCGTTGCTTGGCCCCGAGGGCAATGATGGGGAGATGATGTCCCAAATTCATGTAAAGGGTGGCTTAAATTCACCGAACATCCTGCAGACTTCGTGGTCAACCTCACAAAGAATTCTATGCAAACGCCAAGACAAAGCTCCTTTCAAAGCATTTAAAGCGGGTCGATGGTTCCATTCAAAGATGACGCTATTAATGTGTATTATCAATCATGGGTGCCACGCCATTGTCAAGATGCCCAACCGAGGGATTTTGACCCGATTATGAGGAGGTTATTACAAATATGACAAAGCCGGGCACATCTTGGACCAAAGGCGTGAGAAGGCGGAATCTGTTTTTAATAGCAAGGACTTTAGCTTGTATGGAAAGATATGGTACACATTTTTATGTGCGAAATTTCTTCCATCCCAACACACTTCTGACGTCACTAAAGAGAAGGCGCATCAAGTATACGCCATCAGGCAAGATTTCCATATCGACGTCTAGGCCATCATTAATTTCTCCATCCGCTTGCTTACGGGAAATTTTTTTCATGCGGATTGCCACACCCTTCACCGATTTGTGCGTTGTCAGGTCAGTAACGCCGGGGTGCGTTATTCTCGATGATGAGCCCACTCAACCGCCGCTTGCTTTGCTTGATTCGAGATCGATCACATGCAGATTCGTGTGTGGCCTCGAGGCGAGTCACATCCACTGGGTCCGGGCTTTATTTTTCCATCTGCCATTTAAGAAGACAAAGTTGATGCCGACGATACCTCGGGAGATGAGGATGAAACAATGGGAGATCAAGGAACCGAGCAGGTCCCGCAGACTGAGGCATTTTCTAGTACTCAGTTCCTTGAGTTCCAGAATCAAATGAATGCGCATAATAGGGCAGCACGCCGGGAAATGAGGCGATTGGCAATGCGCCAAGATCATATGTTCGATGCAATGAACGCGTCTTTCGCCTCATTCAACACAACACTTCAGAGTTTTAACCCAGCGGCCCAATTTTCGTATCAACAACCTGGTCCTTTACCTCGATTTCCTCCTAGTGATTCTGATGAGGAAGAGCACCAACCACCGCCCCAGACTTAGACAATTCCAAGGAAGTCCTCTTGCATTTTATTTTTATCCAATGAGGGCATTGTCTTATTTCAGTTTGGGGGAGTTATTTGTTTAGTTGCATGCATGCATTTTTAAATTTTTATTTTGCATAGTAGTTAGGATTTTGCATTAGGTATTTGCATTGTTTTCATATTGTATCTAAAAAAAAAACAAATAAAAAAATTGTAGTTAAATAGTTAGTTGGCATATGTCCAAGTCGCATTCTACAGGTTATTCTGGCCAATGATGAGATTGTGAACAAGTTAACCAATATAGTATGGATTATTAGAACTGTGATGTAATTACTGTTATGAATCGATTCTTGGACTTGTTTGAAACTATTATACAAAGGGTAGCACTAATAACTTCTTTGTTGACCGGTTAGTTCAAATTGATACATAAAGGGTTTCTAAAGGATAGTGCTAGCGTGAACCAGAAAATGACAAGGATAGACAGTGAAGGCTAAAATTAGGCAAGAACCTAAGTTTGGGGGAATATATGCGGGATATATCAGTTTAAAAAAAATGAAATATGTTGAGTCTTGTGGTGGGTTGAGGTGAAGCACTCCCCATGAACACAAGCGTGAGATGGAGCGTAAAACGCATTCACCAACCATCTATGAAAAAAAAGAAGATATAAGAATAAAATGGAAAAAGTGCAAAAAGCCCCCGTATAGAAAGAAGAAAAGAATAAGAGAAAGTATAAGTATCCCGCGCATGTACTTCAGAAATTTGGTTAAGTTTAATTTTAGTCAATCGTACCTATCTTTGAGATTTTTAAGTTTGACCGTATAATTCCTTCTAAGAAGTTGTTTATGTATTGAATTTGGGTTCATATCAGTTATCTTAGATGTTGATCACACACGCACGCTATACCAGTAATAGTTATTCAAGAATTGAGAATTAATACGTAATTGTGGATTGGGTTTGATAATTTGTACTGTACAGTTGCTTGTTTTCTCTGAGGCCGATGGAATAAGTTAGTTATGCGATGTTGTTGGATTTGTAGGCATTTAGATTGTTATTGCATTTCATTGTATTGCATGTAGTTGTTTTGTGCTCGGGGACTAGCACGGTTTAAGTTTGGGGGATTTTGATAAGTGGATTTTATATACACGAATCGATATTCATTTCAAGTTTAATTTCGTAGTTATTTTCATGTTTTGTGTTCGTTTTTACTCGTTTCATGATATTTTATGTGTAGGGTGGTCATGGATGCAATTGGTATGGAAAGGCGGTCTTTTTGGAGCAAAACTTAAAAAAAATTGGAGCCTTGGAATTTTGAAGTCATATATACCACGGGGGCTCCTTTTTAATTGCATTTTCACGGGTGGGGGGTCCCGCTTTCAAAGAACTTTCCCGCTTTGGTTTCAACTTCGTCAGGGCTCGGCTTTTGGGTTTTGGCTGGTGCGCTTGGACTCTAATAAAAGGATCATCCTACGTAATGTACGGAAGGGGTTTGCTTCTACTTAGAACAACAACAATCTTATAAAAAAAAAAAAGGTAGAATTCAAGAGCGATTTCAAGGATCAAGAGCTTAACGTTGAGGAGTAATTTTCGAGAGATTGTCACGACGGTTGCAAAAAATCGAGGCTACGTGAAGGGTTTTCCATAATTCTTCTTCTATTTCATCTATTTGTAATCGGGATGATGTTTTCAACAAATTATTCAGCTTTTAATTCATTCATTATGAACTAATTTACTTTATTAGACTTGTGATGGATCTTTTCGCGTAACGATGATTTTGTAACTTTGATTTCCAATTCAATAAGATATTTTTAGTTTATCTATGTTAATTTGTGCGTGAATTTATGAATTGCCCGATCAAAGCTTCTTAGTGGATTTGAAAGGATTCGAGAGAGAGATTCAATCTGACCTAGTTAAGATAAAGATGTGTCGCTTAATTATGTCAATAGCATATTTGTGATTATTGTTAAGGTAGAGATACGCTTGACATCGCATGTAATCGTGATAGAGAGCTTAAACTTCAACCTTTTTATTGCAGTTCACATGGAGATATAGTGAGTCGGTTAATTTAGGTGTTTAACGATTTCTATCTTAATTGTGGATTGATGTTAATATGGTATTAGTGCATCGAGAGGTGCTTTTACTACGCTCGTGTTCTTGATTAATAAACCGGAATATTGAATTGAGTTGGAATAAAGGTTTGAAAATCGAGTGAAGCTCGTGGTGAAATCATAAGTCTAATTCTCCATTAATTATTTGAAATTCGGATTTCGTTATCAAAGTGATTGCTTTTGTGATAATTTAATTATTTATTCATTTTTTTTTTTATTTATTTTAAAACCATCGAATTGATTAGTTTAATAAAATTAGGTTAATACAAAATTGATAATTGTGAAGTTAAGATTCTTGATATTTTGTCCTCGTGGGAACGATTTATTCATATTTTTGTTCCTCGTGGGATTGATTTAAACCAACAATTTGATTCATACTATTTTACTTGTCACACTATCAAAGCTTAGGATATGATCCTCAGCCGAGATTTTTACAAGAACTAGGAGGGAGAGATTTTCACTAACATGCGATCCAAAGCATGTTACAATTGTGGAAAAAAAGGTCACCTAGCTTGGATTTTTGTCGTGCACCAAAGTCAAGTCCAGCTGGGACGGTGGCACCAAAGGCGGATATGGACAAAACAAAGTCGGTGGTTTCAGGAAGAGCGTTTTTCGTGACTTCTCAAAAAGTGAGTAACCCGGAAGAAGTTAGCAGAAACCTTTGTTAGCTCCACTGTTTATAAATCTTGTTTGATTCAAATCGACACTTTCATGTTACCTGTCGATCTCATCTCTTTGAAAATACTTATCTTTGATGTGATTTTAGGAATCGATTGGTTAACTACTCATCATGCTTTTCGTAATGTTGTTAGCTTTTATATTCCTAACCAACCTGTTATGTGAATTCAAGAAACTAAACCACTAAAGTCAATCATTGTCATATCAAGCCATAAGTAAAGAGCCTTGATCCTTTCGTTGTTGACTTCCTTGTGTGGAATACACAGAAGCCAGACTATCCGTAGGGGATGTCGTGAATGACGATGGCAAGTTGATAGGTATCAATGTGACATACTATCCAAGTCTTGGATGAGAGTTACAGTTTTGAATGACATTTCTATTGTTAATAAATTTCCTGACGTATTCTCTGAAGACTTCCTAGCCTAGCCCTAGAGCGTGAAATCGAATTTTATATTGACCCCAGTACAAAACCCATTTCTTAAACCCTTAAATATTTATTTAACCAAAACGAATGTATAATGCGCCAAAGACGTTGGCTCGAGCTGTTGAAGATTACGACCATACCACTCAATATTATCGTGGAAAAAGCGAACGTGGTAGCTGATGCATTGAGTAGAAGATCGTATGCGTTTACGAGTGCGACGTTGTTAATATAAAAAACAATTTCATATAACTTACAAATGATGAAGATAGAGTTAAAGACTCTAGGGACACACGTGGTGACATCAAATATACGAGTAGAATCAACTTTAATCGATAAAGTTAAAGCCGCTCAAGCTACACACCCGAATCTGATGAATGTGAAGAAGAAGGTTCAAGAGGGCGTTATTCTAGAAGCAAGAATCGACGAAGAGAGGAAATCTCAACCCTCGATTTAATTGGCCTATTTGAAATACTTGATCGAGTAGGAACTGTGGCCTATAGACTCGTTTTACCGCCAAGTATGTCGCGTGTTCATAACGTTTTTCACGTATCAATGTTACATAAATATGTGGACGACCCGGACCACATTATTAAATTAGAACTAGATGAGATAGCCGAAGATTTAACGTAGGAAAAGATACGTGTTAAAATCTTGGATAAGAAAGATTGTATTCAACACTCAAAGGTTATACCTCAAGAGTTAGAATCTGAAATGAAGTCAAGGTATCCTCATCTCTTCGGCATACTAGGTACGTACGTAAATTTCGAGGGCAAAATTTCATATGGAGGGGAGATTGTGAGACCCCAAATTTTATACATAAAGATTTAATTTTCTCGAAATATTTTTTTGAATATTATGGTGTGGATTTGAGATAGTGTTATAGTTGTGGGTAGTATTTATAAATTTTACAAAGTATGCAAGTTGTTATAAAATATTCTTTTTGTCGGGGAATATCCGTACGAAGGCACAATCATTGGTGGACCCCACAATGGAAATATTATCGTAGTTAGAAAATGACAGAATTATCATTTTATAAACGGCGAATGTGTTACCGTTAAAACTGTTGAACTACCCTTAGTAGTAAAAAGTACGATGTCTGGCGGTTGCATATAAGAACGCATTGCGGTATTGATTATTGATGCTTACGTATGAAGTCACTCAGTTATACTCAATTATTGCTACAGTAATTACTGCATTATACTCTCATTTTATTAATTCAATTATTGTCACAATATCATCTGTATAATATGTTATATTATTAAATCAATAATTGAGACGACAAAGTTATTCATATTATTATTTGCAATATTGACAATGTCTAGAAGTTCTGTCAAGGAGAGGTTTGGTCACCTAATTGCGAGCCAATAAGGAGAAATCCTTATCGGAAAGCCCCCTCTTTCCTGGGAACGACCTGGTTGTTAAATATTATGAGTTATAATATTAATGATGAATAAGTTTGTGTTGATTAAAGATGAAATTGATAGTTCCATTGTGTTAGAATTATTAGTGTTAGTGAAAATCGACAGTTATTTCGATAATAATTGATGTCTGGAGGTTATATTGACCAATCGGGTAATTAACCGGATAAATGAGCAATTAATTGCTACTAATTAACATGATTATAACTATTTGTTCATATGTGTGTACTATTGATTCTCATTCTTTGTACTATTAGGGGAGTTTGTGCAAGATTGATAATACTTGCATGACTAAGTTAAAAATAGAGGTATAGATGGAGGTACTATACTGTAATTCATATTTTCACATGTCTAGAACTATTGATTCACATGATTTACTATTGATTCACATGATTTACTATTAGGGGAGGTGGTGCAAGTTTGATAATACTTGCAGGACTAAATTAAAAATAAAGGAAAAGAGGAAAGTATTATACTGTAATATTTTGAGCCCCAAAACGTGCAATTATCGAAACTTTTTTTTCCTATAAATAGAAGCTCATTTCTTCATTATTCTTCACCAATTCACTCAAGCTATAGAGCAATTATTATAGAGGGAAATTATAGAGAGAAAGAAGAAGAGAAGTCTGCTACCTCACTATTCCAGTATCCAATTTTTTTCTAAGGTAAGGGGTATTATTTCTTTCGTATTCATGAAGAGAACTTTTGTTATTCCATTCTTTATTATTACATTGGAATAACTCAGATATCGCGACTCTAGTATACTTGGTGAAATTCTTCATTATTCCATTCTTTATTTTTATGTTGGAATAACCTGTCTATGTGAAGTACTGCATACATGGTGAAATTCTTGTATTATTCCATTATTTATTATTCTATTGGAATAACCTGTATACGCGGACTACCGTATACTTGGTGAAATTCTTCTGTTATTCCATTCTTTATTTTTATGTTGGAATAACCTGTCTATGCGAAGAACTGCATAAATGGTGAAATTCTTCTATTATTCCATTATTTATTATTCTGTTGGAATAACCTGTATACGCGGACTACCGTATACTTGATGAAATTCTTCTGTTATTCCATTCTTTATTTTTATGTTGGAATAACCTGTCTATGCGAATTATTGCATACATGATGAAATTCTTCTATTATTCCATTATTTATTATTCTGTTGGAATATCCTGTCTGTGCGTTTATACATGACCTGGTTCCATTATTTATCATTCTGTTAGAATATCCTGTCTGTGCGTTTACGCATGACCTGGTTCTATTATTTATTATTCTGTTGGAATATCCTGTCTATGCGGATTACGCATGAGCTGGTTCCATTCTTTATTATTCTGTTGGAATATCCTGTCTGTGCGTATTACGCATGACCTGGTTCCATTCTTTATTATTCTGTTGGAATAACCTGTCTATGTGGATTACCACATACATGGTGAATTCTTCTGTTATCCATTCTTTATTATTCTGTTGGAATAACCTGTTTATGTGGTTTACCACATGTATAATGAATGATCCTTTGTATTCATTCCTTATTAAATTGTGGAAATGATCTGTCTACGTGGATTACCGCATGGCGAGCGAAAATCTATTTGTAATTTCATATATTCTCTTATACTCAGTTGGTCATAGCTTTGACTTCTATACTCCATGAAATTAGTGGAATATCCTTGATATTTGCGCTTCATCCAGTATCTTTTCATGGAAATATTCTTCTGAGCATTCTTGAATTTACTCTACAAAGAAGTGTCATGTTGACAATTTGGACATTATTGGTTTCTGGATAAATTAGATTATAAATCTTTAAAAATTTATTCTTGAACTTGTTTTATTGTATTATTATGTCATTGTCATCATCCTCATGTTTATTTTATGTTGAAAGTCATCTGTGGCATGTAGTGCATAGATGGACTTGGTATGATTATGACCAGGGATTATTCGGTATAATCATGACTGTAATGTTCCAAATGATGTGGTAAAAATCCTTCTTGGCCCGTAGTGCAATGATGGACAGTTTTTGGTATGATTATGGCTATGGATTCTCTTCGGCCAAGGGTGCAAAGACGAATTGTTTTATGGCATGATCATGACCGTTGATGAAACACGATTATCCATGGCCCGTAGTGCATGTATAATTCGTGGTCGTGGTACTAAAGAATATACTTGGTCGTGGTCCAGGGATGATTCGATGATGTGGATTATTTATTAAGCCGAGTCTCAGCGATAAAATTGATGATAAACTTTTTAAATCATAGAAGATAGTAGATTTTATTCTCTACTTGACTCTTCTAATAGATTGCTTGTTCCGCTGAAGTTAAACTTGATGTTTGTTATATTGTATCAGTTTAACACTGTTGAAGGCTAACGATAATTTATTCTGCATTATCTTAGTCATAATATTTCTTACTGGGCTAGTTGAGCTCACCCTTTTGCTTTCATTGTTCTCTTTAGGAAATGAGAACGTAGCAGGGTCTAGTCGGGGAACGGAGTGACGATCCAGATTATAGCATTAGTAGTCCTCACTATTCTATAAAATAGTGTGATAATAAATGTAATAAGATTGAATTTGAGTGTGGATATTGTCTAGATGACAATATTCTTATTGAAACTTTTAGATTATGTTTTTTCGTATTTTACACGACAGTTGTATTATTAAGTTGTATATGAATTTTGTACCATGTATTTGGCGACTCAAGATGGGTGATGTATACTTATTTTGGGGGCATCACAGGTTACTATTCACTCTAGTATTATTCACTCGGGTATTCGGGGAACTTTTCATGTTGGAGTACTATTCACGAGTTACTATTCACCCAATTACTATTCACCCAAATATTATTCACTCGGGTATTTGGGGTATTATTCATGTCTGGGTACTATTCACGAGGAACTATTCCCGAAGTACTATTCACAGGGTACTATTCACGGGGTACTATTTATCCGAAAAATATATTTCCGTTCTGTCCAAATTATTTTTGGTACATGAATATTATTCTTGAATTTTACTCTACAAAGCAGTATCATGTTGACAAATTTGGATATTTTTAAACTCTGGATAAATTTAAAATCTTTAATATTTATCCCTGATTTTGTTTGATTTGATTTCGTTTGATTATTGCTTATATCATTGTCATCATCCTCATGCTTATATTGTGATGAAAGTCATCTTTGGCTTACGTGCATAGATGGACTTGGTATGATTATGACTAGGGATTATTCGGTATAATCATGATCGTAATGTGACGAATGATGTGGTGAAAGTCCTCATTGGCCTGTAGTTCATTGATGGACAGTTGTTGGTATGATTATGACCAGGGATTATTCGGTATAATCATGACCATTGATGATTACATGAATATCCTTGGCCGTGGTGCAGGGATGATTCGATTTTATTTATTAAGATGAGTCTGAGCGATAAAATTGTTGAAAAACTTTTTAAATCATTGAAGATAGTAGATTTTATGCTCTACTTGACTCTTCTAATGGATTGCTTATTCCGCTGCAGTTGTTGATCTAAAACTTGTTGTCTATTATATTCTATCAGTTATTATACTGTTGAAGGCTAAGGATAATTTATTCTGCATTATCTTAGTCATAATATTTCTTATTGGGCTAGTTGAGCTCACCCTTTGCTTTCATTGTTCTCTTCAGGAAATGAGAATATAGGTGGGACTAGTCGGGGAACGAAGTGACGGTCCAGATGATAGCATTAGTAGTCCTCACTATTTTGTTAAATAGTGTGATAATAAATGAAATGAGGACTCCATTGAGTGTGGATATTGTCTAGATGATAATATTCTTATTGAAACTCTTAGATTATGTTTTGTTGTATTTTACACGACTGTTGTATAATTAAGTTGTATTTGAATTTTGTACCATGTATTTGGCGACTCAAGATGGGTGATGTATACCTGTTTTGGGGGTGTCACAGTTGGTATCAAAGCATAGGGATATGATCCTTGACTGAGATTTGAGACTAGAACTAGGAGGAGAGAGACGGGTAATTCCTTCACTAGTATGACCTACCTAAGTTTAATTGTTATTTAATTGGTCGGTCAGAATATAGGGATAATATGTTGCATGTGAATTAACCCTTGTTTTGTGATAGTGTTTAAAAATGGCATATGAAAATGTTGATATCAGCAATGAAGCACATGAGACCGTTGAGTCACCAACGATTAATACCCAGGATAATGTGCAACATGAAGATAATAATCCTCAGGTAAATAACAACATCGATCAGATGATGAACGATGAGATGTTTAGAGGCTTTATGCAATTCATGCAACATCAGGCGAGAGAGACTCCTGTTCAAAATACAAGTGGAAACACTGGCAACCCACGGCTGGTCACTGCTATGCAGTTTAAAGAGCTGGGACCGCCGAAGTTTTTGGGGAAGCCAGAACCACTTAATGCGGAGACGTGGATAAAACAAATCACCAAGATATTTGATGTCTTGGGATGTTCCGAGGTGCAAAAGGTTCCCTTTGCCACCTTCATGTTACGAGGAGAGGCAAATTACTGGTGGGAATCTGTAAAACGTACCCAACCTGACGCACTCAAGATGTCTTGGGAGAAGTTCCAAGAGCTGTTCAACGACAAGTACTTTTCCGAAAGTATTCGTCATAGTAAGGAGGTGGAGTTTATCAAGTTGGAGCAAAACAATATGACCGTGTTGCAATACGAGGCTAAATTTGCGGAGTTATCCCGATTTGCATCCCATTTGGTCGATAATGAGGAGCGAATGACGCGAATATTTCTAAGAGGTTTGAAACCTGAAATACGTCAATACCTCATTTCTCACAAATTTTGTTTATATTCAGATGTAGTAAATAGGGCTCAGTTATTGGAGCGCGATAATGAGCCAGCCCAACCAAAAGGCAACGACCAACAACACGATAATAATCATACCGGTGGCAACAACCATCGTAACAACGATAACCATCGTGGAGGAAATTATCATGGCAGAAATGGTAACCACTTCGATGGTAATCATGGCCAAGATAATAGAAGTGATAGTTTCAAGAAGAGGAGATTCAATAATAATGGAAAGACGTCAGCATCAGCACCTGTTGTTAAGGAAGGAGAACGACCGTCGGCCGTATGTTACAAATGCGGAGGGGAGGGACACATCAGTCCAAACTGTATACAATAGCCCAAAGCGTGTTTTAATTGCAGAAGAGAAGGTCATTTAGCTTGATTTTGTCGCGCACCAAAGTCAAGTCCAGCTGGGACGGTGGC
This sequence comes from Panax quinquefolius, assembly GCA_020205615.1. Taxonomy (NCBI): domain Eukaryota; kingdom Viridiplantae; phylum Streptophyta; class Magnoliopsida; order Apiales; family Araliaceae; genus Panax; species Panax quinquefolius. The sequence continues at coordinate 64,998,606 of CM035174.1, read as the reverse complement.
ACCAAAGGTGGATACGGACAAAACAAAGTCGGTGGTTTTAGGAAGAGCGTTTTTCGTGACTTCTCAAAAAGAGAGTAACCCGAACGAAGTTAGCACGGGTTAGTTAATTATAATTTTTTGCGAAGTCTATACCTTATTAGATATCGGTTCTACCCATTCTTTTGTCTCTTTTTCTTGCGCTCAACGTTTAAATTTGACTCCGGAGGGTTAGACTTTGACTTATTGGTTGAAACTTCGTTAGTAGAAACCTTCGTTACCTCCACTGTTTATAAATCTTGTTTGATTCAAATCGACACTTTCATGTTTCCTATCGATCTTATCGCTTTGAAAATAATTGCCTTTGATGTGATTTTAGGAATTGAATGGTTAACTACTCATCATGCTAAAATTGATTATTTTCGTAAGGTTGTTAGTTTTCATATTCCTAACCAACCTATTATGCGAATTCAAGCAACCAAACCACTAAAGTCAATCATTTTCATATTAAGCCATAAGTAAAGAGCTCCGATCCTTTCGTTGTTGACTTCCTTGTGTGAAATACACCGAAGCCAGACTTTCTGTAGGCGACGTCGTGAATGACGATGACAAGTTGATAAGTATCAATGTGACGTACTATCCAAGTCTTGGATGAGAGTCACAGTTTTGAATGATATTTCTATTATTAATAAATTTCCTGGCGTATTCCTGAAGACTTCTTAGCCTAACCCTAGAGCGTGAAATCGAATTTTGTATTGACCCCAATACAAAACCCATTTCTAAAACGCTTAAATATTTCTTCACCTAAAACGAACGTAACATGCGCCAAAGATGTTGGCTCGAGCTATTGAAGATTACGACTATACCATTCAATATCATTGTCGAAGAGCGAACGTGGTAGCTGACGCGTTGAGTAGAAGATCTTATGCGTTTACGAGTGCGATATTGTTAACATAAAAACCCATTTCGTATAACTTACAAATGATGAAGATAGAGTTAAAGACTCTAGGGATCCACGTGAAGATAACAAATATACGATTAGAATTGACTTTAATCGATAAAGTTAAGCCGCTCAAGCTACAGATCTAGAGCTGATGAATACGAAGATGAAAGTTCAAGAAGGCGTTATTCTAGAAGCAAGAGTTGATGAAGAAATAAAATCTTGACCCTCGATTTAATTAGGCCATTTGAAATCCTCGATCGAGCAGGATCTGTGGCTTATAGACTCGTTTTACCGCCAAGTATGTCGCGTGTTCATAACGTTTTTCATGTATCGATGTTACGTAATTATGTGGATGACCTGAACCACATTATTGAATTGGAATTAGGCGAGATAGCATAAGATTTAACGTATGAGGAGATACATGTTAAAATCTTGGATAAGAAGGATCATATTCGACACTCAAAGGTTATACCTCAAGAGTTACAATCTGTCGAGGTATCCTCACCTTTTCGGCATACCAGGTACGTACATAAATTTTGAGGGAGAAATTTCATGAGGGGAGATTATAAGACCCCAAATTTTATGAAATGAAAGTATTCAATTTTCTTATAATTATTATTTTATTTCGTAAATGATTAAATTAATAAAAGGTTAAAATTAAGGGTGATATGTGAAAATTTTGCAAAGCATGCAAGTTGTTATATAATATTCGATTGGTCTGGGAATATTCGTTTTAACAGGGAATATTCGTACGACGGCACAATCATTGGTGGACCCCACAATGGAAGTATTGTCGTAGTTCGAAAATGACATAATTATCATTTTATAAAAATAATGGCGAGAGTTTTACCGTTAAAACTGTTAAACTACCCGATAGTAAAAGTACAGTAATACGTGTGGTTGCATAGTAGCACACGGTATTGATTATTGATGCTTACGTAAGAAGTCACTCAGTTATACTCAATTATTGCTATAGTAATTGCTGCATCATATCTCTCATATTATTGATTCAATTATTGTCACAGTATCATCTGCATTATATATATTATTAAATCAATAATTGAGACGACAAAGTTATTCATATTATTATTTGCAATATTGACAATGTCTAGAAGTTCTGTCAATGAGAGGTTTGGTCACCTAATTGCGCACCAATAAGGAGAAATCCTTATCGGAAAGCCCCCTCTTTCTTGGGAACGACCTGGTTGTTAAATATTGTGCATTATAATTATAATGATGAAGGAGTTGGTGCAAGATTGATAATACTTGCATGACTAAATTAAAAATGGAGGTATAGATGAAGGTAATATACTGTAATTAGTTTTTTTACATGATTATACTATTGAGTCACATGAATGAACTATTAATTCACATGATTTACTATTAGGGGAGGTGGTGTAAGTTTGATAATACTTGCAGTACTGAAATAAAAATGAAAAAAAAGAGGAAGGTATTATACTATAATATTTCGAGCCCCAAAACGTGCATTATCGAAACTATATTTTCCTATAAATAGAAGCTCATTCTTCCTTCATTCTCACCAATTCACTAAGTCTCACAAGAGCAATTATTATAGAGATAAATTATAGAGAGAAAGAAGAAGAGAAGTCTGCTACATCACTATTCCAGTATCTAGTTTTCTTCTAAGGTAAGGGGTATTATTTCTTTCGTATTCATGAAGAGAGTTATTTCTTTCAATATTCGTAAGGGTTGTTATTCCTTTCTTTATTATTCTATTGGAATAACTTTTATCATCGCGGCCTATCGCGTGCTCGGTGAATTCTTCATTATTCCCTTCTTTATTATTCATTGGAATAACTCTTTCTGCATGGCGATCGCATCGCTCGGTGAATTCTTCTCATTATTCCATTCTTTATTATTCTATTGGAATAACTTTGTATGTGCGGTCTATCGCATGCCTCGTGAATTCTTACATTATTTCATTCTTTATTATTACATTGGAATAACACATGCATGCATGCGATTACATCGCATGCAGTGAATTCTTCATTTATTCTATTCTTTATATTCATTGGAATAACTTGTCTACGCAGACTACCGCATGCATGGTGAATTCTTCTGTTATTCCATTCTTTATTATTCTATTAAAATAACCTGTCTATGTGGATTACTGCATGCATGGTGAATGCCCCTTCATATTCATTCCTTATTAAATTGTGGAAATGATCTGTTTACGTGGATTACCGCATGGCGGACAAAAATCCATTTGCGCTTTAGATATTTCTATTATACTGTATTATGAGATATCATTTCTTTTGTACTCGTCATAAAATATCATTTTCTTTGGTATTTTTTTACGAGTTACTATTCACGGGTTACTATTCATGGGTTACTATTCACCATAATATTATTTACTCGGGTATTTTGGGTACTTTTCATGTCGGGGTACTATTCATGAGGTACTATTCCTGAAGTAATATTCATAGGGTACTATTCACGAGGTACTATTTACCCGAAAAATATATTTCTGTTCTGTCCAAATTATTTTTGGTACATGAATATTATTCTTGAATTTTACTCTACAAAGCAGTATCATGTTGACAAATTTGGATATTTTTAAACTCTGGATAAATTTAAAGTCTTTAATATTTATCCCTGATTTTGTTTGATTTGATTTCGTTTGATTATTGCTTATATCATTGTCATTATCCTCATGCTTATATTGTGATGAAAGTCATCTTTGGCTTACGTGCATAAATGGACTTGGTATGATTATGATCATGGATTATTCGATATAATCATGACCGTAATGTGACGAATGATGTGGTGAAAGTCCTCATTGGCCTGTAGTTCATTGATGGACAGTTGTTGGTATGATCATTGTGAGATCCCGAAATTATGAAATAAAAGTATTCAATTTTGTTATAATTATTATTTTATTAAATTGAGACAGGGTTAAAGTTAAGGGTAATATTTGAAAAGTTTACAAAGTAAGCAAGTTGTTATTCGTTGTGCCGGGGAATATTCGATTGGTCGGGGAATATTCGTTTTCACGGGGAATATTAGATGACGACAAGATAATCATTGGTGGACCCCACAACTAAGTATTGTTGTATTTAGAAAACGCATGGTAATTATCTTTTATAAAAATAACTATGAAAGTGTTACCGTTAAAACCTGTTGAACTACCCAGTAGTAAAAGTATAGTAATACGTGTGGTTGCATAGTAGCACACGGTATTGATTATTGATGCTTATGTAAGAAGTCACTCAGTTATACTCAATTATTTCTACAAGAATTCTTTGCTTCATATCTCTCATATTTTTATTCAATTATTGTCACAAGATCATCTCAGTATAATATGTTATATTATTAAATCAATAATTGAGACGACAAAGTTTTTCATATTATTATTTGCAATATTGATGATGTCTAGAAGTTACATCAAGTAGAGGTTTGGTCACCTAATTGCGCGCATGATAAGGAGAAATCCTTATCTAAGCCCCTTTTTCACGGAACGACACGGTTGTTAAATATTGTGAGTTATAATATTAATGATGAATAAGTTCATGTTGATTAAAGATGAAATTGATAGTTCCATTGTGTTGGGATTATTAGTGTTAGTTGAAATCGACATCTATTTTGATAAAAATTGATGTCTGGAGGTTATATTGACCAATCGGGTAATTAAGTGGATAAATGAGCAATTAATTGCTATTAATTCACATGCTTATAACTGTGACGCCCCCAAAATAGGTATACATCACCCATCTTGAGTCGCCAGATACATGGTACAAAATACAAATAAAAACTTAATTATACAACTGTCGTGTAAAACACGACAAAACATATGATGTGATTTTTAATACAAATATTGTCATCTAGACAATATCCACACTCAATGGAGTCCTCATCATCATACAATTTAACAGAATAGTGAGGACTACTAATGCTATCATCTGGACCGTCACTCCGTTCCCCGACTAGTCCCAGCTATATTCTTATTTCTGAAGAGAACAATGAAAGCAAAGGGTGAGCTCAACTAGTCCAGTAAGAAATATTATGACTAAGATAATTCAGAATAAATTATCCTTAGCCTTCAATAGTATAACAACTGACAGAATATAATAGACAATAAGTTTTAGATCAACAACTGCAGCGGAATAAGCAATCCATTAGAAGAGTCAAGTAGAGCATAAAATCTACTATCTTCTGTGATTTAAAAAGATTTTCATCAACTTTATCGCTGAGACTCAGCTTAATAAATAAACCACATCATTCCTGCGCCACGACCAAGGATATTCATGTAATCATCAATGGTCATGATTATACCGAACAATCCCTGGTCATAGTCATACCAACCAATGTCCATCAATGAACTACAGGCCAATGAGGACTTTTACCACATCATTCGTTACATTATGGTCATGATTATACCGAATAATTTCTGGTCATAATCATACCAAGTCCATTTATGCACGTAAGCCAAAGATGACTTTCATCACAATATAAGCATGAGGATGATGACAATGACATAACAATTCAATAAAATAAGTTCAAGGATAAATTTTAAAGATTTATAATTTAATTTATCTAGAAATCAATAACGTCCAAATTGTCAACATGAAACTTCTTTGTGGAGTAAAATTCAAGAATGCTCAGAAGAATATTTCCATGAAAAGATACTGGATGAAGAGCAAATATAAAGGATATTCCACTAATTTCATGGAGTATAGAAGCCAAAACTTTAACTAACTGAGTATAAGAGAATATATGAAACTGCAAATGGATTTTTGCCCGCCATGCGGTAATCCACACAGACAGATCATTTCCACAATTTAATAAGGAATGAATACAAAGGATCATTCACCATGCATGTGGTAATCCACATAGACATGTTATTCCAACAGAATAATAAAGAATGGAATAATAGAAGAATTCACAATGCATGCGGTAGTCCGCGTAGACATGTTATTCCAACAGAATAATAAAGAATGAAATAACAGAAGACTTCACCAGGCATGCGATAGAATGCACAAACAAGTTATTCCAACAGAATAATAAATAATAGAACCAGGTCATGCGTAATACGCACCGACATGATATTCCAATAGAATAATAACGAATGGAACCAGGTCATGCGTGATCCACACAGACAGGATATTCCAACAGAGTAATAAAGAATGGAATAACAGAAGAATTTCACCATGTATGCGAAGATTAGCATAGGCAGTTATTCCAAAATAATAATAAAGAATGGAATAACAGAAGAATTTCACCATGTATGCGGTACTTCGCATAGACAGGTTATTCCAACATAATAATAAAGAATGGAATAACAAAAGCTCTCTTCATGAATACAAAAGAAATAATACCCCTTACCTCAAAAAAAGACTGGATATTGGAATAGTGAGGTAGCAGACTTCTCTTCTTCTTTCTCTCTATAATTTCTCTCTATAATAATTGCTCTATAGCTTTAGTGAATTGGTGAGAAATGAAGGAAGAATGAGCTTCTATTTATAGGAAATATAGTTTCGATAATTGCACATTTTGGGGCTCGAAATATTACAGTATAATACCTTCATCTTTTTCTTCATTTTTAATTTAGTCCTGCAAGTATTATCAAACTTGCACCACCTCCCCTAATAGTAAATAATGTGAATCATTAGTAAATCATGTGAATCAATAATTCTAGACATGTGAAAATACGAATTACAGTATAGTACCTCCATCTATACCTCCATTTTTAACTTAGTCATGCAAGTACTATCAATCTTGCACCAACTCCCCTAATAGTAAATGAATGTGAATCAATAGTACACACATGTGAACAAATAGTTATAATCATATGAATTAATAGCAATTAATTGCTCATTTATCCGATTAATTACCCGATTGGTCAATATAACCTCCAGACATCAATTATTATCGAAATAAATATCGATTTTCACTAACACAAATAATTCCAACACAATGGAACTATCAATTTCATCTTTAATCAACACGAACTTATTCATCATTAATATTATAACTCACAATATTTAACAACCAGGTCGTTCCCGTGAAAGAGGGGGCTTCCGATCACGGATTTCTCCCATCATGCGCAATTAGATTATCTAACCTCTCCTTGACAGAACTTCTAGACATTGTCAATATTACAATTTAATTAATAATATGAATAACTTTGTCGTCTCAATTATTGATTTAATAATATATCATATTATGCAGATGATACTGTGATAATAATTGAATCAATAATATGAGAGATATGATGCAACAATTACTGTAGCAATAATTGAGTATAACTGAGTGACTTCTTATGTAAGCATCAATAATCAATACTGTGTATTGCTACTTATGCAACCACGCCAGACATCTTTTACTTTACTACTTAGTAGTTCAACAGTTTTAACGGTAACACATTCGCCGTTTCTAAAATTATAATTTTGTCATTTTCTAACTACGTCAATACTTCCGTTGTGGGGTCTACCAATGATTGTGCCGTCGTACGAATATTCTCCGACAAAAAGAATATTCCCTGACCAAACGAATATTTTATAACAACTTGCATACTTTGCAAAATTTATAAATATTACCCACAACTATAACATTATATCAAATCCATACCATAATATTAAAAAAAATATTTCGAGAAATTTAAATCTTTATTCATAAAATTTGTTGTCTCACAATAACTATGTGTTCACATGTGTATACTATTGATTCAAATGATTTACTATTAGGGGAGTTGGTGCAAGATTGATAATACTTGCATGACTAAGTTAAAAATGGAGGTATATATGAAGGTACTATACTATAATTAATTTTTTCACATGTTTAGAACAATTGAGTCACATGATTTACTATTGATTCACATGATTTACTATTAGGGGAGGTGGTGCAAGTTTGATAATACTTGCATGACTAAATTAAAATGAATAAAAAGATGAAGGTATTATACTATAATATTTCGAGTCCCAAAATGTGTAATTATTGAAACTATATTTTTCAATAAATAGAAGCTCATTCCTTCATTATTCTTTACCAATTCACTAAAGCTATAGAGTAATTATTATAGAGAGAAAGAAGAAGAGAAGTTTGTGTTAGGTTTGTAATATTCAAGAACGCAATCAAATTGCATAAAAGTGCGGAAACGTGTAAAAAATCAGAGTTTAAAATTTTATAAACCATATACCCGGATCACCCTTTATGCACAATTATTAATTAAACGAAAAGATAAAGAATAAAATCATACCCTTGAAGATCGAGCTTCCTCGGTACAAGTTCACCTCCAATCTTTTTTAGCGTTCAACTTGAATTCACCGGGTTTGGTTCCTTCCTTTGATCAACGTTAGCCACCCAAATGTTTGGCCTCTAGAGGTGATCCACCAAGGAAGAAAAAGGATTTTCAAGAAGAAGGGGTATTGGCTCAACCCTAGTTTTCTATCTCTATAGAAAAGGCGTACTCTCCCAACTGTTGGAATTATTACGTATGTTGTAAAAGTCAACAACCCCATCACCCATAATAAGACTCCTCTTATTTATAGATGTGGGCAACCCACCTTAACAATTAAGGAATTGGGATTTATTTAATTAATTAAATTCTTTTAATTAATTAAGCTCCCTAATCTTATTAGGGATAATTAATTAAACTCTTTTAACTAATTTTCCTTCCTAATCCAATTAGGAATAAATGAGAGTACTTATATTAAATTAATTTCTAAACTCTTTTAGAAATTAAAATAATAATAATTGTAATAATATTAATAAGACTCCTCTTATTAATTTATATTTAATATTTCTAAAATATTAAATAATAAATATTAAGCTATTTAATTTATTCTATCACCATAGATTAAATTAAATATACTTAACTATATTATTACGATTATGCCATTAACTTCTTAAATAATTATTCTTCCTTTTATGGTGTGACCCTTTAGGTTCTCCATATTAAACCTAGGTTGTGAATAAATCAATTAGAACAATTCTAATCTTATTTAAATAAATAAATTAAACAATTAATTTATTTAAATAAATAATATTTATTCTACAATAGGGATAAGCCTCCTAGCGATTAACGACTTTCCGGATAATATAGATTTCAACATTAATCATAAAAGAACCTTTGAGTAAATAGTTACCGTACAATTCAATCCTTCCACCATACTGATGTCCCAATTAAATATAAGACATGGAATTCTTGTCAAGTCTTATTTTATTTAATTATATGTATTTCGATCCTTAAATGCACAACTTCAAATAATGCAAATTAGAAACTCCTTTCTAATTTCATTACGCCTTAACCCAAGGACTCTTTGGGTTGTCATTTATCGAATCACATAGGACATTTCTCTTCTTTTATTAGAAGTGGTAGATTCTTTATTGATCATACATTATCTCCATGTACACTTATTATACCCAAGCATACCCTTTGATATACCCTAAGGGTCTTAAGGAATAAGTCAAAGTATAACTCATCATACACGAGATACTATGATGATCTCAAGTCCAAGGATCACTTGTACTTACTATCACTACTGAAATTCTATTGACGAGCAAGTAAAACTCCATTAGGTATTCCTTAGCGAGCCACGTTCGATGAACTTATTCTCTAATAAGCACCTACATACTTGCTTTAGTGTCTCCACACAAATGATCATGAGATCAATCATCCTCATCCAACGAAAGCAAGCAACGTATGTACCAATCTATCCGGATTCACTAATCCCCAATTTAGTAATCCAATGATTGGGAACTATTTTAGTTTTAAGCTTTCTAAGAATTTAGATCTCATTAGAATGATCATCATCATTATTCTAAAAACATTGCTTAAAACTATGGGTTTATCACATATTATAAAACAACATCATGTAGATAATTAAAAGCCTTTAATAAATTAATACTTTTTATTAATAAATGAATAAGATTGTTACAAAGTATATGCTTTATCATCAAACATGATTGGCTTGTGTGCATGCTACTTTCAATCTCCCACTTGCACTAAAGCCAATCGTCATGGTATCTCATACTCTTCTTCTCTAAGTGACGATTATCCTGCTGTTGGATAAGCTTTAATTAATGGATATGTAATGTTGTTCATGAGAGTCCACTATCTCTATAGTGATTTCCCATCTTTCAATGATTCTAATATTCAAATGAAAGTGCCACAGCACATGTTTAGATCCAAGATGAGACTTAGGAACTATTCCTAGTTCTGTAATGAACTTTTCATCCAAACAATCAACTTGTAGCTTCATTTATAGCTATATACTTTGTCTTTATCACTAAACCAAAGAACTCTTTCTTTGTTTGGAACCTTTCCAATTCATCGCACCACTTTGTTCAAGGTAACCTTTTACCTTAAAGTAGATTTTTACGTCGTCTTGGTCCATCTACGAAAACTTGAGTTTGTTAAGCCCTCTAGTTTTAATTAAGACTCACCATGAATATGATCACATCTTTAGTGCCGGTTAAGCACTTTAAGATGTTTTTCACTGACTCATAGTGAACTTCTCCATAATATGACTGATCAACATCGGTCTCGTACATTTCATTGCATGCATGATTGTCACTCACCGTGCGACCTCTCTTTTCGAGTCGTGGGGACTATTAAGAGATACACTCCATAGCTCATCGACACGAGACATCTCTTGGAGTTTGCCATGCTAAACGACTTTAGCATCAAATGAATATACGTTCCTTGGGTTAAGTCGAGCATCCTCTTGTATCTATCTATATAGATTTTATCCCCAATTAAGATACTATTCCCAAACCATTCATGGAGGAATGTTTAGACAACTTTATCTTTACTGATTGTAGCATTAGTATGTCATTCCTTATTCGTAGTATATCAACATATAGTACTAGGAATGTCACGATGCTCCCACTGACCCTTTTGTACACGCTAGGTTCATTCTTATTTTTGATAAAATCAAACTCTTTTGATTGTCTCATCAAAACGAATGTTCCATTATTTGAGAAACTTGCTTCAATTCATTTCTCGAGTGTCTACAACTCTTACCTCATCGTATATAATCGGATCATCATCTTCTATGATATGCACCTCATCATCATCATCCATAATGAATCCATATCTCCCGGTATCTTGATGTACTATTCCAGTTTCTGATTAGGTTGTGGTACAATAGAGTTATCTACGTGTTCCTCTTATTTGACTTATAGTGTTTTGTGATTCTTGAACTCTTCAAGATCTATTATCCTCCCACTAGCCCTTCAATGATAAACACCTTTATCTTAGAAGGTAGTGTGTTTCGCAACAAACACCTTTTGCTAAGTAGGATTATAGAGCATATACCCTAAACTTACTTTAGGATGTACCATAAATCTACACTTTTCAAATCTTGTCCCAAGCTTATCCTTTGAAACCGTTTCACATAAGTTGGACAATCCCTTATCTTAACATACTTAAGATTAGGAATCCTCCCTGTCCATAACTTTTATGGAGTCTTGGGGCCGGATTTAGAGGTTACCTTTTCGTAGATATGCAGCCATTTCTAGGACATGACCCTAGAAGGATACTGAAATGTCGGTAAAATCATTATGGACCGCACCATGTTCAAATAGGTACAATTTTTCCTTTCAGATACATCAATCAATTATTATGTATCGAGAGGCGTCCATTATGAGAAAACTATTTGAGATGATCTAGAAACTTATTGCACAAGTATTCCTTCCTTGATCCGATCAAAGAATCCTAATACTTTGCCAATTTATTTCACTTTTGAATTCTTTGAACCTTTCAAATAATTCACACTTGTATTTCAGCAAATACACACATTCAACTCTTTGAATGATCATCTCCTTTTCTTATACTAATTTGTTCAATATGCAAAATTATTTTCATGTAAGTCAAGTATACTAAATTTATTAAGTAATATTCCATTTCTATACAAAACATTATTATTATAAATAGAACAACAATTGTTCTTAATTATAATACCAAAGATTTCATTGTCCAACAATAAAATGGAAATAATATTTTTAACAAGAACTGGAATACAATAACAACTTATTGACTTAATAGATTTTCCCGTAGGCATTGCTAAACTATAGGTTTCTATGGCTAATATAGCAACCTTTGCTACATTTCCCAAGCACGTAGGATTACTTATATTTGTTTAGCTTTCTGCTTACTGTTGGTCCTTCATAAATCTATATTTATGATAACCAAAGTCGGTATCCAATACCCAAGTAGAACCTTGACTTAAAGAAAAAATTATTTTAAATCATGAACAAATTTGTATTTGTAACCAAAACTTCACTAAGCTTCTTTAGTTAGCCTCTGCAAGATGCTTCTTGCAGCTTTCTTTCCGTCATCGAGGCTTATTGCAGTGGAAGCAAACTCCTTTGCTATCCGTATCAGTTTTGTTCTTATTATCCTTTGTTTTTGCCTTTCTATTTACCTTCTTAAATCGTTCTTCTTTTCAGAAGATCCTTTGGCCCCTACCAGTAAGACTTGAATTTTCTTGGTTGGAAAGTGACTCTCAACATTTTTCAATATGTTAAGCAAATCAGCGAGGCTGATATCTAGCTTGTTCATATGAAAAATTCACAACAATTGTGAAAGGAGTCCGGGATTGAGTGCAAGATCAAATCTTGGCTCAACTCTCCATCCATGACAAAACTAGTTGTCCTAATTGATCAATCAAATTGATTATGTTAAGAACTTTTTGTCTGTACTATAGTGCCATTGGCCATTCTAGATCGGAAGAGCTCCTTAGATATCTGATATCAATCAGTCCTACTTTCCTCACCATCAACTACTTGATGTGCAGGAATATAATAAGAGCATCCATAGTTTCATGCTGACGCTGAAGCTCGTTACTCATAGATGCGAGCATGATGCATTGAGCCAATCAGGCATCATCTTGCCACTTTCTAAAAGTAGCAATGTCTTCCTCGGAGGCATTATGCGCAACCATTGCGTATATAGGCGTATTATGGACATAAGATAGCTTTTTCAACTATGAGAACTATTCTCAAATTCCTTAACCAATCCGCTTTAATTCTTGATTAAGGTTAATTTAGCATCTAATATGCTTCGCAGCGATATAGTAATTTTAGACATTGTAAAATTACGTAAATGAATTTGTAATTAACAACATTTTAACATACATTCTTTTATTAATTACCAAAATAATTTTGGTCTTGTTTTAAATTGGTATCTCCCACTATTTTCTTTCAAACTATATTACCCTCACTTATATAGTTCGGCAAAAATCTAATTAAAGATTTGCTAGTGAGAATAAGGATCCCATTTCAAATGTATATAGCCTTGTGGTGACACAACAAACTATATATAAATAAATAGGTAGACAACTTTTGTCAATTACATCAACTATGCAACTCATTTTCTTTTGCCTCTTAGATTATTTTGATCAAGTGGTGGCACATCCAGAATCAAAATTATCCAAGTTAAGTCCGACCTAGCACTCCATATATTCAAAAAGAAAATATCATCCTTGTGGTGACACAACAAAACAATATTGTTTAATTTTCTTTATAAGCATCAAATGTGATAAATTAACATCTTAAATACTTAATACTTGCCTTGTGGTGACACAACAAACTCATATTAAATATTTAATACTCTATTAATTTTATCATGCTAGAAGCGGACGTTCGATATTCCAAATATCTTTGAGCGCTTAGGACTTAATAAAAAAAATTTGAGGGTTTGTTATTAATTTGTCTCATCTTGTTTAGCATATTATATATATATATATAAAATACGCGTCATATTAATGAACATGCGAAGCATGTTTGCATAATATATAATATATATAGTATAAGCATGCACATATAGAATACTATATTCTACCCTTGATTGATTATAGACTTTTATTCTAGTTTGGTTCACTAGAGCCACCAAGTGAACCAAAAGGTCAAACCTAGGGTGCAAGAATTAATATTTAAATATAACTATTACATTTAAACTCTGCTCCATTACAAACGGGTCTTCAAGCGCTCTTGCCCTTGATCCCCAATTTTCAAAATTAATTCTAACTATTCCTATTACAAAACTATTTAAAATAAATAGAAACCTTGATCAACAAATCGAGGGAAGTACATAGGAGGAGATAGAATTTACATAACGAAAAATTAGAGAAGGCGAGTACAGAGACCCCATTTAATAAAACCCATACATTCATGCATCTAACTAAAATAAAATCCAATCGCATTGGTTAATAGTCCATAATCAATCCCATTTATTATCATACACATCACCATACGCATCAATAAATAACATTCATCTTATGAATAATAAACATTTAATATATATATTGATATCATTTAATGGGCAAATTTAGTTAGTATAAAATCTATTTTTGAATCAAAATAAACTCCTTTATTTTAATCCAAATTTAAATCAAAATAAAACTATTTTATTTTAATTTATCCAATTTTGAATAAAATAAACTATTTTATTTTAATCAAAATCTTTAATCAAAATAAACTCCTTTATTTTAATTAATTATGGAATCCAATTCCATAAAAAAAATCTTTAATTAAAATAAACTCTTTTATTTTAATTAATTATGGAATCCAATTCCATGTTAAAAAAAAATAAAATAAAATAAACTCTTTTATTAAAGGAAACACGGATTCTCTTTCCTATTCACAAATAAACTCCTTTATTTTGAATAATATGAAATCTTATTTCATATCTAAATAACTCCTTTATTTAAGGAAATTAGGATTCTCTTTCCTATTCACAAATAAACTCTTTTATTTTGAATAATATGAAATCTAATTTCATATCTAAATAAACTCCTTTATTTAAGGAAAAATAGAATCCAATTTCAACTCCAATTAGTTATCATGGAATCCAATTCCAACTCTAATTAGTTAGCATGAAATTCTAATTTTAAAATTAAAATAAACTCTTTTATTTTAAGATTAAAATAAACCTTTTATTTTAAAATTAAATTTTATTTTAATTATAAAATTATTAAAATATTATATATATATATATATATTACCGTAAATATTATTATATATATAATATATATTACCGTAAATATTATATATATAATATATATATTATATTACCGTAAATATTATATATATAATCACGTTTTCTTTGATTACCTGTTGCTTCATTGATTTCCATGCACAAATTAACAACCGTGGCAAAAATATATATATATATAAAATATAATCCGGCCTTAGAATCTCATGAAACAGGAAAAAAAAAAATTGCCGATTATTATAACGGTTTTTCTTTTTTTTTTAATAAATTTTATACAACAAAATTATGCCCAATAAAATTGTTCTAAACACATATCAACATACATATCAAATCAACAATTAATAATTTGCATAAAGGTTTGGCTCTGATGCCACTGTTAGGTTTGTAATATTCAAGAACGCAATCAAATTGCATAAAAGTGCGGAAACGTGTAAAAAATCAGAGTTTAAAATTTTATAAACCATATACCCGGATCACCCTTTATGCACAATTATTAATTAAACGAAAAGATAAAGAATAAAATCATACCCTTGAAGATCGAGCTTCCTCAGGTACAAGTTCACCTCCAATCTTTTTCGCGTTCAACTTGAATTCACCGGGTTTGGTTCCTTCCTTTGATCAACGTTAGCCACCCAAATGTTTGGCCTCTAGAGGTGATCCACCAAGGAAGAAAAAAGGATTTTCAAGAAGAAGGGGTATTGGCTCAACCCTAGTTTTCTATCTCTATAGAAAAGGCGTACTCTCCCAACTGTTGGAATTATTACGTATGTTGTAAAAGTCAACAACCCCCACCACCCATAATAAGACTCCTCTTATTTATAGATGTGGGCAACCCACCTTAACAATTAAGGAATTGGGATTTATTTAATTAATTAAATTCTTTTAATTAATTAAGCTCCCTAATCTTATTAGGGATAATTAATTAAACTCTTTTAACTAATTTTCCTTCCTAATCCAATTAGGAATAAATGAGAGTACTTATATTAAATTAATTTCTAAACTCTTTTAGAAATTAAAATAATAATAATTGTAATAATATTAATAAGACTCCTCTTATTAATTTATATTTAATATTTCTAAAATATTAAATAATAAATATTAAGCTATTTAATTTATTCTATCACCATAGATTAAATTAAATATACTTAACATATTATTACGATTATGCCATTAACTTCTTAAATAATTATTCTTCCTTTTATGGTGTGACCCTTTAGGTTCTCCATATTAAACCTAGGTTGTGAATAAATCAATTAGAATAATTCTAATCTTATTTAAATAAATAAATTAAACAATTAATTTATTTAAATAAATAATATTTATTCTACAATAGGGATAAGCCTCCCTAATGATTAACGACTTTCCGGATAATATAGATTTCAACATTAATCATAAAAGAACCTTTGAGTAAATAGTTACTTGTCAATTCAATCCTTCCACCATACAATGTCCCAATTAAATATAAGACATGGAATTCTTGTCAAGTCTTATTTTATTTAATTATATGTATTTCGATCCTTAAATGCATGAACTTCAAATAATGCAAATTAGAAACTCCTTTCTAATTTCATTCTCGCCTTAACCGAGGACTCTTTGGGTTGTCATTTATCGAATCACATAGGACATTTCTCTTCTTTTATTAGAGTGGTAGATTCTTTATTGATCATACATTATCTCCATGTACAACTTATTATACCCAAGCATACCCTTTGATATACCCTAAGGGTCTTAAGGAATAAGTCAAAGTATAACTCATCATACACGAGATACTATGATGATCTCTCAGTCCAAGGATCACTTGTCTTACTATCACTACAGAATTCCTATTGACAGCAAGTAAAACTCCATTAGGTATTCCTTAGCGAGCCACGCTTCAAAGGAACTTATTCTCTAATAAGCACCTACATACTTGCTTTAGTGTCTCCACAAATGATCATGAGATCAATCATCCTCATCCAATGAGCAAGCAACGTATGTACCCAATCTATCCGGATTCACTAATCCCCAATTTAGTAATCCAATGATTGGGAACTATTTTAGTTTTAAGCTTTCTAAGAATTTAGATCTCATTAGAATGATCATCATCATTATTCTAAAACATTGCTTAAAACTATGGGTTTATCACATATTATAAAACAACATCATGTAGATAATTAAAAGCCTTTAATAAATTAATACTTTTTATTAATAAATGAATAAGATTGTTACAAAGTATATGCTTTATCATCAAACATGATTGGCTTGTGTGCATGCTACTTTCAATCTCCCACTTGCACTAAAAGCCAATCGTCATGGTATCTCATACTCTTCTTCTCTAAGTGACGATTATCCTGTCATTGGATAAGCTTTAATTAATGGATATGTAATGTTGTTCATGAGAGTCCACTATCTCTATAGTGATTTCCCATCTTTCAATGATTCTAATATTCAAATGAAAGTGCCACAAAGACATGTTTAGATCCAAGATGAGACTTAGAACTATTCCTAGTTACAGAATGAACTTTTCATCCAAACAATCAACTTGTAGCTTCATTTATAGCTATATACTTTGTCTTTATCACTAAACCAGCAACTCTTTGCTGTTTGGAACCTTTCCAATTCACTGCACCACTGTTCAAGGTAACCTTTTACCTTAAAGTAGATTTTTCTGTCGTCTTGGTCTGTCTGAAAAACTTGAGTTTGTTAAGCCCTCTAGTTTTAATTAAGACTCACCATGAATATGATCACATCTTTAGTGCCGGTTAAGCACTTTAAGATGTTTTTCACTGACTCATAGTGAACTTCTCCATAATATGACTGATCAACATCAGGTCTCGTACATTTCATTGCATGCATGATTGTCACTCATGCGACCTCTCTTTTCAGGAGTCTGTGGGGACTATTAAGAGAGATACACTCCATAGCTCATCGACATGAGACATCTCTTGGAGTTTGCCATGCTAAACGACTTTAGCATCAAATGAATATACGTTCCTTGGGTTAAGTCGAGCATCCTCTTGTATCTATCTATATAGATTTTATCCCCAATTAAGATACTATTCCCAAACCATTCATGGAGGAATGTTTAGACAACTTTATCTTTACTGATTGTAGCATTAGTATGTCATTCCTTATTCGTAGTATATCAACATATAGTACTAGGAATGTCACGATGCTCCCACTGACCCTTTTGTACACGCTAGGTTCATTCTTATTTTTGATAAAATCAAACTCTTTTGATTGTCTCATCAAAACGAATGTTCCATTATTTGAGAAACTTGCTTCAATTCATTTCTCTGAGTGTCTACAACTCTTACCTCATCGTATGTAACTGGATCATCATCTTCTATGATACGTACCTCATCATCATCATCCATAATGAATCCATATCTCCCGTGTATCTTCTTGTGACTATTCCGCATTTACGATTCGTTTTTGTGGTACAATAGGTCTATCTACAGGTTCCTCTTATTTGACTTATAGTGTTTTGTGATTCTTGAACTCTTCAAGATCTATTATCCTCCCACTAGCCCTTCAATGATAAACACCTTTATCTTAGAAGGTAGTGTGTTTCGCAACAAACACCTTTTGCTAAGTAGGATTATAGAGCATATACCCTAAACTTACTTTAGGATGTACCATAAATCTACACTTTTCAAATCTTGTCCCAAGCTTATCCTTTGAAACCGCTTTCACATAAGTTGACAATCCCTTATCTTAACATACTTAAGATTAGGAATCCTCCCATCCATAACTTTTATGGAGTCTGGGGCCGGATTTAGAGGTTACCTTTTCGTAGATATCACGACCATTTCTAGGACATGACCCTGAAGGATATCTTTGAAATGCTCGTGAAAATCATTATGGACCGCACTATGTTCAAATAGGTACAATTTTTCCTTTCGGATACATCAATCAATTATTATGTATCGAGAGGCGCCCATTATGAGAAAACTATTTGAGATGATCTAGAAACTTATTGCACAAGTATTCCTTCCTTGATCCGATCAAAGAATCCTAATACTTTGCCAATTTATTTCACTTTTGAATTCTTTGAACCTTTCAAATAATTCACACTTGTATTTCAAAGAAATACACACATTCAACTCTTTGAATGATCATCTCCTTTTCTTATACTAATTTGTTCAATATGCAAAATTATTTTCATGTAAGTCAAGTATACTAAATTTATTAAGTAATATTCCATTTCTATACAAAACATTATTATTATAAATAGAACAACAATTGTTCTTAATTATAATACCAAAGATTTCATTGTCCAACAATAAAATGGAAATAATATTTTTAACAAGAACTGGAATACAATAACAACTTATTGACTTAATAGATTTTCCCGTAGGCATTGCTAAACTATAGGTTTCTATGGCTAATATAGCAACCTTTGCTACATTTCCGGCACATAGGATTACTTATATTTGTTTAGCTTTCTACTTCTGTTTGGTCCCTTCATAAATCTATATTTATGATAACCAAAGTCGGTATCCAATACCCAAGTAGAACCTTGACTTAAAGAAAAAATTATTTTAAATCATGAACAAATTTGTATTTGTAACCAAAACTTCACTAAGCTTCTTTAGTTAGCCTCTGCAAGATGCTTCTGCAGCTTTCTTTCCAGTGTCGAAAGCTTATTGCGGTGGAAGCAAACTCCTTTGCTATCCGTGACGGTTTTGTTCTTATTATCCTTTGTTTTTGCCTTTCTATTTACCTTCTTAAATCGTTCTTCTTTTCAGAAGATCCTTTGGCCCCTACCAGTAAGACTTGAATTTTCTTGGTTGGAAAGTGACTCTCAACATTTTTCAATATGTTAAGCAAATCGTCGAGGTGATATCTAGCTTGTTCATATGAAAATTCACAACAATTGTGAAAGGAGTCCGGATTGAGTGCAAGATCAAATCTTGGCTCAACTCTCCATCCATGACAAAACTAGTTGTCCTAATTGATCAATCAAATTGATTATGTTAAGAACTTTTTTGTCAGCATTATAGTGCCATTGGCCATTCTAGATCTAAGAGCTCCTTAGATATCCGATATCAATCGGTCCCACTTTCCTCACCATCAACTACTTGATGTGCGGGAATATAATAAGAGCATCCATAGTTTCATCTTGTGACGCCAAGCTCGTTACTCATAGATGCGAGCATGATGCATTGAGCCAATCATGCATCATCTTGCCACTTTCTAAAAGTAGCAATGTCTTCCTCGAGGCATTATCTCGCAACCATTGCGAGCATAGGCGATTAAGGACATAAGATAGCTTTTCACCATGAGAACTATTCTCAAATTCCTTAACCAATCCGCTTTAATTCTTGGCCGGTTAATTTAGCATCTAATATGCTTCGCAAAGTGATAGTAATTTTAGACATTGTAAAATTCTCAGAAATGAATTTGTAATTAACAACATTTTAACATACATTCTTTTATTAATTACCAAAATAATTTAGGTCTTGTTTTAAATTGGTATCTCCCACTATTTTCTTCAAACTATATTACCCTCACTTATATAGTTCGGCAAAATCTAATTAAAGATTTGCTAGTGAGAATAAGGATCCCATTTCAAATGTATATAGCCTTGTGGTGACACAACAAACTATATATAAATAAATAGGTAGACAACTTTTGTCAATTACATCAACTATGCAACTCATTTTCTTTTGCCTCTTAGATTATTTTGATCAAGTGGTGGCACATCCGAATCAAAATTATCCAAGTTAAGTCCGACCTAGCACTCCATATATTCAAAAAGAAAAATATCATCCTTGTGGTGACACAACAAAACAATATTGTTTAATTTTCTTTATAAGCATCAAATGTGATAAATTAACATCTTAAATACTTAATACTTGCCTTGTGGTGACACAACAAACTCATATTAAATATTTAATACTCTATTAATTTTATCATGCTAGAAAGCTGACGCTCGATATTCCAAATATCTTTGAACGCTTAGGACTTAATAAAAAATTTTTGAGGGGTTTGTTATTAATTTGTCTCATCTTGTTTAGCGTATTTATTATATATATATATAAAATGGCGTCATATTAATGAACATGCGAAGCATGTTTGCATAATATATAATATATATAGTATAAGCATGCACATATAGAATACTATATTCTACCCGGATTGATTATAGACTTTTATTCTAGTTTGGTTCACTAGAGCCACCAAGTGAACCAAAAGGTCAAACCTAGGGGTGCAAGAATTAATATTTAAATATAACTATTACATTTAAACCCGGGCTCCATTACAAACGGGTCTTCAAGCGCTCCTTGCCCCTTGATCCCCAATTTTTCAAAATTAATTCTAACTATTCCTATTACAAAACTATTTAAAATAAATAGAAACCTTGATCAACAGTCAAGGGGAAGTACATAGGAGGGAGATAGAATTTACATAACGAAAAATTAGAGAAGACGAGGTACGCAGACCCCATTTAATAAAACCCATACATTCATGCATCTAACTAAAATAAAATCCAATCGCATTGGTTAATAGTCCATAATCAATCCCATTTATTATCATACACATCACCATATGCATCAATAAATAACATTCATCTTATGAATAATAAACATTTAATATATATATTGATATCATTTAATGGGCAAATTTAGTTAGTATAAAATCTATTTTTGAATCAAAATAAACTCCTTTATTTTAATCCAAATTTAAATCAAAATAAAACTATTTTATTTTAATTTATCCAATTTTGAATAAAATAAACTATTTTATTTTAATCAAAATCTTTAATCAAAATAAACTCCTTTATTTTAATTAATTATGGAATCCAATTCCATAAAAAAATCTTTAATTAAAATAAACTCTTTTATTTTAATTAATTATGGAATCCAATTCCATGTTAAAAAAATAAAATAAAATAAACTCTTTTTATTAAAGGAAACACTTTATCTCTTTCCTATTCACAAATAAACTCCTTTATTTTGAATAATATGAAATCTTATTTCATATCTAAATAACTCCTTTATTTAAGGAAATTAGGATTCTCTTTCCTATTCACAAATAAACTCTTTTATTTTGAATAATATGAAATCTAATTTCATATCTAAATAAACTCCTTTATTTAAGGAAAAATAGAATCCAATTTCAACTCCAATTAGTTATCATGGAATCCAATTCCAACTCTAATTAGTTAGCATGAAATTCTAATTTTAAAATTAAAATAAACTCTTTTATTTTAAGATTAAAATAAACCTTTTATTTTAAAATTAAATTTTATTTTAATTATAAAATTATTAAAATATTATATATATATATATATATTATCGTAAATATTATTATATATATAATATATATTACCATAAATATTATATATATAATATATATTACCGTAAATATTATATATATAATATATATATTATATTACCGTAAATATTATATATATAATCACGTTTTCTTTGATTACCTGTTGCTTCATTGATTTCCATGCACAAATTAACAACCGTGGCAAAAATATATATATATAATAAATATAATCCGGGCCTTAGAATCTCATGAAACAGGGAAAAAAAAATTGCCGATTATTATAACGGTTTTTCCTTTTTTTTTTTAATAAATTTTATACAACAAAATTATGCCCAATAAAATTGTTCTAAACACATATCAACATACATATCAAATCTGAACAATTAATAATTTGCATAAAGGTTTGGCTCTGATGCCACTGTTAGGTTTGTAATATTCAAGAACGCAATCAAATTGCATAAAAGTGCGGAAACGTGTAAAAATCAGAGTTTAAAATTTTATAAACCATATACCCGGATCACCCTTTATGCACAATTATTAATTAAACGAAAAGATAAAGAATAAAATCATACCCTTGAAGATCGAGCTTCCTCAGGTACAAGTTCACCTCCAATCTTTTTCGCGTTCAACTTGAATTCACCGGGTTTGGTTCCTTCCTTTGATCAACGTTAGCCACCCAAATGTTTGGCCTCTAGAGGTGATCCACCAAGGAAGAAAAAGGATTTTCAAGAAGAAGGGTATTGGCTCAACCCTAGTTTTCTATCTCTATAGAAAAGGCGTACTCTCCCAACTGTTGGAATTATTACGTATGTTGTAAAAAGTCAACAACCCCCACCACCCATAATAAGACTCCTCTTATTTATAGATGTGGGCAACCCACCTTAACAATTAAGGAATTGGGATTTATTTAATTAATTAAATTCTTTTAATTAATTAAGCTCCCTAATCTTATTAGGGATAATTAATTAAACTCTTTTAACTAATTTTCCTTCCTAATCCAATTAGGAATAAATGAGAGTACTTATATTAAATTAATTTCTAAACTCTTTTAGAAATTAAAATAATAATAATTGTAATAATATTAATAAGACTCCTCTTATTAATTTATATTTAATATTTCTAAAATATTAAATAATAAATATTAAGCTATTTAATTTATTCTATCACCATAGATTAAATTAAATATACTTAACATATTATTACGATTATGCCATTAACTTCTTAAATAATTATTCTTCCTTTTATGGTGTGACCCTTTAGGTTCTCCATATTAAACCGGTTGAAATAAATCAATTAGAACAATTCTAATCTTATTTAAATAAATAAATTAAACAATTAATTTATTTAAATAAATAATATTTATTCTACAATAGGGATAAGCCTCCTAGCGATTAACGACTTTCCGGATAATATAGATTTCAACATTAATCATAAAAGAACCTTTGAGTAAATAGTTACCGTCTAATTCAATCCTTCCACCATACAATGTCCCAATTAAATATAAGACATGGAATTCTCACAAAGTCTTATTTTATTTAATTATATGTATTTCGATCCTTAAATGCACAACTTCAAATAATGCAAATTAGAAACTCCTTTCTAATTTCATTCTCGCATTAACAAGGACTCTTTGGGTTGTCATTTATCGAATCACATAGGACATTTCTCTTTTTTATTAGAAGTGGTAGATTCTTTATCGATCATACATTATCTCCATGTACAACTTATTATACCCAAGCATACCTTTTGATATACCCTAAGGGTCTTAAGGAATAAGTCAAAGTATAACTCATCATACATGAGATACTATGATGATCTCAAGTCCAAGGATCACTTGTCTTTACTATCACTACAGAATTCCTATCGACGAGCAAGTAAAACTCCATTAGGTATTCCTTAGCGAGCCACGCTCAAATGAACTTATTCTCTAATAAGCACCTACATACTTGCTTTAGTGTCTCCACACAAAATGATCATGAGATCAATCATCCTCATCCAATGAGCAAGCACGATGTACCAATCTATCCTGGATTCACTAATCCCCAATTTAGTAATCCAATGATTGGGAACTATTTTAGTTTTAAGCTTTCTAAGAATTTAGATCTCATTAGAATGAACATCATCATTATTCTAAAAGCATTGCTTAAAACTATGGGTTTATCACATATTATAAAAACAAAGATCATGTAGATAATTAAAAGCCTTTAATAAATTAATACTTTTTATTAATAAATGAATAAGATTGTTACAAAGTATATGCTTTATCATCAAACATGATTGGCTTGTGTGCATACTACTTTCAGTTTGCTACCTCACTATTCCAGTATCCAGTTTTCTTCTAAGGTAAGGGATATTATTATTATAGTAAGGGGTATTATTTCTTTCGTATTCATGAAGAGAGTTATTTCTTTTAATATTCGTAAGGGTTGTTATACCATTCTTTATTATTCTACTGGAATAACCTGTCTGTGCGGTCTATCGCATGCCTGGTGAATTCTTATGTTATTCCATTCTTTATTATTCATTGGAATAACTCATGCTGTATGGGTCTATCGCATGCATGCATGGTGAATTCTTATGTTATTCCATTCTTTATTATTCGGTTGAATAACATATACATGCGATCTATCGCATGCACAGTGAATTCTTCATTATTCCATTCTTTATTATTCTGTTGGAATAACCTGTCTACGCGGACTACCACATGCATGGTGAATTCTTTTGTTATTCCATTCTTTATTATTCTGTTGGAATAACCTGTCTATGTGGATTACCGCTTGCATGGTGAATGATCCTTCATATTCATTCTTTATTAAATTGTGAAAATGATCTGTCTACGTGGATTACCGCAAGGCGGGTGAAAATCCATTTGTAGTTTCGTATATTCTATTATACTCGTATGAGATATCATTTCTTTTGTACTTGTCATGGAATATCATTTTCTTTGGTATTTTTCTTTTACGAGTTACTATTCATGGGTTACTATTCACCCGATTACTATTCATTGTAGTATTATTCACTCGGGTATTTGGGGCACTTTTCATGCCGGAGTACTATTCACGAGTTACTATTCACCCAATTACTATTTACCCGAATATTATTCACTCGGGTATTTGGGGTAATTTTCATGTCGGAGTACTATTCACGAGGTACTATTCCCGAAGTACTATTTATAGGGTACTATTCACGGGGTACTATTTACCGGAAAAATATATTTCTTTTCTGTCCAAATTATTTTTGGTACATAAATATTATTCTTGAATTTTACTCTACAAAGCAAGATATCATGTTGACAATTTGATATTTTTAAACTCTGGATAAATTTAAAGTCTTTAATATTTATCCTTGATTTCGTTTGATTTGATTTCGTTTGATTATTGCTTATACCATTGTCATCATCCTCATGCTTATATTGTGATGAAAGTCATATTTGGCTTACGTGCATAGATGGACTTGGTATGATTATGACAAGGGATTATTCGGTATAATCATGACCGTAATGTAACGAATGATGTGGTAAAAGTCCTCATTGGCCTGTAGTTCATTGATGGACAATTGTTGGAATGATTATAACTAGGGATTATTAGGTATAATCATGACCATTGTTGGAAACACGAATATCCTTGGCCCGTAGTGCATGGATAATTCGTGGTCATAATACTAATGAATATCCTTGGCCGTAGTGCATGGATGATTCGATGATGTGAATTATTTATTAAGTTGAGTCTCAGCGATAAAATATTGATTATACACTTTTAATTCGTAAAAGATAGTAGATATCATTCTCTACTTGACTCTTCTAAAATACAGTTGTATGTCTTTGGCTTGTAGTGCAAAGATGAATTATTAATGAATATCTTTGGTCGTAGTGCAAAGATGAATTTATTAGTATGATTATGAGCAAGAATTGTGATTTGGTATAACCATGATTTTTGATGTTTCAGGTAAAGATAGGTGATGAAAATTATCTTCGTCCTGGGTGCGAAGAGGAATTTAGAATCACAAGTATGATTATGAGTTATTCACATGATTGTGGACAAGAATTGTTGATTGATGTTACAGGGATAAAACATTATTGGTGGACTTTTAACATGGAGAAGATAATAAACCTTATGGTCTATTTGACTCTTCTAATGGATTGTTTGTTCCACTACAACTATGGTTGAAAAGTTTTATCATCTACCATATGTTCTAAATCTCTGATTTATTACTGATGAAGGCTATTGATAATTTAATTATCTTTAGTCATGATATTCTTTACTGAGCTAATTGTGCTCACCCTTTTGCTTCAGAATTCCTTTCAGGTAATAAGAGTGTTGTCGGGTCGAGCGGGGATAACATGGGAATAGAACGGTGGTCTATAGTTGTTGAGGTTCTTCCTAAATAGTATGGAAATAATTTTATTGAGAACTTTAGATAAGTGTGTCGTATTGTATACATCATTTGATATTTAATTTTGGTGAACCGAATAGGGTGAGGTGAACCCAACTTTGGAAGGGTGTTTTGCCACTATCATACAAGATGTCTAATGACATACAACCTCATGTTATCATAAGATAGGATTGTGCACATCCACTTGCTGAGTATATCTACGAGCACTACCTATATGATCTTGGAGTTTGGTTGAAATATAATTTTCAATTGCAGACAGTGGAGATAGTTATATGTCAAGAGAAGACTCACCATTGGAAAGAACATGATAATAATCTTCTCATTTTTCTTTGGGGTCTATTGGGTCAACCAAGGATAATTCTGTGGACATATGATATATATCATAACCTAGACGCATGGCCTCCCATGTACGAAGGTTTCTTGAGCACTTCCCAAAGATTTTAATTTCTAAAATAGTTTTTTGATCGTACTTTTATGTAAAGTACCATTGTAAGGTTGTGGTCGAGGCACCATGAGAGTTACATACATTTGTATTAAAACTCACAGTTTAACTGTGGTCGTATTTTGCACGACAATTCAATAGTTGTATAAATGAAGTTTGTATTTGATTTTTATAGTATGATATCTGGCGACTCAGAATGGGTCGTGAGGACCTATTTTGGGGGCATCACAAATGGTATCAGAGCTTAGGGATATGGTCGCTGGCGGAGATATGAGTCTAGAACTAGGAGGGGAGAGATGAGTAATATACTTCACTGGTGTGTGACTTACCTAAGTTGAAATTTTTACTTGATAAGTTGAAAAATTGTGATATGTCAATTAACCTTTGTTTTGAAGATATATTCTAGAATGATATCTGAAATACAGGAGATGAGCAATGGGAAAATCATGATACAGAGGAAATAACCGGGAAGGTACAATCTGAAATAAAAGCATGGTATTCTCATCTCTTCGAACTACCAGGTACGTAAATTTCGAGGGCGAAATTTCATAAGGAGGGGAGATTGTGAGATCCCAAAATTATGAAATAAAAGTATTCAATTTTCTTATAATTATTATTTTATTAAATTGAGAAATGGTTAAAGTTAAGGGTGATATTTGAAAATTTTACAAAGTAAGCAAGTTGTTATTCGTTGTGCCGGGGAATATTCGATTGGTCGGGGAATATTCATTTTCACAGGGAATATTCGTACGACGGCATAATCATTGGTGGACCCCACAACGAAAGTATTGTCGTATTTAGAAAACGACAGAATTATCTTTTTATAAAAATAACGACGAAAGTATTACCGTTAAAACTGTTGAACTACCCGATTGTAAAAGTACAGTAATACGCGTGGTTGCATAGTAGCACACGGTATTGATTATTGATGCACACGTAAGAAGTCACTCAGTTATACTCAATTATTGCTACAGTAATTGCTGCTTCATATATCTCATATTTTTGAATCAATTATTGTCACAGTATCATCTGTATAATATGTTATATTATTAATTCAATAATTTAGATGACAAAGTTATTCATATTATTATTTGTAATATTGAAAATGTCTAGAAGTTCTGTCAAGGAGAGGTTTGGTCGCCTAATTGCGTGCCAATAAGGAGAAATCCTTATCGAAAAGCCCCTCTTCCTAGGAACGACCTGGTTGTTAAATATTGTGAGTTATAATATTAATGATGAATAAGTTCATGTTGATTAAATATGAAATTGATAGTTCCATTGTGTTAGGATTATTAATGTTAGTGCAAATTGACATCTATTTTGATAATAATTGATGTCTGGAGGTTATATTGACCAATCAGATAAATAAGCGGATAAATGAGCAATTAATTTCTATTAATTCACATGCTTATAACTATGTGTTCACATGTGTGCATTATTGATTCACATGATTTACTATTAGTGGAGTTCGTGCAAGATTGATAATACTTGTATGACTAAGTTAAAAATGGAGGTATAGATGAAGGTACTATACTATAATTAATTTTTTCACATGTTTAGAACTATTGAGTCACATGATTTACTATTGATTCACATGATTTACTATTAGGGGAGGTGGTTCAAGTTTGATAATACTTGCATGACTAAATTAAAAAATGAAGGTATTATACTGTAATATTTCGAGCCCCAAAATGTGCAATTATAGAAACTATATTTTTCTATAAATAGAAGCTCATTCTTTCATTATTTTTCACCAATTCACTAAAGCTATAGAGCAATTATTATAGAGAGAAAGAAGAAGAGAAGTCTGCTACCTCACTATTCCAGTATCCAGTTTTCTTCTAAGGTAAGGGATATTATTATTATAGTAAGTGGTATTATTTCTTTCCTATTCATGAAGAGAGTTATTTCTTTCAATATTCGTAAGGATTGTTATACCATTCTTTACTATTCTGTTGGAATAACTCGCCTCGCATGGCCTATCGCACGCCTCGTGAATTCTTCTCTTATTCCATTTTTATTATTACGCTGGAATAACTCTCGTCTGCATGCGCCTCATCGCATGCCCGGTGAATTCTTCGTTATTCCATTCTTTATTATTCTTTCAATAACCCGTCTGTATGGCCTATCGCATGCCTCCGATGAATTCTTCTATTATTTCATTTTTTTATTATTCCATTTGAATAACTCGCTCTCACGCGACTACCGCATGTATGTTGAATTCTTCATTATTCCATTCTTTATTATTCTCGTTTAATAACTCAGATATGTGGATTACCGCATGCATGGAGAATGATCCTTCGTATTCATTTTTATTAAATTGTGGAAATGATCTGTCTACGTGGATTACCGCATGGCGGGTGAAAATCCATTTGCAGTTTCGTATATTCTATTATACTCGTATGGGATATCTTTTCTTTTATACTCGTCATAGAATATCATTTTATTCGGTATTTTTCTTTTACGAGTTACTATTCACGGGTTACTATTCACCCAGTTACTATTCACTCTAGTATTATTCACTCAGGTATTCGGGACAGTTTTCATGCCGGAGTACTATTCACGAGTTACTATTCATGGGTTACTATTCATCCAATTACTATTCACCCGACTATTATTCACTCGGGTATTTGTGGTACTTTTCATGTCGGGGTACTATTCACGAGGTACTATTCCTGAAGTACTATTCACAAGGTAATATTCACGGGGTACTATTTACCCGAAAAATATATTTCTTTTCTGTAGAAATTATTTTTGGTACATGAATATTATTCTTGAATTTTACTCTACAAAGAAGTATCATGTTGATAATTTGGATATTTTTAAACTCTGGATAAATTTAAAGTCTTTAATATTTATCCTTGATTTCGTTTGATTTGATTTCGTTTGATTATTGCTTATATCATTGTAATCATCCTCATGCTTATATTGTGATGAAAGTCATCTTTGGCTTACGTGCATAGATGGACTTGGTATGATTATGACCAGGGATTATTCGGTATAATCATGACCGTAATGTAACGAACGATGTGGTAAAAGTCCTCATTGGCCTGTAGTTCATTGATTTTTGATGTTTCAGGTAAAGATAGATGATGAAAATTATCTTCGACCTGGGTGCGAAGAGGAATTTAGAATCACAATTATGATTATGAGTTATTCACATGATTGTGGACATGAATTGTTGATTGATGTTACATGGATAAAATATTATTGGTGAACTTTTAACATGGAGAAGATAATAGACCTTATGGTCTATTTGACTCTTCTAATGGAGTGCTTGTAAGACCCCGAATTTTATGAAATGAAAGTATTCAATTTTCTTATAATTATTATTTTATTTCGTAAATGGTTAAATTGATAAAAGGTTAAAATTAAGGGTGAAATGTGAAAATTTTGCAAAGTATGCAAGTTGTTATATAATGTGATGCCCCCAAAATAGGTATACAACACCCATTCTGAGTCGCCAAATACATGGTACAGAAAGCAAACTACAACTTCAATAATACAATTATCGTGCAAAATACGACAACGAATACTGTGTTAAAGAAAGTTGTTAAAGCCTTATTAATTGAAATAAATTATTATTGAGCTAAGTAGTTTGAATATGAACTTGAAAATAGATCACAACCTACTTGATGTATGTTTACAGTACGTATCAAAATACACGTTATGATAGAAATTATATTGGATAATGAAAAGCCTAAATCTGGTTTGGCGGTGATGACGCAAAATAAGACCCATCCTAAAGTTAAATCAGAAGGCAAGCTAGCTTTACCGCAGGCGATGTTACAAACTATTTTAATGGTAATCTGAACCTTAAAGCATATGTGTATGAATGTCTTAAGCTTCAATGATTGACTTAAGTGATGTTTTAAGTATATGAGTAAGTAATGGTTATATAAAACCCAAATTTGTTAAAATTTATTAAGGTTTGCAAAAATGTATGAACGACGTAGATCACGTATCTATAAACTTTAAATATGTGTCGATCACATAGCGAGTCAAGTGTGTGATAAATTTATATGAATGTTGATGTCAAGTACGGATGGTTAAAGGTATACCTATACATACCTAGCTATTCTAAGAGTATGATGAGAAAGTGAAATGAAGGTTTTACAAACCTAGTTAGGAAATGATGTAATATTTATTATTATATTAAGAGCGTATGAAATGTATGACTGATGGATATTAATCTATGATTATATAACTGTGTAGGGACACACGAAGTACAGATAACTATAAACAGTTAGTCGTAGTTGATAAACTACGAGCCAGGCAAGTATTTCAGTTCCTATTTGATATATGAATTCGATAACTGTTAGTTGAGCTATATTATGCTATGAGAATGTTGATGTATATATATGAAATGCATATGAAATATGTATGAAATTTGAAAGCTGATCTTCGATGATATACTAGTGAAGTAAATCTTTATGCCTGTTATATGAAAAGTAACATGCGTAGTAAATATTTTTTGATTATGAATGCATGAACTGAGTATGTTATTATATGCTATGTGATGCATAAAAATTGTTAAAATTGCTGGGCTGTCGAGCTCACCCTTGCAAATAACCACTTTTGCAGGTTAAGGACTCACGGTAAAGATTACGTGCTACTTGATTGATAGAGTTCAATAGTATCCAAGGAGATTGATTTATTTATTTAAATATATGCTCTTGAACCATGTTTAGGTTCTAGGAGATGTACATGATAGTAGTTTACGATGTGTAATACATGTTAAATCGTAAATTTATACTATGTGATGCATAACGGAATTCTAATCGAGATGTAAAAATTTATACAATAATTGGAATAGAATGAATCTTAACATAAATTGATTCAAGGATATGTAATCGATTCAAGTTAAGAAATCAATAAATGATTTTTTTAGAGATTAAAAAAGTTTAAATTATTCAGCGTATTTTTATAACATTGAATATGATGTAAGACAGGAATGGTAAATGACCAAGATTTTAAACTTATAAAAGTTTGGGGTCATTATACAGATCCTGGAGATGGAAAGAATTTATATTCTAAATTGTAATAAGCAAAGTTATATTCATTAAGTTATGAATAAAAGATATAAATAGTTGGACGATAATAGTATTGTGGCGGACCAGATCTGAGGTTCGAATGGACCCGGATTTGGGGGCATCACAGGTATCTTTGGTACTCTTCCAGATTTACGAATAGGGTGTGTTATAATAGGTTCTTCCACTTGGTTAGGTACCTGACTTTGATCCGTAGTATTTTGTGGTTCTTGAACTTCTTCAAGATATATCTTACTCCCACTGACCCCTTCAAGGATAAACTCCTTTTCCAAGAAGGTAGCATGTTTCGCAACAAACACCTTTTGATCAGTTGGATGATAAAAATAATACCTTGATATTTCTATAGGGTATCCCACAAATCTACACTTGTCGGATCTAGTCTGTAACTTATCATTTTCAAACTTTTTGACATAAGCTGGATAACCCCGAGTCTTAACATGCATAAGATTTGGTTTCCTCCTTGTCCATATTTCATATGGGGTCTTAGGGATGGATTTGGTAGGTACTTTGTTAAGTAGGTATGCAGCCGATTCTATGGCATATCCCTAGAAGGAAACTGGAAGGTCGATAAAGCTCATCATGGATCGAACCATGTCCAACAATGTTCAATTTCTCCTTTCAGATACACCATTCATCTGTGGCATCCCTGGTAGAATCCATTGTGAGATTATACCATTTTCTTTGAGACAATTGAGAAATTCACCGCTTAAGTATTCACCACCTTGATCTGATTGAAGAATCTTAATACTTTTGCCAATTTGTTTCTCTACTTCACTTCTGAACTCTTTGAAATTTTCAAATGATTCAAATTTATATTTCATTAAATATACATATCCAAATCTTGAGTGATCGTCAGTGAATGTAATAAAATAAGAATACCTTCCTCGTGCAGTCGTTGTCAAAGGTCCACAGACATCTGTGTATCAACGCTAACAACTCTGTAACTCTTTCTCCTTTTTCACTAAAAGGAGATTTAGTCATTTTTCCCATGAGACAAGATTCACAAGTTGGATATGATTCATAATCCGATAGCTCTAGGAGCCCATCTATATGCAACTTGGATAATCTTATTTGTGACACCCCCAAAATTAGGTATACATCACCCATCTTGAGTCGCCAGATACATGGTACAGAATTCAAATACAACTTAATAATACAACTGTCGTGTACAATACGACAAAACATAAACTGTGAGTTTAAATACAAATATTGTCTACTAGAGATTATACAAACTCAAAAGGAGTCCTCATTACAATTATTATCACACTATTTCACAGAATAGTGAGGACTACTAATGAACCATCTAGGACCATCACTCTGTTCCCCGACTAGTCCCAGCTACGTTCTCATTTCCTGAAGAGAACAGTGAAAGAAAGAGCGAGCTCAACTAGCCCAGTAAGAAATATTATGACTAAGATAATGCAGAATAATTTATCGTTAGCCTTCAACAATGTTAAACTGATAAAATATAATAACTATCAAGTTTATCTGCAGTGGAACAAGCAATCCATTAGAAGAGTCAAGTAGGGAATACAATCTACTATCTTCTATGATTTAAAAGGTTTTTCATCACTTTTATCGCTGGGACTCAGCTTAATAATTAATCCACATCATCGAATCACCCCTGCACTACGGCCAAGGATATTCTTTAGTATCACGACCATGAATTATCCATGCACTACGACTTAAGATAATCATGTTTTCATCAATGATCCTGATCATGTCATAAAACAATTCATCTTTGCACTACGGCTAAAGAGAATCCATAGCTATAATCATACCAAAAACTGTCCATCAATGCACTACGGGCCAATGAGGACTTTTTCCACATCATTTGTAACATTACGGTTATGATTATACCGAATAATCCCTTGTCATAATCATACCAATTAAGTCCATCTATGCACTACAAGCCACATATGACTTTCAATATAATAAACATGAGGATGATGACAATGATATAAGAATTCAATAAAACAAGTTCAAGAATTAATTTATCTAGGAACTGATAACGTCCAAATTGTCAACATGATATTGCTTTGTAGAGTAAAATTCAAGAATGCTCAGAAGAATATTTCCATGAAAAGATACTGGATGAATCGCAAATATCAAGGATATTCCACTAATTACATGGAGTATAGAAGTCAAAACTTTAACCAACTGAGTATAATAAAGAATGGAATAACAAAAGAAATCACCATGCATACGGTATTAGCATATACGAGTTATTCCAATGTAATAATAATAATCGGAATCAGTCAAAGTAAATTGCACCGACCGGTGATATTCTAACGAATAATAAATAATGGAACCAGTCCCAAGGTAAAATGCATGTAGACGGTGATATTCCAAATGTAATAATAAAGAATGGAATATTAGAAGAATTTCACCATGTATGCAAATTATTTTGCATGACAAAAGTTATTCCAACATAATAATAAAGAATGGAATAATGTAAGAATTTCACCAAGTATAGGGTAGTCCACAGATACAAAGTTATTCCAATGTAATAATAAAGAATGGAATAATGTAAGTTCTCTTCATAAATAAGAAATAAAGAGTACCCTTACGAGTACAACAAATAATATTCCCTACCTTAAAAAGAAGAGTACTGGATATAGAAGTAGTGAAGTAGCAGAACACTTTTCTTCTTTCTCTCTAGAGTTTCTTTCTCTAGAGTTTTAGTGAATTCGTAAGAAAATAATGAAGGAATGAGCTTTTATTTATAGAAAAATGGAATACATAGTAACTAACTCATGAACGGTCCAGATTGATTTACTTTAATTTGACGGTCCATATTTAAAGCAAAATCTTTTTAATAAAATATAATATATTCTATTTATAATCTAATAAAACGAATAACTTTATAAACAATTTTACTATGCAAACACTATGCAGTACTTATGCAAACACTATGCATAATAAAATATAATATATTCTAATTATTGTCTAATAAAACAAATAATTTTATAAAAGTATTTTGTTTTATATAAAAAGATTTTACTATACAAAACACTATGCAACACTATGCATAATAAAATATAATATATTCTATTTATAGAATAACTTTATAAAAGTATTCTATTTTATTACATTAATAATACCAAAATAAAACAAAACTGAGTGACTTATCACATAAGCATCAATAACCAATACCGTGTGCTACTATGCAACCACACGTATTACTGTTCTTTTACTACCGAGTAGTTCAACATTATTAACGGTAAAACTTTCGCCGTTATTTTCATAAAGTATTTTTATCATTTTTTCAATCCGACAATAATTCTATTGTGGGGTCCACCAATGATTGTGCCGTTGCACGAATATTCCCTGATAAAACAAATATTCCCCGACCAATTGAATATAATATGACAACTTGCATACTTTACAAAATTTATAAATACTACCCACAACTATAACATTATCTCAAATCCACACCATAATATTAAAAACAAATATTTTGAAAAAAATTAAATCTTTATTCATAAAAACTGGGATCTCACAATCTCCCCTCCTTATGAAATTTCGCCCTCGAAATTTACGTACGTACCTGGTATGCCAAAGAGGTGAGGATCCCTTGACTTCATTTCAGATTCTAATTCTTGAGGTATAACCTTTGTGCGTCGAATATGATCCTTCTTATCCAAGATGTTAACACGTATCTCCTCATACGTTAAATCTTCTGCTATCTCGTCCGGTTCTAAATTAATAATGTGGTTCGGGTCGTCCATATATTTATGTAACATCGATACGTTAAAAATGTTATGAACACGTGACATACTTGGCGGTAAAACGAGTCTATAGGCCACAGTTCCTACTTCATCAAGGATTTCAAATGGGCCAATTAAATTGAGGGTTGAGATTTCCTCTCTTCGTCGATTCTTGCTTCTAGAATAACGCCCTCTTGAACCTTCTTATTCACATTCATCAGCTCTGAGTATGTAGCTTGAGCGGCTTTAACTTTATCGATTAAAGTCGATTCTAATCGTATATTCATTATCTTCACGTGGGTTCATATATTCACACTTGTAAGTGCATACGATCTTCTACTCAACGCGTCAGCTACCACGTTCGCTTTTCCACGATGGTATGGTACGATCATAATCTTTAACAGCTCGAGCCAACGTCTTTGGCGCATGTTACGTTCGCTTTAGTTGAATAAATGTTTAAGGGTTTTTAGAAATGGATTTTGTACTTGGGTCAATACAAAATTCGATTTCACGCTCTAGGGGTAGGCTAAGAAGTCTTTAAGAATACGTCAGGAAATTTATTAACAATAGAAATATCAT
Organism: Panax quinquefolius; assembly: GCA_020205615.1. NCBI lineage: Eukaryota > Viridiplantae > Streptophyta > Magnoliopsida > Apiales > Araliaceae > Panax > Panax quinquefolius. Next base: position 64,962,293 of record CM035174.1, on the reverse strand, counting down.
TCAAAACTGTGACCCTCATCCAAGACTTGGATAGTACGTCACATTGATACCTATCAACTTGTCATCGTCATTCACGACATCGCCTACAGAAAGTCTGGTTTCGGGGCATTCTACACAAGAAAGTTAACAACGAAAGGACCGGGGCTCTTTACTTATGGCTTGATATGACAATGATTGACTTTAGTGGTTTGGTTGCTTGAATTCGCATAACAGGTTGGTTAAGAATATGAAAGCTAACAACCTTACGAAAAGCATGATGAGTAGTTAACCAATCTATTCCTAAAATCACATTAAAGGCAAGTATTTGAACAAGATTTATAAATAGTGGAGGTAACGAAGGTTTCTCCCAACAGATATATCAAAGTCTAACTTATCCGGAGTTAACTTCAAACATTGAACACAACTAGGTGAAATAAAAGAGTGGATAGAACTGGTATCTAATAAGGTATAAACTTCGCAAGAGTTTATCATTAACTTACCCGTAATAACTTTGTTCGGGTTCCTCGACAAACGCTCTCACCTAAACTACTGGATTTGACTTTGCTATAGGGTACATTCCACCCTTAAGTGCTTCGTCCCATTCCTGATCCATGATTTGAATCATTATTCTTCGATCTATATCGAATTGGGGTTGAACTCTATGCACAGGGTAATTCCGAATTCGATGTTGGATTCTCCCAATTGTTGTCCAAAAAGAAAAATTCATTTCATCTATTTTGGCTTTATTGGATCGGACGTCTTTTTCTATAATATCTACACGTCGTGCGGCTTTTACCCATGCGTCATCTATTCTCCTTCGTTCATTTGTTTCCGCTTTCATCAGAACTTTGATCATAGCATTCTCAGATTCCAGCTCTAATATCTTATACTCTGCCAAAGAGTGCTTCTGTTCAAGCATCGCATATCGAGTAACACAATTTTGAATGGTTGCATCTCTTTGCTCCACGCATCACCGCCGTTCTTCACTTTCGCTCCTCTAACTCATGAATAAGATTTTTAATGCTAAATTTTGATCATAAAATTCTTCTAATAAATTCTTCTCGTGTTCCTCTTCTTCCTCTTCTTTCACTCTCGGCCTACCTCTCAACTAGCTCTTGATCTGCAACTATTAGTTCTTCACGCACCACGTAGATATCTCTAATTTCTTCTTCGTCTGACATACATTAACCTGGTTAGTGATTAAAGGTGTCTCAACCGGTCTCATGTGCTTCATTGCTTATCTCAACATTTTCGGATGCCATTTGCAAATACTGCCACAAAACAAAGGTTAATTGACATGTAACACATTATCCATATACTCTGACCGACCAATTAAATATCAAATAAACTTAGGTAGGTCATACTAGCGAAGGAATTCCCTGTCTCTCCCCTCCAAGTTCTAGTCTCACATCTTAGCCAGAGATTATATCCCTAAGCTCTGATACCAACTGTGAAGCCCCCAAAATAGGGTATACATCACCCATCTTGAGTCGCCAGATACATGGTACAGAATTCAAATACAACTTAATAATACAACTGTCGTGTACAATATGACAAAACATAAACTGTGAGTTTGAATTCAAATATTGTCTACTAGAGATTATATAAACTCAAAAGGAGTCCTCATTACAATTATTATCACACTATTTCACAGAATAGTGAAGACTACTAATGCACCATCTAGGACCATCACTGCTTCCCGACTAATCCCATTACGCTTCTCATTTCACAAGAGAACAAAGTGAAAGAAAGGGTGAGCTCAACTAGCCCAAAGAAGAAATATTATGACTAAGATAATGCGAATAATTTATCGTTAGCCTTCAACAGTGTTAAACTGATAAAATATAATAACTATCAAGATTAACTGCAGCGGAACAAGAAATCCATTAGAAGATTCAAGTAGGGAATACAATCTACTATCTTCTATGATTTAAAAGGTTTTTCATCACTTTTATCATTGGGACTCGACAATAATAAATAATCCACATCATCGAATCACCCCTCGCACTACTACCAAGGATATTCTTTAGTATCATTACGACCACGAATTATCCATGCACTACGACTTAAGATAATCATGTTTTCATCAACTATCCCTGATCATGCCATAAAAGAATTCATCTTTGCACTACGGCCAAAGAGAATCCATAGCCATAATCATAACAAAAACTGTCCATCAATGCACTATGGGCCAAATGAGGACTTTTACCACATCATTCGTAACATTACTACCATGATTACAACACGCATGTGATATTCCAATGTAATAATAAAGAATGGAACCCGGTCCAACAGAAAAGCGCATGCATGTGATATTTCTAATGTAATAATAAAAATGGAATATTAGAAGAATTTCACCAAGTATAGGGTAGCTCACAGTGATACAAAGTTATTCCAATGTAATAATAAAGAATGGAATAATGTAAGTTCTCTTCATAAATAAGAAAGAAAGAGTACCCCTTACGAGTACAACAAATAATATTCCCTACCTTAAAAAGAAGAGTACTGGATATTGAAGTAGTGAAGTAGCAGAACACTTTTCTTCTTTCTCTCTATAGTTTCTCTCTCTAGAGTTTCAGTGAATTCGTAAGAAAATAATGAAGGAATGAACTTCTATTTATAGAAAAATGGACTGCATAGTAACTAACTCATAAACGGTCCAGATTGATTTACTTTAATCTGACGGTCCATATTTAAAGCAAAATCTTTTAAATAAAATATAATATATTCTATTTATAATCTAATAAAACGAATAACTTTATAAAAGATTTTACTATGCAAATACTATGCAGGCACTATGCAAACACTATGCATAATAAAATATAATATATTCTAATTATTGTCTAATAAAACAAATAACTTTATAAAAGTATTTTGTTTTATATAAAAAGATTTTACTATGCAAAATACTATGCAAACACTATACAACACTATGCATAATAAAATATAATATATTCTATTTATAGAATAACTTTATAAATGTATTCTGTTTTATTACATTAATAATACCAAAATAAAACAAAACTGAGTGACTTATCACATAAGCATCAATAATCAATATTGTGTGCTACTATGCAACCACACGTATTACTGTTCTTTTACTACCGAGTAGTTCAACATTATTAACGGTAAAACTTCCGCCGTTATTTTCATAAAGTATTTTTGTCGTTTTCTCAATCCGACAATAATTCTATTGTGGGGTCCACCAATGATTGTGCCGTTGCACGAATATTACCTAATAAAACAAAAATTCCCCGACTAATCGAATATAATATGACAACTTGCATACTTTGCAAAATTTATAAATATTACTCACAACTATAACATTATCTCAAATCCACACCATAATATTAAAAACAAATATTTCGAAAAAAATTAAATCTTTATTCATAAAATATGGGGTCTCACATTATTTCATTAATATGACCAAGTCTATAGTGCTACATATAGGTATAATTAACATCATCTCCTTTCCTTTTATTAGTTCATTCAATTTGAAATATATTTTCATACAAGTCAAGTATATAAAGTCCATTTTGCAAATTACCAACACCATATAAAACATTATTATTATAAATAGAACAACTTTTGTTCTTTATTATAATGTCAAAACCATCCATATCCAATACAAAAATTGAAATAATGGTTTTAATGATATTCAGAACAAAATAATAATTATTTAAATAAATAAACTTGCCCATAGGTAATGCTAAACAATAAGTCCCTACAGCTAATTCAATAACCTTTTCTCCATTTCCCACTCGTAGGACAACCTCATCCTTGCTCAACTTTCTACTTCTGACTAGTCCCTGCATATTATTACATATGTGAGAACCACAACCGGTATCCAATACCCAAGTAGAAGATTGACTTTCAGAAAAATTAATTTCAATTATAAACAAACCTTGATTAGGATTCGAAGCTTCTTCTGCTTTTGCTCTGCAAGATAATCCTTGTAGTTCCTCTTCTAGTGACCCGTCTTGTTGCAATAGAAGTAAATTCCATTGCTAGTTGGATCAGGTTTCTTTTGATCCTTCACTTTCATCTTACCCTTAACCTTCTTGGATTTCTTCTTTTGAGAAGATACCTTGGGCCTCTTCCTTTTCTTGGAAGAATCATCCACTATTAAGACATGGTTCTTCTTGGATGGGAAGTGACCTTCAGCAGTTTTCAACATGTTAAGTAACTCAGGCAAGCTGAAGTCCAACTTATTCATGTGAAAATTCACAACAAATTGTGAGAAGATGTCAGGGAGTAACTGCAAGATCAAATCTTGACTCAACTCCCCATCCATGACGAACCCAAGCTCTCCAAGACGTTTAATCAAATTAATCATCTTTAGGACATAAGTCTCAACAATAGTGGCCTCAGTCATCCGATCTCGGAAGAGCTCCTTAAATATTTCATATCTAGCAGTCCTACTTTGTTCACCATACAGCTCTTGCAGGTGCAGTAGCATAGTAAGAGCATCCATGGTTTCATGCTGACGCTGAAGCTCATTACTTGTAACAACCCGGGTCAAATCCCGAGTCCGGAACAAATCTTGGGTCAAATCCCAAGTCCGAATCGAATCAAATCCATCAAAATAAGGCATCAAACTACTGACCCAATAGTATCTTGTTGGGTCAACTTAGCCCACCACAGGCTCCTCCAAAAGGTCATGACTTGAAGGTACTATTGGTAGTAACTTATTTCCTTATATGCAGACAAATTTTTCCCCTATCTTCCGATGTGGGACTGGGGTGTTACAAACTCCCCCACTTAAATTGCTGACGTACCCGTCAGAACCGATCACACACACAACCCAAAGATCTTTGCCTCTCTAGCTATTGTGGGATAATACCGGCTGGCTTCGTGTCCCCACCTCTGGACCTCCATCTCTCCATTGTGGGATAATACCACCAGCATTCGTGTCCCCACCTTCGGCAACCCGATCAATGACCTGACCCGAGCTTTCGATAGTCAGCTTTGATACCATATGTAACAACCCGGGTCAAATTCCGAGTCCGAAACAAATCTTGGGTCAAATCCTAAGTCCGGATCGAATCAAATCCATCAAAATAAGTCCTCAAACTACTGACCCAATAATATCTTCTTGGGTCAACTTAGCCCACCACAGGCTCACCCAAAAGGTCATTACTTAAAGGTACTATTGGTAGTAACTTATTTCCTTATATGCAGACAAATTTTTCCCCTATCTTCCGATGTGGGAATGGGGTGTTACATTACTCATGGATGCGAGCAAGATGCATTGAGCCACAGATGCATAATCTTGCCAATGTTTAAAAGTAGCAATCTCTTTCTCAAAGGCTGTCTCTGCAACTTTTGTTGGTATGGGAGAATTTAGGACATAAGAAATCTTTTCAGCAGTGAGGACAATTCTCAGATTCCTTAACCAGTCCATGTAATTTAGTCCGGTCAATTTGTTAGCATCAAGTATGATGTGCAATGAAATTAGTGAGTGCGACATTTTCAAATTTTTGCATGTGAAAAAACAACATTTTAGCAAACATTCATTTAATTAATCTATTTTACAAAAATAAATTAGGTCTTATTTTATATTGGTATCTCCCACTATTTTCTTCAAACTATATTACCCTCATCTATATAGTTCGGCAAAATCTAATTAAAGTTTTTACTAGTGAGAATAAGGATCTCATTTTAAATATATATAGTCTTGTGGTGACACAACAAACTATATATAAACAAAAAGGTAGACAACTCTTTGTCAATTATATCATCATCTAACTCCATATCTTTTGTCTCTTAGATTATTTTGATCAAGTGGTGGCACATCCGAATCAAAATTATCTAAGTTAAGTCCAACCTAGCACTTCCATATATTTCAAAAAGAAAAATATTATCCTTGTAGTGACACAACAAAATAATATTGTTCAATTTTCTTTATAAGAATCAAATGTGATAAATTAACATCTTAAATACTTAATACTTATCTTGTGGTGACACAACAAACTCATATTAAATATTTAATTGTGACGCCCCCAAAATAGGTATACATCACCTATTCTGAGTCGTCAAATACATGGTACAGAATACAAATATAACTTAATTATACAACTGTCGTGTAAAGTACGACAAAACATAAGCTGTGAGTTTTAATACAAATATTGTCGTCTAGACAATATAAAAACTCCAATTCAATATTATTACATTTATTTTCCACTATTTCACTGAATAGTGAGGACTACTAATGCTATCATCTGGCCTGTCACTCCGTTCTCCGACTAGTCACTGCTACATTCTCATTTCTTGAAGAGAACAATAAAAGTAAAAGGGTGAGTTCAACTAGCCCAGTAGGAAATATTATGACTAAGATAATGCGAATATATTATCGTTAGCCTTCAACAAAGTGTTAAACCGATACAATATAACAACCATCAAGTTTAATCTGCGGTAACAAGCAATCCATTAAAAGAGTCAAGTAGAGAATAAAATCTACTATCTTTTTATGATTTAAAAGGTTTTTCATCACTTTTATCATTTGGGACTCGACAATAAATAATCCACATCATAGAATCTCCCCTGCACTACGGCCAAAGATATTCTTTAGTATCACGACCACAATTATCAATGCACTACGGGCCAAGAATATTTGTGTATTCAATAATGGTCATGATCATGCCAACAACTATCCATCAATGCACCATGGGCCATTGAGGACTTTTACCACATCATTTGTAACATTACGATCATGATTACACCGAATAATCCCTGGTCATAATCATACCAAGTCCATCTATGCACTATAGGCCACGTATTGACTTTCAACAAAATATAAACATGAGGATGATGACAATGATATAAGAATTCAATAAAACAAGTTCAAGAATTATTTTATCCGTGATCTAATAACGTCCAAATTGTCAACATGATACCGCTTTTGTAGAGTAAAATTCAAGAATGCTCGTAAGAATATTTTCATGAAAAGATACTAGATGAAGCGCAAATATCAAGGATATTCCACTAATTTCATGGAGTATAGAAGTCAAAACTTTAACCAACTGAGTATAATAAGGAATGGAATAACAAAAGAAATCACCAGGCATGCAATAGATCGCACAGGCAGGTTATTCCAATGTAATAATAAATAACGGAATCGGTCCCGTAAAGCGCATGCGATATGATATTCAACCAAATAATAATAAAGACGGAATCGAGTCCGATGTAAAACGCATGCATGTGATATTCCAATGTAATAATAATGAAGACGGAATCGTCCGGCGTAAAACGCATGAACATGATATTCCAACAAAATAATAAAGATTTTAATCGTGTCCCACAGAAAACGCATGCATGTGATATTCCAATGTAATAATAAAGACGGAACCAGTCCAATGTAGAACGCATGCATGTGATGTTCCAAATGTAATGATAAAAAATAGAACAACGTAAGAATTTTACCAAGTATAGGGTAGCTCTGCATATATCTGAAGTTATTCCAATGTAATAATAAAGAATGGAATAACGTAAGTTCTCTTCATAGATAAGAAATAAATAATACTCCCTACCTTTAGAAAAATTGATATCTTTGGAATAGTGAGGTAGCGAGACTTCTTCTTCTTTCTATAATTTCTCTCTATAATAATCGCTCTAAAGCTTTTGTGAATTGGTGAGAAATGAAGGAAGAATGAGCTTCTATTTATAGAAAAATATAGTTTCGATAATTGCACGTTTTGCGGCTCGAAAAATTACAGTACAATACCTCCAACTTTTCCTTTATTTTTAATTTAGTCATGGAAGTATTATCAATCTTGCACCAACTCCCCTAATAGTAAATAATGTGATTCAATAGTAAATTATGTGAATCAATAGTTTTAGACATGTGAAAATACGAATTACAGTATAGTACCTCTATCTATACCTCCATTTTTAACTTAGTCATGCAAGTATTATCAATCTTGCACCAACTCCACTAATAGTAACAAGAATGTGAAACAATAGTATACACATGTGAACAAATAGTTATAATCATGTGAAATAATAACAATCAATTGCTCATTTATCCGGTTAAATACCCGATTGGTCAATATAACCTCCAGACATTAATTATTATCGAAATAATTGTCGATTTTCACTAACACAAATAATTCCAGCACAATGAAACCATTTTTATCAAAAATATAAATTTTGAAATTTTGAAGTTTGACTTTTCTCAAAAAAGTCAACTGTTAACTTTTTGACCAAATAGTGAATTCCGAAAAATTTTGTGTTTATAGACTATTTGTACTAATTTCATCGTTCCGGACTTGAATATCACGTCCGCGTCTCCAAATTCAACTCCGAACACAACTTCAATTTTAATAACATTCATCATTAATATTATAACTCGCAATATTTATCAACCAGTGTCGCTCCTGGAAAAGAGGGACTTTCCAATAAGGATTTCACCCTATCAAGCCGCAATTAGGTGACCAAACCTCTCCTTGATGTAACTTCTAGACATTGTAAATATTACAATTTAATAATATGAATAACTTTGTCGTCTCAATTATTGATTTAATAAAATAACATATTATGCGATGATATCTATGACAATAATCGAATCAATAATATGAGAGATGTGATCGCAAAGAATTCTCGTAGCAATAATTGAGTATAACCGAGTGACTTCTCACGTAAGCATCAATAATCAATACCGTAGCTACTATGCAACCACGCCAGACATCGTACTTTTTACTACCGGGTAGTTCAACAGTTAACGGTAGTTCAAAGAGGTGATGAGGATACTTTGATTTCATTTCAGATTCTAACTCCCGGGTCATTTCCTCAACATCGTGGTTTCTCCACAAAACTTTGACTTGAGGTATAACCTTGGAGCGTAGAATATATTCCTTCTTATCCAAGATTTTAACAGGAACCTCTTCATACGTTAAATCTTCCTCTATTTTGTCCGGTTCTAACTCAATAATGTGGTTCGGGTCTTTCACATATTTACGTAACATGGATATGTGAAAAATGTTATGAACATGAGATATACTTGGCGGTAACGCAAGTCTATAGGCCACAGATCCTACTCGATCGAGGATTAAAAATGTGTCAATGAATCGAGGATTGAGCTTTCCTCTCTTTCCAAATCTTGTAACTCCTTTCCATGGAGCAACACGTAACAACACATGATCTCCAATATCGAATTCTACGTCCTTTAGATGAAGATCAACATAACTCTTTTGTCGATCTTGTGTTGTTTTTATACGTTGTCGGATCATTTGAATCTTTTCCGCAGTCATACGTACCAACTCTGGTCCCAACAACTTTGCTTCACCCACCTCATCCCAGCATACTAGAGAACGACACTTTCTTCCATACAACGCCTCGAATGGAGCCATGCCAATACTTGCTTGATAACTGTTGTTGTAGGAAAACTCCACCAATGGTAAGAACTTGTCCCAACTTCCCTTAAAGTCAAGGACACAGAGTCTTAATAGATCTTCAAGAGTTTAAATCGTCCTCTCCGACTGCCCGTCCGTCTGAGGATGATATGCCGAGCTAAATCGTAAATCCGTGCCCATAGCTTTTTGCAAACTAACCCAAAATCTTGAAGTAAATCTTGGGTCTCGATCAGAAACTATGAATACTGACATACCATGCAATCTTACAACCTCGTTTATGTACATACGAGCAAGACGTTCAAGTGTATAAGTTTCTCGTATCGATAAGAAATGAGCAGACTTGGTCAATCTATTAACAATGACCCAAATCGCATCTATGCCTTGAGAAACTTTGGGAAGACCGGTAACAAAATCCATAGTAATGTGCTCCCACTTCCATTCTGGAATTTCAAGCGGTTGCAATGGACCATTTGGTACTTGATGCTCCGCTTTAACTCGTTGACAAATTAGACACCTTGAGATAAATAGCGCTATCTCTCTCTTCATATTGCTCCACCAAAATATATGACGAAGATCACGATACATTTTGGTACTCCCAGGATGGATTGCAAACGGTGTGTTGTGCGCCTCCATCATGATTTTATACTTTAAATCAGGGTCGTTAGGAACACAAAGTCTGGAGTTGACTCGAAGTATTCCTTCTTCATCGATTCTTGCTTCCCAAGGCATAGCACCTTCTTGCACTTTTTCTTCCTCATACGCATCGACTCCGGATCAGAACTTGAGCAACTTTAACTTTATCAATTAAAGCCTCGGTTCTACTCAGATATTCGCCATCATCACATGGGTCCCTGAGTCTTTAACTCTATCTCCATCCTTTGCAAGTCACACAAAATGGGCTTTTATGTTGTGAATATTGCACTGCATTGCATATATGATCTTACTACTCAATGCGTCGCCTACCACGTTAAACTTTTCCGTGATGGTATTGGATGGTATGATTATAATCTTTCAACAGTTCAAGCCAACGTTGTTGTCGCATGTTGAGTTCCTTTTGAGTGAAGAAATATTTGAGGCTTTTACGATCCGTAAAGATCTCCACTTTCTCTTCATACAAGTAATGCCTCCAAATTTTAAGTGCGAAGACAACAGCTGCCAACTCTAGATCATGAGAAGGATAATTCCTCTTATATTCTTTGAGTTATCTTGAGGCATAGGTTATGACCTTCCCATGTTACATGAGAACACATCCTAACCCTTTGCCCGAAGCATCATTGTAGATGACAAATCCCTCCGAACCAGATGGTATTGTCAGAACAAGTGCTGTAATGAGTCTCCTTTTGAGTTCTTGAAAACTCTTCTCACATTCCTCGCTCCAACTGAACTTTGTATCTTTCCGAATCAGCTGAGTTAATGGAGTAGCGATTCGAGAAAATCCTTCCACGAATCTCCGATAATAACCAGCTAAACCGAGAAAGCTACGTACTTCGGTCACTGATTTGGGTTGCTCCCAGCTTTGAATAGCTTCAATCTTTATCGGGTCAACGGATATTCCATGACTTGATACTACGTGCCCAAGGAATGCTACTTCCTCAAGCAAGAACTCGCATTTCTTTAACTTGGCATAAAGCTTATATTCACGAAGCTTTTGGAGTATCAGCCTCAAGTGTTGCTCATAATCTTCACGGCTTTTGGAATAAATAAGGATGTCATCAATAAAGACGACCACAAAGTGATCCAAATATTTCTTGAATACTCGGTTCATCATATCCATGAAGGCAGCAGGAGCATTAGTCAATCCAAAAGACATGACTAAGAATTCATAATGCCCGTACCGAGTTCTGAAGGTAGTCTTTGGAATATCCTCAGTTTTAACCTTCAGTTGATGATATCCAGAACGAAGATCGATCTTTGAAAAAAATTATTGTCCTTGTAACTGATCAAACAGGTCATCAATACGTGGCAATGGGTACCAATTTTTGATGGTGATATGATTCAACTCCCGATAATCAATACAAAGTCGCATACTCCCATCTTTCTTCTTCACGAATAGAACATGAGCACCCCAAGGAGATGTACTAGGACGAATGAAACCAATGTCTAACAATTCCTGCAATTGGGTCTTTAACTCCTGAAGTTCAATAGGAGCCATTCGATATGGGGTTTTAGAAATGGGTTTTGTACCGGGTTCAAGGTCGATACAAAATTCAACTTCACGCTCTGGAGGTAGGCCAGGAAGTTCTTCAGGGAATACGTCAGGAAATTTATTAACAACAGAAATATCCTTCAAATCTGACGTATTTTTGTTTAAATCCGTGACATGAGCTAAGAAAGCTTGACATTCGTTTTTCAATAAACGAATAGCTTTATGGCTTGAGATGACCGTGATTGATTTTAATGGTTTGGTCGCTTGAATTACATAAATAGGTTTATTAGGAATATGAAAGCTAACAACCTTACGAAAACAATCAATTTTAGCATGATGAGTAGTTAACCAATCAATCCTAGAATCACGTCCAAATACAAGTATTTTTAAGGAGATAAGATCGACGGTGTAACGTGCGATTCTGGATTTGAATCAAACAAGACTTATAAATAGTGGATGTAATGAAGGTTTCTCCTAATGCAGTTTCAACAGATAAGTCAAAGTCTAATTTCTTTGGAGTCAAATTTAAACGTTGAGCGCAAGTAGGAGAAATAAAAGAATGGGTAGAACCGGTATCAAATAAGGTATAGACTTCACTAGAGTTTATGATAAGATTACCCGTGATAACCTCGTTCGGGTTCCTTGCTTTCTGAGAGGTCACAACAAACGATCTCCCTTGCACTACCGGCTTTGACTTTTCTGGGACGGCCTTTGGTGCCTCCATCCTAGCTGAATTTGTCTTCGGTGAACGACAAAATCGAGCTAAGTGACCTTCTCTTCCATAATTATAACATGCTTTGACTAACATCGCCATGGTTTGGATTGATGTGTCCCTCCCTCCACATTTGAAGCATATGATAGGTGGTCGTTCTCCTCCTTAACAACGGGTCTTTGGTGTTGACGCCTTTCCATCATTGTTGAATCTCCTTTTCTTGAAATGTCCATTTTATTGTCTTGGCTATGATTACCACCGTGGTTACCATTTCTCGCATGTTGATTCCTCCACGTTTGTTGTCACCGCTTCATGATCAAGTACCACCGGTATTTTCATTCTTTGCTTTCTCTTGGTTGCATTGACTCGTTATCACGCTCCAACAACTGAGCCCTATTTACAACATCTGAATACAAACACAGTTTATGAGAAATAAGATATTGTCGTATCTCCGATTTCAAACCTCTTAAAAACATTCGGGTCATTCGCTCCTCATTATCAACCAAATGGGATGCAAACCGGGATAACTCCGCAAATTTAGCCTCGTATTATGACACGGTCATATTGTTTTGTTCCAACTTGATAAACTCCACCTCCTTCATGTGACGAATACTTTCGGGAAAGTATAGGTCGTTGAACAGCTCTTGGAACTTCTCCCAAGACATCTTGAGTGTGTCAGGCGTGGTACGTTTTACAGATTCCCACCAGTAATCTGCCTCTTCACGCAACATAAAGGTGGCGAAGGGAACCTTTTGTTCCTCGGAGCATCCCAAGACATCAAATATCGTGGTTATCAGCTTTATCCATGCTTCCGCCTTAAATGGTTTTGGCTCTCCAATAAACTCCGGTGGTCCCAGCTCCTTGAACTGTTTGGCGGTGACCATCTGAGAGTTGTCAGTGTTTCCACCTGCATTTTGGATAGGAGCTGCTCTCGTCTGATGTTGCATGAATTGCATGAAGCCTCAGAACATTCCATCGTTCATCATTTAGTCAGTGTTATTGTTTGCATGAGGATTGTCGCCTTCCTGATGCACATTGTCCTGGTTATTGATCTGTGGAGACTCAACGGTCTCCTGTGCTCCATTGATGTTCTCAACATTCTCGGATGTCATTTTCAAATACTGCCACAAAACAAGGGTAAATTGACATGAAACATATTATCCCTACACTCTGACTGACCAATTAAATACCAAATAAACTTAGGTAGGTTATAGTAGCAAAGAAATTCCCCGTCTCTCCCTTCCTAGTTCTAGTCTCACATCCTTGCCAGGGATCATATCCCTAAGCTTTGATACAAACTGTGACGCCCCCAAAATAGGTATACATCACCTATTCTGAGTCGTCAAACACATGGTACAGAATACAAATACAACTTAATTATACAACTGTCGTGTAAAGTACGACAAAACATAAGCTGTGAGTTTTAATACAAATATTGTCGTCTAGATAATATTCAAACTCAAATTCAATATTATTACATTTATTTTCCACTATTTCACTGAATAGTGAGGACTACTAATGCTATCATCCGCCCGCTCACTCCATTCCCCGATTAGTCCTCGCAACGTTCTCATTTCACAAGAGAACAATAAAAGTAAAAGGGTGAGCTCAACTAGCCCAATGAGGAAATATTATGACTAAGATAATGCGTAATATATTATCGTTAGCCTTCAACAAATGTTAAACCGATACAATATAACGTACCATCAAGTTTAATCAGTAGCGGAACAAACAATCCATTAAAAGAGTCAGTAGAGAATAAATCTACTATCTTTTATGATTTAAAAGGTTTTCATCACTTTTATCATTGGGACTCGACAATAAATAATCCACATCATAGAATCACCCCGCACTCTACGCCAAGGATATTCTTTAGTATCACGACCACAATTATCCATGCACTACGGGCCAAGAATATTTGTGTATTCAATAATGGTCATGATCATGCCAACAACTGTCCATCAATGCACCACGGGCCAATAAGGACTTTTACCACATCATTTGTAATATTACGGTCATGATTACACCGAATAATCCCTGGTCCTAATCATACCAAGTCCATCTATGCACTATAGGCCACAGATGACTTTTAATAAAATATAAACATGAGGATGATGACAATGATATAAGAATTCAATAAAACAAGTTCAAGAATTATTTTATCCAGGATCTAATAACGTCCAAATTGTCAACATGATACTGCTTTGTAAAGTAAAATTCAAGAATGCTCGTAAGAATATTTCAATGAAAAGATATCTTTGGATGAAGCGCGCAAATATCAAGGATATTCCACTAATTTCATGGAGTATAGAAGTCAAAACTTTAACCAATTGAGTATAATAAGGAATGGAATAACAAAAGAAATCACCAGGCATGCGATAGAATCATAGCAGCAGCGAGTTATTCCAATGTAATAATAAATAACGGAATCGGTCCCATGTAAAACGCATGCATGAGGATATTCCAACAAAATAATAAAGATTTTAATCAGTCCCATGAGAAACGCATGCATGTGATATTCCAATGTAATAATAAAGAAGGAATCGGTCCCATGTAAAATGCATGAGCGTGATATTCCAATGAATAATAAAGATAGAACCAGTGTCCGGCGTGAAAACGCATGCATGTGATGTTCAAACAGTAATGATAAAAGTTAGAACAATGGAAGAATTTTACCAAGTATAGGGTAGCTTGCGCGTGATACTGAGTTATTCCAATGAAATAATAAAGAATGGAATAATAGAAGTTCTCTTCATAGATAAGAAAGAAATAATACTCCTATGTAAGACCCCAAATTATTAATAAATGAAATTTATTTTCTCTATTTATTATTTTGAAATAGTAAGGGTTGATTTGATTAATGTGGATAGTTATGGGTAAAATACGCAAATATTTCAATAAGCAAGTGGTTATAAAATATTCATTATTATTTGGGAATATTCGTTTGGTCGTGGAATATTCGTCATTGTTTGGAAATATTCGTAATGCGACAGCGCCAGATCTTTTTATGGGCCCCATAACTGAAAAAGCGATTGGAAGAAGAAAACAACAAATATAAGTTATTTATAAATAACTTGGCGTAGTTATTACCAATTAATCTTGTTGGAATACCCGGTTTAAAACACACTAATCGCGTTGTTGAACAAGTGAGTACGGTATTGCACCAATTATTGATTCTTACGTAAGAAGGCACTTTCAATAATTGTTACGATAATTACTTATCAAAGATTTTATTTTATTGATTCAATAATTGCGCATTGATATTTTATATTATTGTTGTTTCAATAAATTGTCATTACACAAAGATTTTCCATTATCTGAGACAATAATTCATATTATATGAATAATATTATTGGATAACATTTTTGGCAATGTCTAGAAAGTTCGCTAAGGAGAGGTTTGGTCACCTAATTGCAAGGCTTGAAGAAGAGAGAGATCCTTATTAGAAAGCCCCTCTTTCCTGAACTACCGTTGCAAGATCTTGTGATTCTGTAATATTATTTGTGAATAATTAATTATTGATTTATATGATGAGGAAAATATTGATTTTATGTGGATATAGATGGAGAAAATTTTTAATGTGACAATTGTTGAAAATTAATATTTTATCTTTTTCTGATAAAATAATTCATTTAAATATATTATTATATTTTAATAATATATTAACGGTGATATTTTTATAATGAATGTGGGATATATGAGTATATGAGGAGGAAGAGTATTTTTGTGGCATTAAATGTTTAACACATATTTTGTGTGTTGGTGGACACAATTATTGACCGAAATTTGATTATAGCATGTAAAATCGCATCGTTTATGGATTTCGGTCAATTTACTTTGGAATTTGGAAAACTTCCTTCTACAAAGTTGTAGATAATGGAATTTCCTATGAAAAGTTATGAGTTTTGAATTTTTTACGATAAAAGGGCTATTTATCATGAATTATTGAAGTTCAAGTCTCAAATAATTGATTTTGGAAGTTTAAAATATTTAAAATAGGAAAAACGTTTTTGGAATGTTTAGGTGGCCTCATTTAACATGTGTAGGAGCTGAATTCAGTTGGCAAGTGTAAAATGATGAGGTTTTGGAAAATATATATTAATATTATATTAAATTTTCGCTTTGGTGTTCTAAGCGAATTTCCTATAAATAGGGTGCTTAGGTTAGAATTGAAAATCACACCGTAAATGTAAAGTTTTCTCTCTATATTATCGAGTATTCTTGTGAGTATTTTGAGTATACTTTGAGTATTGCTATACGGTGCAAGTTCAAGTCATAGCCTATATCCTGTGTTTCAACTAAAGTCTTTGTCTTTCGAGGTAAGGGATGTTATTTTTATTCAAAAATGATATTATTTCTTCAATATCATTATGCCAAAATATTTGTTGGAAATTTTTATCAAATTTAGAACTTTTTCATGTCGGGGTTACTATTCATGAGTTACTATTCACGAGTTACTATTCACGAGTACTATTCACGAAACGTGAAGATGTTTTTTGTGAAATTTCTATCTTTTGGTGTCGGAGTTACTATTCACGTATACGACACTATTCACGAATACGACACTATTCACCAAAAAATGAAATTTCTTCTTTTTGTCCAAAATATCTATTATGGATACTAGCTTTGATTGTATACATGTTTTGATCATTCTTGAATTCTACTCCACTCTGATTACTTATGAAGTATTTTTGAACTTGGATTGTTTAAAATACGAATCCTTAATATTTGTTCTTTTGTTTCACTGGATTCGTTTCCTTTAAAATATTTTTCATCATCCTCGGTCCTAAATGATGATATTATCTTGAATATCTTTGGCCTGTAGAGTGCAAGATGAATGATTTCTTGATGAATATCTTTGGCCAGTAGTGCAAAGATGAGCAGTGTTGAGATGAACATGACTCTCTTGATTAATATCTTTGGCCATGAAATACAAAGATGAATGGTGTTTAGATGAACATGACCAACTGATGAATATCTTTGGCCTATAGTACAAAGATGAATATTTGATTCCAGATATATATTGATTGATGTTACAGGGATAAAATATCGACGATGAACTTTTAAATTCATATATAGAAGATAGTAGTTTGCATTCTCTACTTAACTCTTCTAATGAATTATTATTTCCGCTGCGAAGATTGATTTAAAACTGGTTGTCTATTGTATTCTATTAGATTTTTCCCTATTGAAGACTAACGATAATTTGTTGTATATTATCTTAGTCATAATATTCCTTCTTCGGGCTAGTTGAGCTCACCCTTTTCCTTGTTGTTCCATTTTTCTTCTCGGGAGGCGAGAATGTAAATGCGAGTACTAGTCAGTGGGTATGGAATGAAGGTTCTAGAGAGAGTTGTTTAGTAGTCCTCACCATTTTGTAAAATAATGTATCAATAATTATGATGGGGATTTATTTGCTTGTGGATATTGTCTAGATGGCAATATCTCGTATTTAAACTCACACAGCTTTATATGTTGTAATAATAAAGTTGTAGTTATTTCGTACCATGTATTTGGCGACTCGAGAATGGGTTGGATGGAATGGACCTATTTTGGGGTGTCACGGTTGGTATCGAGCTTAGGGATATGATCTCTGGCGGAGATCTGGGGAATAGAACTAGGAGGGAGAGATTTAGTAAATCCTTCGCTAGTGTGTCCTACCTAAGCTTATTTGTTAGTTGGTTAGTATATAGGGATATTATGTGATATATTGATTTCCTTAATTAACCCTTGTTTTATGACGATGTTTGAGAATGTCGAATTGAGAATATTAACAAATGGAGTAAATGAGACCGTGGAGATGCTGTATTTACCAACGAGGAGAAACGTCTGCAGTCAGTGGCAATGTACCTCCTGTGAACAACACCAATGAAGCGAGATGATGAACGAGGGGATGTTTAGAAGCTTTTTGCGGTTCATGCAAAATCGGACGAGGAGACTCGTGTTTAAAATACAGAGAGGAAATAATAGCAATTCACGGTGGTCACATGACGGCAGCTTCAAAAGTTTGGGACCACCGAGTGCAGGGAAGCGGGATCGATTAAAGGCGAGGCGTGGGTCAAACAAATTACCAAGATATTCGATGTCTTAGGGCCTTGCGGAGGAACAGAAAGTTCCATTCGCTACTTTTATGTTCCGTAACGAGGCAGATTACTGGTGGGAATCTATGAAGCGTACCCATCCAAATTGCACTCGGCGTATCATGGAGACGTTTCAGAAACAGTTCAATGACAAGTACTTCTCTGAAAGTATTCGTCATATGAAGGAAGTGGAGTTTATTAGACTGGAGCAGAATAACATGACGGTGTCCTAGTATGAGGCGAAGTTCGTGGAGTTATCCAGGTTTGCACCTCATTTGGTGGAGATTGAGGAACGTATGGCGGATGTTTTACGAGAGGTTTGAAACCCGGCGTACGTCGATTATCTCATTTCTCATAAATTTTCTCTATTCAGATGTTGTCAACGGGGCTCGGTTGTTAGAAGCGAGATAACGAAATACGTTCAACCGAGGACCATAACCGAGATTATACCAGAAGATAGCGATCATTAGAATAACGATAACCAATGGAGAAAGAAGAATACGGACAAAGGCGGTAACCACTCTGGTGGTAATCGTGGCCATGAAAATAGAAGAAGCGAGTCGAGGAGGAGATTTTAAAAGAGGAGATTCAACAACGACCATGTGAAGACGTCGGCGCCAAAGAAGAATCGGTTCCAAGGAGGAGAAAGATCACCGGTCGTATGTTACAAATGCGGAAAGAGGGACATATCATTGAAACGCCCACAGCAGTTTAAGGTATGCTATAATTATGGAAAAGAAGGACATATCGCTTCGAGATTGTAAGGTATCGAAACCCAGTCCGATGGGAATGGTGACTCAAAAGGATGTCCCAAAAAAGTCAAAGTCAACGGTTCTGGAAGAGCGTTTGTCGTGGCCGGTCAAAATCACGAGGAACCCGAATGAAGTTAGCACGGTTAGTTAATTATAAATTCTTGCGAAGTTTATACCTTACTAGATCTGGGTTCTACCTATTCTTTTATCTCTCTTTGCTTGCGCCAACGTTTGAACTTGACTACGGAGAAATTAGACTTTGACTTTATTTATGGAGACTCAGTTAGGAGAAACTTTCATTACATCCGTTGTTTAGAAATCTTGCTTGATTCAGTTGGCACTATCACATTACACAGTTAACCTTATTTCTATAGAGATATTTTCTTTTGATGTGATTTTAAGGTTAACTACTCATCATGCCGAAATTGATTACTTTCGTAAGGTTTTTAGTTTTCATATTCTTAAGCAACCTGTTATTCGAATTCAAGCAACTAAACCATTGTAGTCAAACATTTTCATATCAAGCCATGAAGTCATTCGTTTATTACGGATGTCAAGTTTTCTTAGCCCATGTTATGGATTTGAATAAAGACACGTCAGATTTGAATAATATTCTTGTTGTTATTAATTTTTACTGACGTATTTCCTGAAGAATTTCTTGGCTTACTCCCAAAGCCTGATATTAAATTTTGTATCGACTTTGAACCCGGTACAAAACTCATTTCTAAAATCTCATATCGAATGGCTCCTATTGAACTTCGAGAATTAAAATTCAACTATAAATTTGGTACTGAGAGCCTTTATCCGGTGACTTCCTTTGTGGAATGCACCGAAGCCAGATTCTCCGTAGGGGACACCATATTCGTGCGATAGTAAACTGATAGGTGTCATTGTAACGTGCTATCCAAGGTTGGGATATGAGTCACAGTTGAGAACAACCTAAGTCGATAATCGAAATACGTAGCTTTCTAGGTTTAGTTGGTTATTATCAGAGATTCGTTAAAGGATATTCTCGAATCGCTATTCCATTAACGCAGCTGACTCGTAGAGATACAAAATTCGAATGGAGCAAGGAATGTGGGAAGAGCTTCGAAGAACTCAAGAGGAGACTCATTTCAGCACATGTTCTGACCATGCCATCCTAGAAAAGCGAACGTGGTAGCTGACGTGTTGAGTAGAAGATCGTATATCTAATCGAAAGTACGATATTATCAAAGACTCATTTCGGTATAAATTACAAATAATAGAGATGGAGATGAAAACTCTAGGTACCCACGTGATGATATACGAGTATAATCGACTTTAATCGATAAAGTTAAAGTTGTTCAAGCTACACACCGGAGCTGATGAATTTGAAGAAGGAGGTGCAAGAAGTTGTTATTTCAAAAGCGAGAATCGGTGAGGTGAGGAAAGCTCAAACCTTCGATTTATTAATCCATTTGAAATTCTTGATCGAATAGGAACCGCGCCTATGAACTTGTTTTACCGCCAAGTATGATGCGTGTTCATAACGCTTTTCACGTGTCGATGTTATGTAAATATGTGGACTGACCAAAACCACGCTCATTGAGTTAGAACCCAGGACGAGATAGCCAAGACTTAACGTCACGAGGAGGTACTGTCAAGATCTTGTAGAGGAAAGAACATGTCCTATGTATCGAGGTTATACCACAAGTTAAAGTTTTGTGGAGAAACCATGCTATTGAGGAAATGACCGGAGTTGGAAGCGGAAATGAAAGCGAGGTATTCTCATCTTTTCAAACACCAAGTATCGTCGTCAATTTCGAGGGACGAAATTTCATAAGGAGGGAGGTTGTAAGACCCCAAATTATTAATAAATGAAATTTATTTTCTCTATTTATTATTTTGAAATAGTAAGGGTTGATTTGATTAATGTGGATAGTTATGGGTAAAATACGCAAATATTTTGAATAAGCAAGTGGTTATAAAATATTCATTATTGTTTGGGGAATATTCGTTTGGTCGTGGAATATTCAATCTTGTCGGAGGAATATTCGCATGCGACGGTACCAGAGTCTTTTTGTGGCCCCATAACGGAAAAGCGATTGGATGAAGAAAACGACAAATATAAGTTGTTTATAAATAATCAGCCGTGAAGTTGTTACTTAAGTTATCTTCGTTGGAATACCCGTGGTTAAAACACACTAATACGCGTTGTTGACAAGAAGATACTTGCGGTATTGCACCAATTATTGATTCTTACGTAAAGAAGGCACTACTCAATAATTGTTACAAGAATTATTGTTCAAAGATTTTATTTTATTGATTCAATAATTGTTTGCATTGATATTTTATATTACCGTTGTTTCAATAAATTGTCATTACACAAAGATTTTCCATTATCGAGCAATAATTCATATTATATGAATAATATTATTGGATAACATTATTGGCAATGTCTAGAAAGTTCTCTTAAGGAGAGGTTTGGTCACCTAATTGCGCCGCCAAGAAGGAGAGATCCTTATTAAAAGCCCCTCTTTCCAGGAACTACACGGTTGCACAAGATGTGATTCTGTAATATTATTTGTGAATAATTAATTATTGATTTATATGATGAGGAAAATATTGATTTTATGTGGATATAGATGGAGAAAATTTTAATGTGACAATTGTTGAAAATTAATATTTTATCTTTTTCTCGATAAAATAATTCATTTAAATATATTATTATATTTTAATAATATATTAACGGTGATATTTTTATAATGAATGTGGGATATATGAGTATATGAGGAGGAAGAGTATTTTTGTGGCATTAAATGTTTAACACATATTTTGTGTGTTGGTGGACACAATTATTGACCGAAATTTGATTATAGCTTGTAAAATCGCACGTTTATGGATTTCGGTCAATTTTTGATTGGAATTTGGAAAAACTTCCTTCTACAAAGTTGTAGATAATGGAATTTCCTATGAAAAGTTGCGAGTTTTGAATTTTTCTGATAAAAGGGCTATTTATCATGAATTATTGAAGTTCCGAAGCTCCGAAATAATTGATTTTTGGAAGTTTAAAATATTTAAAATAGGAAAAACGTTTTTGGAATGTTTAGGTGGCCTCATTTAACATGTGTAGGAGCTGAATTCAGTTGGCAAGTGTGAGTATGAGGTTTTGGAAAATATATATTAATATTATATTAAATTTTTCTGCTTTGGTGTTCTAAGCAATTTCCTATAAATAGGGTGCTTAGGTTAGAATTGAAAATCACACCAGAAACTGAAGTTTTCTCTCTATATATTATCGAGCGTATTCTTGTGAGCATTTTGAGTATACTTTGAGTATTGCTATACGGTGCAAGTTCAAGTCATAGCCTTATATCCTGTTTTTCACTAGAAGTCTTGTCTTTCGAGGTAAGGGATGTTATTTTATTCGAAAATGATATTATTTCTTCAATATCATTATGCCAAAATATTGGTTGGAAATTTTTATCAAATTTGGAACTTTTTCATGTCGGGGTTACTATTCATGAGTTACTATTTACGAGTTACTATTCACGAGTACTATTCACTAAGCGTGAAGATGTTTTTTGTGAAATTTCTATCTTTTGGTGTCGGAGTTACTATTCACGTATACGACACTATTCACGAATACAACACTATTCACCGAAAAATGAAATTTCTTCTTTTTGTCCAAAATATCTATTATGGATACTAGCTTTGATTGTATCCATGTTTTGATCATTCTTGAATTCTACTCCACTCTGATTACTTATGAAATATTTTTGAACTTGGATTGTTTAAAATGCTAATCCTTAATATTTGTTCTTTTGTTTCACCGGATTCGCTTTCTTTAAAATATTTTTCATCATCCTCACCCTAAATGATGATATTATCAATATCTTTGGCTTCAGAGTGCAAAGATGAATGATTTCTTGATGAATATCTTTGGCCAGTAGTGCAAAGATGAACAGTGTTGAGATGAACATGACTTCTTCGATTAATATCTTTGACCAAAGAGTACAAAGATGAACAGTGTTTAGATGAACATGACTTAATCGATGAATATCTTTGGCTCAGTAGTACAAAGATGAATATTTGATTCCAGATATATATTGATTGATGTTACAGGGATAAAATATCGACGATGAACTTTTAAATTCATATATAGAAGATAGTAGTTTGAATTCTCTACTTAACTCTTTTAATGAATTATTATTTTCGCTGCGAAGATTGATTTAAAACTGGTTGTCTATTGTATTCTATTAGATTTTTCCCTGTTGAAGACTAACGATAATTTGTTGTATATTATCTTAGTCATAATATTCCTTACTGGGCTAGTTGAGCTCACCCTTTTCCTTGTTGTTCCATTTTTCTTCTCAGGAGACGAGAATGTAGCGAGTACTAGTCGGGGTATGGAATGAAGGTTCTAGAGAGAGTTGTTTAGTAGTCCTCACCATTTTTGTAAAATAATGTATCAATAATAATGATGGGGATTTATTTGCTTGTGGATATTGTCTAGATGGCAATATCTGTATTTAAACTCACAGCTTTATATGTTGTAATAATAAAGTTGTAGTTATTTCGTATTCCATGTATTTGGCGACTTCGTAATGGGTTGGATGGAATGGACCTATTTTGGGGCGACACACCCTACCTTTTTTAAAAATTGGATCTTTGGAATAGTGAGGTAGCAGACTTCTCTTCTTCTTCTATAATTTCTCTCTATAATAATCGCTCTAAAGCTTTTGTGAATTGGTGAGAAATGAAGGAAGAATGAGCTTCTATTTATAGAAAAATATAGTTTTGATAATTGCACGTTTTGGGGCTCGAAAAATTACAGTACAATACCTCCAACTTTTTCCTTATTTTTAATTTTGTCATGGAAGTATTATCAATCTTGCACTAACTCCCCTAATAGTAAATAATGTGATTCAATAGTAAATTATGTGAATCAATAGTTTTAGACATGTGAAAATACGAATTACAGTATAGTACCTAATAGTAACAAGAATGTGAAACAATAGTATACACATGTGAACAAATATTTATAATCATATGAAATAATAGCAATCAATTGCTCATTTATCCGGTTAAATACCCGATTGGTCAATATAACCTCCAGACATCAATTATTATCGAAATAATTGTCGATTTTCACTAACACAAATAATTCTAACACAATGAAACCATTTTTATCAAAAATATAAATTTTAAAATTTTGAAGTTTGACTTTTCCCAAAAAAGTCAACTATTAACTTTTTGACCAAATAGTGAATTCCGGAAAATTTTGTGTTTATAGACTATTTTTACTAATTTCATCGTTCCGGACTTGAATATCACGTTCGCGTCTCCAAATTCAACTCTGAACATAATTTCAATTTTAATAACATTCATCATTAATATTATAACTCGCAATATTTATCAACTAGGTCGTTCTCAGGAAAGAGGGGACTTTCCAATAAGGATTTCTCCCTATCGGCCGCTGATTAGGTGACCAAACCTCTCCTTGTGAACTTCTAGACATTTTAAATATTGCAATTTAATAATATGAATAACTTTGTCGTCTCGATTATTGATTTAATAAAATAACATATTATGCGAGATGATCTTATGATAATAATCGAATCAATAATATGAGAGATATGATCACGACAATTCTTGTAGCAATAATTGAGTATAAGCGAGTGACTTCTCACGTAAGCATCGATAATCAATATACGTGTTACTCTTATGCGACCACGCGTATTCTTCGTACTTTTACTACTAGGGTTGTTCGGCAGTTAACGGTAAAACTTCCGCCGTTATTTTCATAAAGTATTTTTGTCGTTTTCTCGGTCAAACAATAATTTCGTTGTGGGGGTCCACCAATGATTGTGTCGATGTACTGAATATTCCTCGTTAAAAGCGAATATTCCCGACCAATCAAATATTATATAACAACTTGCGTACTTTGCAAAATTTGTAAATATTACCCACAACTATAACATTATATCAAATCCACACCATAATATTCAAAAATATATTTCGAGAAAATTTAATCTTTATTCAAAAAGTTGGGGTCTTAACATTAATACTCTATTAATTTTTTCAAGCTAGAAGGCGACGTTCGATATTCCAAATATCTTTGATCGTTAGAACTTAATATAATTTCTCTAAGGGGTTTGTTATTAAATGAAAGTATGAAATGGTTTAATTGATATATATATATATATATATATATATATGTAAGACCCCGAATCTTATGAAATGAAAGTATTCAATTTTCTTATAATTATTATTTTATTTCGTAAATGGTTAAATTGATAAAAGGTTAAAGTTAAGGGTGATATGTGAAAATTTTGCAAAGTATGCAAGTTGTTATAAAATATTCGTTTTATCGGGGAATATCCGTACGACGGCACAATCATTGGTGGACCCCACAACGGAAGTATTGTCGTAGTAAGAAAAACGACAAAATATCTTTTATAAAAATAATACTAAGGAAGTGTTACCGTTAAAAACCGCTGAACTACCCGATAGTAAAAGTACAAAGAATACGCGTATCGCATAAGAGCAATACCAGATTGATTATTGATGCTTACGTAAAAAGTCACTTAGTTATACTCAATTATTGCTACAGTAATTGTTGCATCATATCTCTCATATTATTGATTCAATTATTGTTACAGTATCATCTGTCTAATATGTTATATTATTAAATCAATAATTGAGACGACAAAGTTATTCATATTATTATTTGTAATATTGACAATGTCTAGAAGTTCTGTCAATGAGAGGTTAGATAATTTAATTGCGCGCCAATAGGGAGAAATCCTTATCGGAAATCCCCCTATTTTCTGGGAACGACCTGGTTTTTAAATATCGTGCGTTATAATATTAATGATGAATAAGTTCGTGTTGATTAAAGATGAAATTAATAGTTCTAGTATTAGTGGAAATAGATATTTATTTCGATAATAATTGATGTCTAGAGGTTATATTGACCAATCGGGTAATTAACCGGATAAATGAGCAATTAATTGCTATTAATTCAGATGCTTATAACTATGTGTTCACATGTGTGTACTATTGATTCACATGATTTACTATTAGGGGAGTTGGTGCAAGATTGATAATACTTGCATGACTAAATTAAAAATGGAGGTATAAATGAAGGTACTATACTATAATTAGTTTTTTTCACATGATTATACTATTGAGACACATGAAAGAACTATTAATTCATATGATTTACTATTAGGGGAGGTGGTGCAAGTTTGATAATACTTGCAGGACTAAATTAAAAATGAAGAAAAAAAGGAAGGTATTATACTGTAATATTTTGATCCCCAAAATGTGCAATTATCGAAACTATATTTTCCTATAAATAGAAGCTCAATCTTCTTTCATTCTCACCAATTCACTAAGTCTCACTAGAGCAATTATTATAGAGAAATTATAGAGAGAAAGAAGAAGAGAAGTCAGCTACCTCACTATTTCAGTATCCAGTTTTCTTCTAAGGTAAGGAGTATTATTTCATTCGAATTCATGAAGAGATTTATTTTCTTTCAATACTCATAAGGGTTGTTATTCCATTCTTTATTATTTTAACCTGTCTACGTGAACTACTGCATGAATGGTGAATTCTTCTGTTATTCCATTCGTTATAATTCTGTTGGAATAACCTGTCTACGCGGACTACCTCATGCATGGTGAATTCTTCTGGTATTCCATTCTTTATTATTCAGTTGGAATAACCTGTCTACGCGGACTACTGCATTCCTGGTGGATTCTTCTGTTATTCAATTCTTTATTATTTTGTTGGAATAACTTGTCTACGCGGACTACCGCATGCATGGTGAATTCTTCTGTTATTCCATTCTTTATTATTCTGTTGGAATAACCTGTCTACGTGGTTTACCGCATGGCGGGTGAAAATCCATTTGCAGTTTCATATATTCTATTATACTCATTTGGTTAAAGTTTTGGCTTCTATACTCCATGAAATTAGTAGAATATCCTTGATATTTGCACTTCATCCGGTATCTTTTCATGGAAATATTCTTCTGAGCATTCTTGAATTTTACTCCACAAAGCAGTATCATGTTGACAATTTGAACGTTATTGAATTCTGGATAAATTAAATTATAAATCTTTAAAATTTATCCTTGAACTTGTTTTACTGAATTGTTATGTCATGGTCAACATCCTCATGCTTATATTGTGATGAAAGTCATCTTTGACTTACGTGCATAGATCTACTCAGGGGCGGATCCAGCTTGAAACTTCAGTGAGGTCAAATTTAAATTTTTTTTATGAAGAATAAAAATTAATTTAATAAAATGAATATAGTAGTAACATACACTAATATTATGTTACTGAAAAAAAGAATATGCTACTATCTTGTTAATATGATAGATAAACATTTTAATATATTTTAAAATGTTTAAATTTGATTAAGTGATTGATGGATTGCTCAACAACAAATTATGACATTATTATCGTAGAAAATAAATATAATGTTGATCTATAATTTTTACTACTATTACTACTAATGAAATAACACTTGTCTACAAAAATATAGGAAAATTTGTTAGGCCTTTGCTTTTTTTATATAGAAAATTTGGATAAATTATAAAACTCTAAATGAAATCTTTCACAATTTTAGTAAACTCTAACTCTTCTTTTTTACCTTCTTAGTATTCAGGAGAAGTAAATTGATCAAGACAATAAAATACTTAAGTTCTTATAGTAGTATTTTATTTTAACAATATATATAATATTATATTATTTTTTTCAATAACATAATAATAATGTACTAATATAATTGTAGTACACTATTTATTTTGTTCCGCCATACTTTATATATTATATGAGGAGGTGAAAATCCGAATAAAGCGGATGCCCCCCGCCTACTAACCTTGATCCGCCGGATCTACTTGGTATGATTATGACCAGGGATTATTCGGTATAATCATGACCGTAATGTAACGAATGATATGGTAAAAGTCCTCATTGGCCTATAGTTCATTGATGGACAGTTGTTGGCATGATTATGATCATGGATTATTCAGTATAATCATGACCATTGATGATTACATAAATATCCTTGGCCGTGGTGCAGGGATGATTCAATTTTATTTATTAAGCTGAGTCTCATCGATAAAGTTGATGAAAAACTTTTTAAATCATAGAAGATAGTAGATTTTATGCTCTACTTGACTCTTCCAATGGATTGCTTATTCCGTTGTAGTTCTTGACTCTTCTACTTGACTATTCTATTATATTCTATTAGTTGTTATACTGTTGAAGGTTAAGGATAATTTATTCTGCATTATCTTATTCATAATATTTCTTACTGGGCTAGTTGAGCTCACCCTTTTCTTTCACTGTTCTCTTCAAGAAATGAGAGTATAGTTGGGACTGGTCGGGGAACGGATTGACGGTCCAGATGGTTATTTTAGTAGTCCTCACTATTCTGTGAAATAGTGTGATAATAATTGTAATGAGGACTCCATTGAGAGTGGATGTTGTCTAGAAGGTAATATTCTTGTTTAAACTCTCAGCTATGTTTTGTCGTATATTATCCGACAGTTATATTAATAAGTTGTATTTGAATTTTGTACCATGTATCTGGTGACTCAAGATGGGTGATGCATACATATTTTGGGGGCGTCACAATATATATATATATATATATATATATATATATATATATATGATACTAGCATGCATATTATAGAATATTATATTCTACCTGGATTGATTATGGACTTTTATTTTAGTTTGGTTCACTAGAGCTACCAAGTGAACCAAAAGTTCAAACCCTAGGCTGCAAAAAATAACATTTAAATATAACAATTACATTTAAACTCGGGCTCCATTACAAACGGGTCTTCAAACACTCATTGCACCTTGATCTCCGGTTCTTCGAAAAATTCTAACTAATCCTATTATATTATTTAATTTAAAAAGAAACCTTTATCAGCAGTCAATGGGAAGTACATAGGAAAAAGATAAAATTTACATCAAGAAGAAAACCAGAAAAGACGAGGTACGCAGACCCCATTTAATAAAACTCATTCATTCAAGCATCCAACCAAAATAAATCCATTCACATTGGTTAATAGTCCATAATCAATCTCATTTATTATCATACATATCATCATATGTATCAATAAATAAAAGGTTCATCTCATGAATAAAATCATTCCATATATATATATATGAATATCATTTAATGGGCAATTTTAAGTTGCATAAAATCCAATTTCAAGATTAAAATAAACTCTTTATTATAATTATAAAATTATTAAGAATATTATATATATATAAGTAATCAAACTTCTGTACAGTTATTCACGTGAATCAGATTATATATATATATATATATATGTATGATCAGGATCATTTTTTTGAAAAATAAATCAGCCACGGACTCAGCGAAAAAAGATCGAATTCAGCGAAATCAGTACCGATTTTAAAATAGGCTTCGTGAATAGGCTTCGCGAATGATTATTTTTTTTTCATAAAATAATAATTTTATACAACAAATCCAATAAATAATTCTAAATACATACCCATACATATATGAAATTAAAACAATTAATAATTTGCATAAAGTTTGGCTTTTATAACACTATAAGGTTTTGTGAAAATCATAGATGCAATCAAATTGCAAAATTAGCGGAAGCAAAGTAAAATCAGATTTTAAAATTTTTCACAAACCAATTACCTGGATCATCCTTTATGAATATTATTAATTAAAACGAAGAACAAGAAGTTATGGAATTATACCCTTGTAGATACGAACTTCCACAGGTACAAGTTCAACTCCTACTTCTCCGCGATCTTCTTGAATCTCCGAGTAGATTCTTTCCTTTGATCAATGTTAGCAACCCAAGTGTATGGCCTCTACGGGTGATCCACCAAGAAATACGAATTTTCAAGAAGAAAGGTGTATTGGCTCAAACCCTAATTTTTCCTATCTCTATAGAAAAAGAGATCGTACTCTCCAACTATTGGAATCATGTGTCTTTTTGATATCTGATATAAGACTCATTATATAAAGATATCGGGTAACCCTATTTAATTAAAATAATATATTATTTATTTAATTAAACTCTTTTAATTAAATAGCTCCCTAATCTTATTAGAGATAATAAATTAAGCCCATTTAATTAATTTTGCCACCTAATCCTATTAGGAATAAATGAGAGTACTTATATTAAATTAATTCCCAAACTCCTTTAAAATTAAAATAATAAAAATTGTAATAATATTAATAAGAC
Organism: Panax quinquefolius; assembly: GCA_020205615.1. NCBI lineage: Eukaryota > Viridiplantae > Streptophyta > Magnoliopsida > Apiales > Araliaceae > Panax > Panax quinquefolius. The sequence goes on along the minus strand of CM035174.1, from coordinate 64,932,046 downwards.
TCCTCTTATTAATTTATATTTAATATTTCTAAAATATTAAATAATAAATATTAAGCTATTTAATTTACTCCATCACCATAAATTAAATTAAATACACTTAACATATTATTACGATTATGCCATTAACTTCTTAAATAATTATTTTTCCTTTTATGGTGTGACCCTTTAGGTTTTCCATATTAAACCGATTGTGAATAAATTAATTAGAACAATTCTAATCTTATTTAAATAAATAAATTAAACTATTAATTTATTTAAATAAATAATATTTATTCTATAATAGGCCTCCCTAGTGATCAACGACTTTTTAGATAATATAGATTTCAACATTAATTATAAAAGAACCTTTGAGTAAATAGTTGCCGTACAATTCAATCCTTCCACCATACAATGTCCCAATTAAATATAAGACATGGAATTACTATCAAGTCTTATTTTATTTAATTATATGTATTTCAATTCCTAAATGCACAACTCCTAATGAATGCAAATTAGAAACTACTTTCTAATTTCATTCCACCTTGACCAAGTATTCCTGGGTTGTCATTTATTGAATCACATAGGACATTTCTTTTCTTTTACTAGAAGTGCTAGATTCTTTATTGAGTATTTATTATCTCCATATATAACTTATTACACCCCAAGCATACCCTTTGATATACCTTAAGGGTCTTAAGAAATAAGTCAAAGTGTAATTCATTATATATAAGATACTATGATGATCTCAAGTCTAAGAATCATTTGTACTACTATCATTACAGGAATTCCTATTGACAGGTAGGTAAAACTCCATTAGGTATTCCTTAGCGAGTCACGTTCAGTGAACGTATTCTCTAATAAGCACCTACATACTTGCTTTAGTGTCTCCACATAAATTACCATGAGATCAATCATCTTCATCCAATGAGCAAGCAATGTACATACCAATCTATCCGGATTCATTAATCCCCTTTTTAGTAATCCATTGATTGGAAACATTTTATTGTTAAGCTATCTAAGAATTTAGATCTCATTAGCATGATCTCATCATGATTCTAAAAATATTGCTTAAAATTATGGATTTATCACATATTATTAAAACAGCACCATGTAGATAATTAAATGCCTTTAATAAATAATTTTATATTAATAAATAAATAAGATTGATTACAAGTATATGTTTTATCATCATACATGATTGGCTTGTATGCATACTACTTTTAGATTCAATGTACGATTTGCGAAATGCGATGTCTATCCACGTGACATTATGTGAGCCTAGGAGGTACAGGATCTAAGATCCAACTGACGGATCTAGATCTGGTTCCCATGATGGACCCTTTTCCGTTGTACAGTTAGCTTGTAAATCATATTTGTGGTGCCTTTCATGCCCATAAGGAGCTCAACACTTGTATGTATATTATTTTCTCGAAAATGCTTTGCATCTCGAGAATAAAATCAAAACAAGTCGAATACGGAATAAAATGGAAGTATCAAAGGCCTCAATAACTATGTGAGCACAAAGGTTTGAAAACCTATTTTCAAAATATCATTTTACATGCCTTATATTAAAATTAAACTTTTATACAAGTCAACCCCTTTGTGTATAGGTGTAAATGAGGCATAACACTACTTCCAAATAATGCACATAGGCCCAATTAACTGCATACACACTTCAAATAATTAGGGAATTAAAAAGATGTGGTAACCGTGTTTTCACAAAAAGTCTGGGTGCTTAACACCTCCCCAACAATCAAGCCCCTGACTCTATGAATCTTGGTTTCCAAGGCCTGTTCAACAGAGTCCAATAATTGGGCCTTTTGGCAAAACTTTTCAAATTAGGTTGAGTTGGTACAACCATTTCACTACTACCAACTGACGACTCTAAATTTTCAAATCATCGTCAAACTCTTTTTTCAAACTCGCCCTTCCAAACAAAATTCAAAAGACATAGAGAACAGAAATGGTAGAAAAGACTAAAATAGGAATTCCAAAAAAGGAAATTTTTCCCGACGACGATAATGATGATGTATAAAACATACATCATGATGGACAGTAGTAGAATATATGCAATAAATACATACGCATCATCATATATACATGCAAATATTACATCAGTTTTCATATCAACATCATATACATACATGAAAAGTCGGTCAAAAAATATAAGGAGAACATATAAGTAAGCAATGAATGAATTGTCTCATGCGATACGATTGGCAATGCGATAACAATAAATGATACGATTGGCGATGTGATTCTCAATGAGAGATGAGATTTGACATGCAAATTGATATGTGATTTAATATGTGATTTAGTATATAATTTGACGTGTGATTTAAACATGTGATTGGATTAAACATGCAATTTGATTTGCGATGCGATTTGACAATGAGTCAATATACGATTTGCAATGTGATTTGACAATGAGTCAATATTCGATTAGCAATGTGATTTGATAACAATTCAATATGCGACTTTCAATATAATTTGATAATGAGTCAATATGAGATTAGCGATTCAATTTAATAATAATTCAATATGCAACTTGCGATGCGATTTGATAATAAGTCAATATGCGATTAGTGATATGATTTAATAACAATTCAATATGCAATTTGGGATGTGATTTGATAATAATTCAAAATGCAATTTGCGATGCGATTTGATAATAATTCAAACGATTTGCGATGCAATTTGATAATGATTCAATATGTGACTTTCAATGCGATTTGATAATAATTCAAAATGCGATTTTGCAAAGCAATTTTATAATGATTCAAAATGCGATTTGCGATGCGATTTGATATTGATTTAATGTACGATTTGTGAAATGTGATGTGCTATGGTGTGCAATTTGCTATGTGATCAACGAAGACATCGGCAGTACCTGATGACATCAGTATAATCATCATCTTCCCTAGCAGATAGGAGTAACCCTTTTAAAATCTAAATCATACATATCATTGCATACTTTACTCATGACATTGCATTATTAGATATACTTTGTCATGTATCTTTGTGTCTAGTAATCTTTGTCGTGTTCATTCCATTGCATTGCAAAAACATGACAAAGAGGGGCATATGTAAACATTTGAAATTTTTCTTTCCCTAGACTAACCCTGTAGGAGGGCAAAAACATCATTTCACTTTGGAGATAACCTCGAGGTAGGGCAAAAACATCATTTCACCCCAGCGACAACCCCGATGAGAGATCATGGTGCAACAATGCCCATACGTGATGCAGACCGAACTAAGATCGCAAAGCTAAAGATGTGGCCATAAGAAGTCACCACAACAATCATTGAACTGCAAGCTATCAAAGACAAGCCGATTGACGACCCTCGGGAACCAGAAGATACCTTTCAACTTATTGCATCATCTTCTCAGACTCCATTTCAATCAGACTCGACCATATTTCGCAGCATTCCACAAGGACTTTTTGAGATTTTTGGGTACGAAGCTCAACTTTTGTCGGACCAAGACCGAAGTAACAAACTTCGATGCGGCGAGACCCATGTGGCCCAATTTAAGATCCCAAATTTTATGAATAAAGATGAATTTTTTCTCTAAATATCATTTTGAATATTATGGTGTAGATTTGATATAATGTTATAGTTGTGGGTAATATTTATAAATTTTGCAAAGTAAGCAAGTTGTTATAAAATATTCGATTGGTCGAGGAATATTCGTTTTATCAGGGAATATTCGTACGATGGCACAATCATTGGTGGACCCCACAATAAAATTATTGTTAGAGTTAGAAAACGACAGAAATAACTTTTTATAAAAATAAAGACAAAAGTTTTACTGTTAACTATTGAAATACCCGGTGATAAACGTACAGTAATACGTGTGGTTTCATAGTAGCACACGGTATTGTACAGTATTTTTAATTATTGTTGCTTACGTGAGAAGTCAACCAGTTTTATTCAATTATTGCCACAGTAATTGTTGCATAGTATCTCACGTTATTGATTCAATTATTGTCATAATATTTTATATTATTAAATCAATAATTGAGACGACAAAGTTATTCATATTATTATTTGCATTATTAACGATGTCTAGAAAGTTCTATCGAGGAAAGGGGATTTGTCACCTAATTGCACGCTAATAAGGAGAAGTCCTTATTGGAAAGCCCCATTTTTCCTTGGAATGATCTGGTTGTTAATATTGTGAGTTATAATATTAATGATGAATGTTGTTAAAAATGTATTTTGTGAAGCCAAGTGAATTGAGATAAATAGAGGGGTATTTTATGAAGTATTTGTTGAAAATTTGGTTAATTATATGGACCCCCAATTATTCATTTTTCAAAATCATCGGTAGAAAGTTATCTCAGTTTTGGTTTTATTACTTATATATTTATATATGTATATATATATATGTGTGTGTGTGTGTGTATGTGTGTGTGTGTGAATGTGGTGTTGTGTGTGTGTGTGGTGTGTGTATAATATATATATATATATATATTAGTTTTGATTTTTATGAAAAATAGAATATATTATATTTTATTTGCATAGTACTACATAGTGTTTCATAGTACTGCATAGTGTGTGTGTATAGTGCTGCATAGTGCAGCATAGTAAAATAAAAATTTTAAACGAATTCATCCGCCCAATTTGTGAGACCCCAAATTTTATGAATAAAGATTTAATTTTCTCAAAATATTTTTTTGAATATTATGGTGTGGATTTGAGATTGTGTTATAGTTGTGGGTAGTATTTATAAATTTTGCAAAATATGTAAGTTGTTATATAATATTCGATTGGTCGGGGAATATTCGTTTTAACAGGGAATATTCGTACGACGACACAATCATTGGTGGACCACACAACGGAAGTATTGTCGTTGTAAGAAAACGACATAATTATCTTTTTATAAAAATAACGGCGAAAGTGTTACCGTTAAAACTGTTGAACTACTCGGTAGTAAAAGTACAGTAATATGCGTGGTTGCATAGTAACATACGGTATTGATTATTGATGCTTACATAAGAAGTCACTCAATTATACTCAATTATTGCTACAGTAATTGCTGCATCATATCTCTCATATTATTGATTCAATTGTTGTCACAATATCATCTGTATAATATGTTATATTATTAAACCAATAATTGAGACGGCAAGGTTATTCATATTATTATTTACAATATTGACAATGTCTAGAAGTTCACAAGAGAGAGGTTTGGTCACCTAATTGCGGCTAACAATAAGGAGAAATCCTTATCGGAAAGCCCCCTCTTTCTTGGGAACGACCTGGTTGTTAAATATTGTGAGTTATAATATTAATGATGAATAAGTTCATGTTGATTAAAGATGAAATTGATAGTTCCATTGTGTTGGAATTATTAGTGTTAGTGAAAATCGACATCTATTTCGATAATAATTGATGTCTGGAGGTTATATTGACCAATCGGGTAATTAAACGGATAAATGAGCAATTAATTGCTATTGATTCACATGATTATAACTATTTGTTCACATGTGTGTACTATTGATTCACATTCATTTACTATTAGGGGAGTTGGTGCAAGATTGATAATACTTGCATAACTAAGTTAAAAATTGAGGTATTATACTGCAATTCATATTTTCACATGTCTAGAACTATTGATTCACATGATTTACTATTAGGGGAGGTGGTACAAGTTTGATAATACTTATAGGACTAAATTAAAAATGAAGAAAAAGAGGAAGGTATTATACTGTAATATTTTGAGCCCCAAAATGTGCAATTATTGAAACTATATTTTCCTATAAATAAGCTCATTCTTCCTTCATTTCTCACCAATTCACTAAAGTTATAGAATTAATTATTATAGAGAGAAAGAAGAATAGAAGTCTCTACCTCACTATTCCAAAGATCCAGCTTTTCTTCGAGGTAAGGGTATTATTTCTTTCGTATTCATGAAGAGAGCTATTGTTATTCCATTCCTTATTATTCTCATTGGAATAACTTTTGTATACGCGCGACTATCGTATACATGGTGAAATTCTTCATTATTCCATTCTTTATTATTATGTTGGAATAACTCTTTATCTCATGCATCTGCATACCGCATACACGGTGAAATTCTTATGTTATTCTATTCTTTATTATTCTCGTTGAATATCCTATCCGTAAGGATTCCGTGACGACCTTCGTTCCATTCTTTATTATTCTATTGAATATCTTCGTTCGTAAGCGGATTACGCATGACCTCGTTCCCTTCTTTATTATTCATTTGGAATAACTCGCATGCATGCGATCTATCGCATGCCCAGTGAATTCTTTTGTTATTCCATTCTTTATTATTCTGGTTGGAATAACTGGTCGTGTGGATTACCGCATGCATGGTGAATGACCTTTCGTATTCATTCTTTATTAAATTGTGGAAATGATCTATCTACGTGGATTACTGCACTATGGATGAAAATCCATTCATAGCTTCAGTATATTCTATTATACTCGTATGAGATATCATTTCTTTTGTACTCGTCATGAAATATCATTTTATTTGGTATTTTTCTGTTATGAGTTACTATTTATGGATTACTATTAACCCGATTATTATTCACTCTAGTATTATTCACTCGGGTATTCGGGACACTTTTTGTGTCGGAGTACTGTTCACGAGTTACTATTCACCCAAATTACTATTTACCCAAATATTATTCACTAGGGTATTTGGGGTATTTTTCGTGTCGGGTACTATTCACGGGTTACTATTTCCGAAGTACTATTCACGGGGTACTATTGATTCTTTTGTCCAAATTATTTTTGGTACATGAATATTATTCTTGAATTTTACTCTACAAAGCAGTATCATGTTGATAATTTGGACGTTATTGATTTCTGGATAAATTAGATTATAAATCTTTAAAATTTATCCTTGAACTTGTTTTATTGAATTATTATGTCATTGTCATCATCCTCATGCTTATATTGTGATTAAAGTCATCTTTGGCTTACGTGCATAGATGGACTTGGTATGATTATGACCAGGGATTATTCGGTATAATCATGACCATAATGTGATGAATGATGTGATGAAAGTCCTCATTGGCCTGTAGTGCATTGATGGACAATTGTTGGTATGATTATGACCAGGGATTATTCGGTATAATCATGACCATTGATGATTACATGAATATCCTTGGTCGTGGTGCAGGGATGATTCGATGATATGAATTATTTATTAAATTAAGTCACAGCGATAAAATTGATGAAAAACTTTTTTAAATAATAGAAGATAGTAGATTTTATGCTCTACTTGACTCTTCTAATGGATTGCTTATTCCGCTGCAGTTGTTGATCTAAAACTTGTTGTCTATTGTATTCTATCAGTTGTTATCTTTGTTGAAGAAGGTTAAGGATAATTTATTCGCATTATCTTAGTCATAATATTTCTTACTGGGCTAGTTAAGCTCACCCTTTCTTTCACTGTTCTCTTCAGGAAATGAGAATATAGCTGAGACGAGTCGGGGAATGGATCGATGGTCCAGATGGTTGCATTAGTAGTCCTCACTATTCTGTGAAATAGTGTGATAATAAATGTAATAAGATTGAATTTGAGTGTGGATATTGTCTAGATGACAATATTCGTGTTAAAACTCTCAATTTATGTTTTGTCGTATTTTACACGACAGTTGTATAATTAATGTGACGCCCCCAAAATTAGGGATACATCACCCATCTTGGGTCGCCACTTACATGGTACAGAATTTAAATACAACTTACTAACATAACTGTCGTGTACAATAAGACATAAACTGTGAGTTTAAATACAAATATCGTCTACTAGATATTATACTAACTCAAAAAGGAGTCCTCATTACAATTATTATCACACTATTTCACAGAATAGTGAGGACTACTAATGCTATCTTCGACCATCACTGCTTCCCGACTCGTCCCAAATTTATATTCTCATTTCCCGAAAGAACAAAGTGAAGAAAGGGTGAGCTCAACTAGCCCAAAAAGAAATATTACGACTAAGATAATGCGTAATAAATTATCAATAGTCTTCAACAATGTTAAACCGATAAAATACAATAGACAACCAGCTTTAATCACAAATGAATATGCAATCCATTAAAAGAGTCAAGTAGAAAATAAAGTCTACTATCTTTTAGGTTTTAAAAGGTTTTTCATCATCATATAGCCGAGACTCACTTTTAATAAATATTCCACATCATCGAATCACCCCTCGCACTACTACCAAGGATATTCTTTAAGATCACGACCACAATTATTCATGCACTACGCCAAGAATATTTGTGTATTCATTAATGGTTATGATCATGCCAACAATCTGGCCCATCAATGCACTACTACCAATCGAGGATTTTTACCACATCATTTGTAACATTACTACCATGATTACACCGAATAGTCTCTCGGTCATAATCATACCAAGTCCATCTATGCACTACAAAGCCACAAATGACTTTAAAAAAAATATAAACATGAGGATGATGACAATGATATAAGAATTAAATAAAACAAGTTCAAGAATTATTTTATCCAGAATTATTAACGTCCAAATTATCAATATGATACTGCTTTAGAGTAAAATTCAAGAATGATCAAGAATATTTTCATGAAAAGATATCGGATGAAACGCAAATATCAAGGATATTCCACTAATTTCATGGAGTATAGAAGTCAAAGTTTTAACCAACCGGGTATAATAAAGAATGGAATAACAAAAGAAATCACCATGCATGCGATGACCGCATGCATATGTGTTATTCCAACAAAATAATAAATAACGGAACCAGTCGTGAAATTCACACCGACGAGATGTTCCAATGTAATAATAAAGATGGAACCAGATCCGGTGTAAAACACACGATAGGATATTCCAATGTAATAATAAAGATTTTAACCAGTCCTGTAAAAAAAACACGTACATGATGTTCCAACAGAATAATAAAGATGGAACCAGTCCTGTAAAACACACGCATGGATGTTCCAACGAGAATAATAAAGATTTTAACCAGTCCTGTAAAACACACGCATGTGATGTTCCAAATGTAATAATAGAAGAATGTCACCAAGTATAGGTAAACCACAGATACAAAGTTTATTCCAATGAATAATAATAAAAAATCTAACTCAGTCCTGTAAAACACATGTATGGGATGTTCCAATGTAATAATAAAGAATGTCACCAAGTATAGGGTAAACCACAGATACAAAAGTTATTCCAATGAATAATAATAAGCAATGGAATAACAACAGCTTCTCTTCATGAATAAGAAAGAATAAAACCCTTACATTTGGTAGGAGATTGAATACTGCAAAGCAGCAAGTAGTAACAAAATACTCTTCTTTCTCTCTCTTATTCTCTATACTTTCTCTCTCTATAGCATGAATGAATTAAGTGAAAATAATGAAGCCCTAGGCCTCTATTTATAAAAGATTTCTAGCTTAGCACCGCCATGTGAAAAGGCAAGTGGCTTGATTAATCGGTTGGACGCTCAGAATGTGAAACGACAAGTGGTTCGACGCTCAGAATGTGAAATGACAAGTGGTTCGACGTCGGTAAAGGTAATTACTATTAACGAAGGTAAATACTATCGATGAAGGTAAATACTATTCACGAGGGTAATTACTATCGATTTAAGGTAATTACTATTGACGAAGGTAAATACTATTTACAAGGGTAATTACTATCGACGAAGAGACTCTTAGATGATGACATATACGAGCCCCCATAAAATAATCAAACTTACCACAAATCATTTTTTTTTCATCAACACATATTTAATCTTTCAACAATTATTAATCATTTATAACTTGTCGCCTCAATTATTGATTTAATACTATAACATATTATACGATGATAATGTGACAATAATTGAATCAATAATATAAGAGATATGATGCAAAGAATTATCAGAGTAATAATCGAGCATAAATGAAAGTGACTTCTCACGCAAGATCATCAATAATCAATACCGTGTGCTACTATGCAACTACGCCAGACATCGCATTTTTTTACCACCGGGTAGTTCAACATGCTTTTAACTAAGAACACCTCCGCCAAGTTATTTTTATAAAATATTTTTGTCGCTTTTCTCAATCCGATAATAATTTCATTGTGGGGTCCACCAATGAATGAGTCATTGTATTTAATATTCCCTAACAAAAAGAATATTCCCCACCAAACGAATATTTTATAACAACTTGCATACTTTGCAAAATTTATAAATATTACCCCAACTATAACATTATATCAAATTTATTCCATAATATTCAAAAATAATATTTATAGAAAAATTCATCTTTATTTATAAAAGTCGGGGTCTTACAACCTTCCTTCTTATGAAATTTCGCCTTCTAAATTAGGGTACGCACTGTATGTTGAAGAGGTAAGGATACCTTGATTTCATTTCGATTCTAACTCCCAAGTCATTTCCTCAACATCGTGGTTCCTCCACAAAACTTTTACTTGAGGTATAACCTCGGAGCGTAGAATATGTTCCTTCTTATCCAAAATTTGAACAGAACCTCTTCATACGCCAAATCTTCCGCTATTTCGTCCTGCTTCTAACTCAATAATATGGTTCGGTCTTTCACATATTTACGTAATATAGATATGTGAAAAACGTTATGAACACGAGACATATTTGGCGTAAAGTTTAGTCTATAGGCCAATTCCTACTCGATCGAGGATTAAAATGGACCGATGAATCGAGGGTTAAGTTTTCCTCTCTTTCCAAATCTTGTAACTCCTTTCCATGGAGCAACTCTTAACAACACATGATCTCCTATATCGAATTCCACGCCCTTCGATGAAGATCAAGATAACTCTTTTTGTCGATTTTGTGAGATTTTTATACGTTGTCGGATCGTTTGAATCTTTTCCGTAGTCATACGCATTAACTCCAGTTCCAACAACGTTGCTTCACCCACCTCATCCCAAAGATATCGAGAACGACACTTTCTTCCATACAACGCTTGAATGGAGCCATGCCAATACTTGTTTGATAACCGTTGTTGTAGGAAAACTCCACCAATGGTAAGAACTTGTCCCAACTCCCTTTGAATTCAAGGACACGAGTCTTAATAGATCTTCAAGAGTTTGTATAGTCCTCTCCGATCGTCCGTCCGTCTCGAGGATGATATGCCGAGCTAAATCGTAAGTCTGCGCTCATAGCTTTTTGCAAACTAACCCAAAATCGTGAAGTGAATCTTGGGTCTCGATCGTAAACTATAGATACCGCAGATACCATGCGGTCTTTTACAATCTCGCTTATGTACATACGAGCAAGACATTCAAGTGTATAAGTTTCTCGACGGTAAGAAATGAGCGATTTGGTCAATCTATCAACAATGACCCAAATCGCATCAATGCCTTGAAAACCTTAGAAGACCGCAGAATCTTAAATCCATGGTAATGTGCTCCCACTTCCATTCTCGAATTTCAAGTGGTTGCAATGGACCTTTTGGTACTTGATGCTCCGCTTTAACTCGCTGACAAGTTAGACACCTTGAGATAAACAAATAAGCTATCTCTCTTCATATTGCTCCACCAAAATGTATGACGAATATCATGATACATTTTGGTACTCCCAGGATGGATTGCAAATGGTGTGTTGTGCGCCTCCATCATGATATTATACTTTAAATCGTGGTCGTTAGAACACAAAAAGTCCGGAGTTGACTCAAGTACTCCTTCTTCATCGATTCTTGCTTCCTGCATAGCACCTTCTTGCACTTTTTTCCTCATACGCATCACCTCCGTGTCCGTAGCTTGAGCAAATTTTTAACTTTATCTATTAAAGTCGGTTCTACTCAGTATACTCGCTTATCATCACATGTGTCCCTCGAGTCTTTAACTCTATCTCCATCCTTTGCAAGTCACACAAAATGGACCTTTGAGTTGACAATATCGCACTCAGACTTGCATATGATTTTCTACTCAATGCGCCGCCACCACGCTCGCTTTTCCGTGATGGTATTGATGGTATGATCATAATCTTTCAATAGTTCAAGCCAACGTCGTTGTCGCATGTTGAGTTCCTTTTGAGTGAAGAAATATTTGAGGCTTTTATGATCCGTAAAGATCTCCACTTTCTCCCCATACAAGTAATGCCTCCAAATTTTAAGTGAAAGATAATAAATGCCAACTCTAGATCATGAGTAGGATAATTCCTCTCATATTCTTTGAGTTGTTATGGTATAAAGCTATAACTTTTCCATGTTGCATAAGAACACATCCCAACCCTTTGCCTCAAGCATCATCAGATGACAAATCCCTCCGAGCCGATGGTATTGTCGAACAGTCTTTGAAATAAGTCTCCTCTCGAGTTCTTGAAAACTCTTCTCACATTCTTCGCTCCAACCGAACTTTGTATCTTTTCGAGTCACCGAAATCGATGGAATAGCGATTCGAGAAAATCCTTCCACTTTAATCTCCGATAATAACCAAATTAAACCGAGAAAGCTACGCATTTTACATCGATTTAGGTTGTTCCCACTTTGAATAGCTTCAATCTTTCATTGGGTCAATGATATTCCATGACTTGATACCACGTGCCCAAGGAATACTACTTCTTCAAGCCAGAACTCGCATTTCTTCAACTCGGCATAAAGCTTATATTCACGAAGCTTTTGGAGTGTCAGCCTCAAGTGTTGCTCATGATCTTCACGGCTTTTGGAATAAATAAGGATGTCATCAATAAAGACGACCACAAAGTGATCTAAATATTCCTTGAATACTCGGTTCATCATATCCATGAAGGCAGCAGGAGCATTAGTCAATCCAAAGGACATGACTAGGAATTCATAATGCCCGCATCGAGTTCCGGAAGCCGCTTTGGAATGTCACGTGCGGTAATAATCTTCATTGGTGATATCCTAACGAAGATCAATCTTTGAAAAGAATTTGGCTCTTTCAGCAATCGGGTCAAACAGTCATCAATACGTGGCAATGGATACCTATTTTGATGGTGACATGATTCAACTCCCGATAATCAATACAAAGTCGCATACTCCCATCTTTCTTCTTCACGAATAGAACAGGAGCACCCCAAGGAGAAGTACTAGGACGAATAAAGCCAATGTCTAACAATTCCTGCAGTTGGGTCTTTAACTCCTGAAGTTCAATAGGAGCCATTCGATATGGGCTTTGGAAATAGGTTTTGTACCGGGTTCAAGGTCGATACAAAATTCAATTTCACGCTCTGGGGGTAGGCCAGGAAGTTCTTCGGGGAATACGTCAGGAAATTTATTAACAATAGGAATATCGTTTAAAACTGACGTATTTTCATTTAAATCAGAATATGAGCTAAGAAAGCTTGACATCCGTTTTTCAATAAACGAATAGCTTTATGGCTTGAGATGACCGTGATTGATTTTAATGGTTTGGTCGTTTGAATTCGCATAATAGGTTGATTAGGAATATGAAAGCTAACAACCTTACGAAAATAATCAATTTTTGCATGATAAGTAGTTAACCAATCAATCCCTAGAATCACGCCAAATGCAAGTATTTTTAATGAAATAAGATCGACGGTAATGTGAGGGTACCGATTTGAACCAAACAAGACTTATAAACAAAGGATGTAATGAAGGTTTCTCCCAACGGAGTTTCCACAGATAAGTCAAAGTCTAATTTCTCCTGAGTCAAATTTAATCGATGAGCGCAAGTAGAGAAATAAAAGAATGGGTAGAACCCAGATCAAATAAAGTATAGACTTCATTAGAGTTTATGATAAGCTTACCCGTGATGACCTCATTCGGATTCCTTGCTCTTTGGGAGGTCACAACAAACGCCTCCTCAGACTACCGGGTTTGAATTTTTCGGGATGGCCTTTGGTGCCTCCATCCTAGTCAATTTGTCTTCTGTGAAACGACAAAAATCGAGCTAAGTGACCTTCTCTTCCACAATTATAACATGCTTTGACTGGCATGACGCAGCTTTGGACCGATGTGTCCCTCTCCTCCGCATTTGAAGAATATGATAGGTGGTCTTTCTCCTTCCTTAACAATGGGTGTCTTTGTCACGCGTCTTTCCACCATCATTGAATCTCCGCTTTCTTGAAATGTCCATTCTTATTGTTTTGGCCTCGATTACCACCGGTGGTTACCATATCCGCCCGTTGATTCCTCCACGCTTGTTGTCACCGCTTGATGACTACTCTCACCGGTATTATAATTTTGCCTACCGCTCTTTTAGTTGTGTGTTGACTCATATATCGCTCCACTAATCGAGCCCTATTTACAACATCCTAATACAAACACGCTTTATGAGAAATAAGATGTCGACGTATCTCCCGCTTCAAACCTCTTAAAAACATTCGTGCCATTCTCTCTTCATTATCCACCAAGTGGGACGAAACCGTGATAACTCCGTAAATTTTGCCTCGATCATGTATTGCGACACTGGCCATATTGTTTTGTTCCAACTTGATAAATTCCACCTCCTTCATGTGGCGAATACTTTCGTGAAAGTATTTGTCGTTGAATGACTCCCGAACTTCTCCCAAGATATCTTCAAGACAAAGAAGTTGAGTACGCTTTTACCGATTCCCACCAAGAATCCGCCTCCGCTGCAACATAAAAAGGCGTGAAGGGAACCTTTTGCTCCTCGAGCATCCCAAGACATCAAATATCTTGGTAAACTGTTTTATCCATGCTTCCGCCAAGTGGTTTTGGCTCTCCTTAAACTCGGTGGTCCCAGCTCCTTGAATTGTTTAGCGGTGACCACCGAGAGTTTTTCGTGTTTCCACCCCACGCTTTTGACAGAGTCGCTCTCGCTTCATTGTTGCATAAATCGCATAAAGCCTCCGAACATTTGATCATTCATCATTTGGTCAAGGTGTTGTTGTTTGTTTATATGAGGATTGTCGCCTTCCCGATGCATTATTATCCTCGATTATTGATATGTGGTGAATCAACGATCGCATGCTTCCCATCAAGTATTCTCAACATTCTCGATGTCATTTTCAGACATCGCCACAAAACAAAAGGTTAATTGACATGTAACAAATTATCCCTATCTTCCCGACAAACCAATAAAATAGCACATAAACTTAGGTAGGTCATACTAGCGAAGGTATTCCCTGCCTCCCTCCTAGTACTATTCTCACATCTTAGCCAGGATCATATCCCTAAGCTCGATATACTAACCGTGACGCCCCAAAATTAGGGATACATCACCCATCTCTGGGTCGCCACTTACATGGTAATGTAATTTAAATACAACTTACTAACATAACTGCGTGGTACAATACGACATATAAACTGTGAGTTTAAATACAAATATCGCTCTACTAGATATTATACAAACTCAAAAAAAGTCCTCATTACAATTATTATCACACTATTTCACGTAATAGTGAGGACTACTAATGCTATCTTCAGACCATCACTCGCTTCCCACTCGTCCCAAATATATTCTCATTTCAAGAGAACAAAGGAAAGAAAGGGTGAGCTCAACTAGCCCAAAGAAGAAATATTATGACTAAGATAATGCGTAATAAATTATCAATAGTCTTCAACAATGTTAAACCGATAAAATACAATAGACAACCAGTTTAATCATAATGAATATGCAATCCATTAAAAGAGTCAAGTAGAAAATAAAGTCTACTATCTTTTAGGTTTTAAAAGGTTTTTCATCATCATTATAATGAGACTCACTTTTAATAAATATTCCACATCATCGAATCACCCCTCACTACTACGGCCAAGGATATTCTTTAAGATCACGACCACAATTATTCATGCACTACGCCAAGAATATTTGTGTATTCATTAATGGTCATGATCATGCCAACAATCGTCCATCAATGCACTACTACCAATTTGAGGATTTTTACCACATCATTTGTAACATTACTACCATGATTACAATCGAATAGTCTCTCGTCATAATCATACCAAGTCCATCTATGCACTACAAAACCACACAGATGACTTTAAAAAATATAAACATGAGGATGATGACAATGATATAAGAATTCAATAAAACAAGTTCAAGAATTATTTTATCCAGAATTATTAACGTCCAAATTATCAATATGATATCGCTTTGTAGAGTAAAATTCAAGAATGATCGTAAGAATATTTTCATGAAAAGATACTCGATGAAACGCAAATATCAAGGATATTCCACTAATTTCATGGAGTATAGAAGTCAAAGTTTTAACCAACCGGGTATAATAAAGAATGGAATAACAAAAGAAATCACCATGCATGCGATAGACCGCATGCATGTGTTATTCCAACAAAATAATAAATAATTTAACCAGTCGTGTGAAATTCACACCCCATGTGATGTTCCAAATGTATGTAAAACACATGAGATAGGATATTCCAATGTAATAATAAAGATTTTAACCAGTCCTGTGTAAAACACATGCATGTGATGTTCCAATGTATAATAAAGATTTTAACCAAGTCCTGTAAAACACATGCATGTGATGTTCCAATGTATAATAAAGATTTTAACCAGTCCTGTAAAACACACGCATGTGATATTCCAATGTAATAATAGAAGAATGTCACCAAGTATAGGTAAACCACGATATCGAGTTATTCCAATGTAATAATAATAAAGATTTTAACCAGTCCTGTAAAACACACGCATGTGATGTTCCAATGTAATAATAGAAGAATGTCACCAAGTATAGGTAAACTCACAGATACAAAGTTATTCCAATGTAATAATAAGCAATGGAATAACAACAGCTTCTCTTCATGAATAAGAAAGAATAACGCCTTTACATTTGGTAGGAGATTGAATATCGCAAAGAAAGTAGTAACAAAATACTCTTCTTCTTTCTCTCTTATTCTCTCTATACTTTCTCTCTCTATAGCTTGAATGAATTCGTGAAAATAATGAAGCCCTAGCCTCTATTTATAGAAGATTTCTAGCTTAGCACCGCCAGTGTGAAAGGCAAGTGGCTTGACGAATCGGTTTGACGCTTGTAATGTGAAACGACAAGTGGTTCGATCGCCAGTAATGTGAAATGACAAGTGGTTCGACGTCCCTGTAAAGGTAATTACTATTAACGGTAAGGTAAATACTATCGACGAAGGTAAATACTATTCACAAGGGTAATTACTTATTGACGAAGAGACTCTTAGATGATGACATATGAGCCCCCCATAAAATAATCAAACTTACCACAAATCATTTTTTTTTTCATCAACACATATTTAATCTTTCAACAATTATTAATCATTTATAACTTGTCGCCTCAATTATTGATTTAATACTATAACATATTATACGATGATACTTGTGACAATAATTGAATCAATAATATAAGAGATATGATGCAAAGAATTATCGTAGTAATAATTGAGCATAGCCGAAAGACTTCTCACGTAAGCATCAATAATCAATACCGTAGCTACTATGCAACTACGCCAGACATCGTATTTTACCAATTTAGTAGTTCAACAGCTTTAACGGTAAACACCTCCGCCGTTATTTTTATAAAATATTTTTGTCGCTTTTCTCAATCCGACAATAATTTCATTGCTAGGGGTCCACCAATGAATGAGCCATTGTACGAATATTCCCTAACAAAAAAGAATATTCCCCACCAAACGAATATTTTATAACAACTTGCATACTTTGCAAAATTTATAAATATTACCCACAACTATAACATTATATCAAATTTATTCCATAATATTCAAAAATAATATTTATAGAAAAATTCATCTTTATTTATAAAAGCTGGGGTCTTACAATTAAGTTGTATTTGGATTATGTACCATGTATCTAGCGACTCAGAATGGGTGATGTATACCTGTTTTGGGGGCGTAACAGTTGGTATCAAAGCTTAGGGATATGATCCCTGGCTGAGATGTGAGATAAGAACTAGGAGGAGAGAGACAGGGAATTCCTTCGCTAGTATGACCTACTTAAGTTTATTTGGTTTTTAATTGGCCGGTCAGAGTATAGAGATAATATGTGATATGTCAATTAACCCTTGTTTTGTGACAGTGTTTGAGAATGGCATCCGAAAATGTTGAGATAAGCAATGAAGCACATGAGACTATTGAGTCAGCTTAACAAAAAGGTAACGACCAACAACACGATAATAATCGTACCGGTGGCAACGGCCATCAAAACAATGATAACCATTGTGACGCCCCCAAAATAGGTATATAACACCCATTCTGAGTCGCCAAATACATGGTACATAAAGCAAACTACAACTTCAATAATACAATTGTCGTGCAAAATATGACAACACATACTGTGAGTTTAAATACAAATATTGTCTCTAGACAATATCAACACTCAAATAAATTCTCATTACAATTATTCAAACACTATTTTACAGAAATAGTGAGGACTACTAAAACATCTTTCTAGAACCATCACTCCATACCCCGACTCGATCATGCTATGTTCTCACCTCCTAAGAAGAAAAATGGAACAAAAAGGAAAAGGATGAGCTCAACTAGCCCAGTAAAGAATTTTATAACTAAGATAATATACAACAAATTATCATTAGTCTTCAGCAGGGAAAAATCTGATAAAATATAATAGACAACAAGTTTTAGATCAACAAATGCAATGAAATAAAGAATCCATTAGAAGAGTCACGTAGAGAATGAGTTCTACTATCTTCTAAGATTTAAAAGTCCATCATCAATATTTTATCCCTGTAACAACAATCAATATACATATTTATTCAAATAATCATCTTTGCACTACAGGCCAAAGATATTCATTTATATCACCAGTTGGTCATATTCATCTCAACACATGTTCATCTTTGCACTACGGGCCAAAGATATTCATCAGTTAATCATTCATCTTTGCACTACAGGCCAAAGATATTCAATAATATAATCATTTAGGACTGAGGATGATGAAAAATGTTTTAAAGAAAACGAATCCAGTGAGACAGAAGGACAAATATTAGGGATTCGTATAACAGTTTATCCAAGATCAATAATACTCCATAATAACCAATTTTGAAGCAGAATTCAAAAATAAAGATCAAAACATGGATATAATCAAAGATAGTAACCATAATAGATATCTTGGACAAAAAGAAGAAAATTTCATTTTTCGTGAATAGTGCCGTATTCGTGAATAGTGTCGTATACGTGAATAGTGCCGTATACGTGAATATTAATCCCGACACAAAAAGTTCTAAATTTGATTAAAAAGTTCAAACCAATATTTCGGCATAATGATATTGAAGAAAGTAATATCATTTAAAAAGAAAATAACATCCCTTACCTCAAAATAACGGTACTTCTAATCGGAATATCGGATAGAAAGCCGAAGATAACTTGTACCTAACAACAACTCTCAAATTATCAAAATACTCACAAAAATACACTCGATAATCTAGAGAGAAAGAAAACTTATTTTTGGTGTGATTTTCAATTCTAACCTAAGCGCCTATTTATAGGAAAATGCTAGAACGCCATAGGAGACTAAATAATAAATTAATAATATTTCATTTCTTATTTTCTACGCATGCTTCTTGACCAAGCTCAACCACCAGCCATCTTGAACAAAATTTGGTAGCCCACATGTGTTAAAACAAAAGTGGGTCCCACCTAATTTTAATAAAAATCATTTTATTTTCCGAAACTTCAATAGTTCATAGAAAATAGCCCGTTTATCAGAAAAATACGAATTTTATGTCCATTCTGCCTGAAATCGAATTCTCTACAACTTTGCAGAAGAAAGTTTTTCCAAACCGAAAATATCCGAAATCCACAAACGGGTGATTTTTAGTACCTCGACTCCGACAAAATACTGATAAAACACCTCAGTATTAATTTCTTCATTAATAACCACATAAAATAAATAAATCCATCATTTATATCTACATCAAATAAATATTTCCTTATCATATGAATCAATAATTAATTATTCATAAATAATATTACAGATTCACAATTATGACAACCAAAGTAGCCCTCGTGAAAGAGGGGCTTTCCAATAAGGATTTCTCTTTCTCGACGCCGCAATTAGGTGACCAAACCTCTCCTCGATGTAACTTTCTAGACATTGCCAATAATGCTATCTAATAATATTATTTAAATAATATGAATTATTAATCCGATAATAGGAAATATCGTGTGCAAAGACAATTATTGAAATAATAATAATATAAACTATCAACGCAAAGAAATTATTGAATCAATAAAATAAAATATTAAACAAGAATTCATCGTAATAATTATTGAGTAGTGCCTTTCACGCATTTAATCAATAATTTAACAATATGCAAATACTGCAGTAATCGCATAAACCACGCCAGACATTATATATTTTAATCACCGTGTATTCCAACAAGGTTTAATCTGGTGACAATTATACCGTTATTTATAAAAACTCATACTTTGTCATTTTCTCCATCCGATAGTTATTCTGTTATGGGGCCCACAAATGACTGCGCTGTCGTACGGATATTCCCGACAAAAAGAAAATTTCACGACCAAACGAATATTCCCCGACAATAATGATTATTTTATAACCACTTGCTTATTTTGCAAAATTTGCACATTCCACCCATAACCAAATTATTATATCAAATTATCACCTTATTATTTCAAGATAATAAATAAAGGAAAATTCAATTTTATTTATAATAAGTTGGGGTCTTACAACCATCGTGGAGGAAATTATCATGCCAAGAATGGTAACCACTTCGGTGGTAATCATGGCCAAGATAATAGAAGTGGAAATTTTAAGAAGAGAAGGTTATTTAGCTCGATTTTGTCATATAGTAAAGTCAAGTCCAGCTGGGACGGTAGCACCAAAGACGGATACGGACAAAACAAAGTCGGTGGTTTCAATAAGAACGTTTTTCGTGACTTCTCAAAAAGCGAGTAACCCGAACGAAGTTAGCACGGGTTAGTTAATTATAAATTCGTGTGAAGTTTATACCTTATTAGATACCAGTTCTACCCATTCTTTTATCTCTTTCTTGCTTGTGCACAACGTTTAAATTTGACTCCGGAGAGATTAGACTTTAACTTATCGGTTGAAACTCTGTTAAGAGAAACCTTCATTACATGTGTTATCCAAGTCTTGGATGAGAGTCACAGTTTTGAATGATATTTCTATTGTTAATAAATTTCCTGTCGTATTCTTGAAGACTTCTTAGCCTACCCCTAGAGCGTGAAATTGAATTTTGTATTGACCCCAGTACAAAACCCATTTCTAAAACCCTTAAATATTTCTTCAACTAAAATGAACGTAACATGTGCCAAAGACGTTAGCTCGAGCTGTTGAAGATTACGATCGTACCATTCAATATCATTGTGGAAGAGCGAACGTGGTAGCTGACGCGTGGAATAGAAGACCGTATGCATTTACGAGTGCGATGTTGTTAACACAAAAATCCATTTTGTATAACTTACAAATGATAAAGATAGAGTTAAAGACTCTAGGGACCCACGTGAAGATAACGAATATACGAGTAGAATCGACTTTAATTGATAAAGTTAAAGTCACTCAAACTACACACTCGGAGCTGGTGAATACAAAGAAGAAGGTTCAAGAAGGCGTTATTCTAGAAGAAAGAGTCGCTGATGAGAGAAAATCTCAACCCTTGATTTAAATTGGGCCATTTGAAATCCTCGATCGAGTAGGAACTGTGGCCTATAGACTCGCTTTACCGCTAAGTATGTCGAGTGTTCATAACATTTTTCACGTATCGATGTTACGTAAATATGTGGACGACCTGAACCACATTATTGAATTAGAACTAGACGAGATAGCAGAAGATTTAACGTATGAGGAGATACGTGTTAAAATCTTGGATAAGAAGGATCGTATTCAACACTCTAAGATTATACCTCAAGAGCTAGAATCTGAAATGAAGTCAAGGTATCCTCATCTCTTCGGCATACCAGGTACTTACGTAAATTTCGAGGGCGAAATTTCATAAGGAAGGGAGATTGTGATACCCCAAATTTTATGAATAAAGATTTAATTTTCTCAAAATATTTTTTTGAATATTATGGTGTGGATTTGAGATAGTGTTATAGTTGTGGGTAGTATTTATAAATTTTACAAAGTATGCAAGTTGTTATATTATATTTGATTGGTCGGGGAATATTCGTACGACGGCACAATCATTGGTGGACCCCACAACGGAAGTATTGTCGTAGTAAGAAAACGACATAATTATCTTTTTATAAAAATAACGGCGAAAGTGTTACCGTTAAAACTGTTGAACTACTCGGTAGTAAAAGTACAGTAATACTAGTGAGTTGCATAAGTAGTAGCACACCAGTATTGATTATTGATGCTTACGTAAGAAGTCACTCAGTTATACTCAATTATTGCTACAGTAATTGCTGCATCATATCTCTCATATCATTGATTCAATTATTGTCGCAGTATCATCTATATAATATGTTATATTATTAAATCAATAATTGAGACGACAAGGTTATTCATATTATTATTTGCAATATTGACAATGTCTAGAAGTTCTGTCAATGAGAGGTTTGGTCACCTAATTGTGCGCCAATAAGGAGAAATCCTTATCTAAAGCCCTCTTTCCTCGAGAAACGACACGTTGTTAAATATTGTGAGTTATAATATTAATAATGAATAAGTTCGTGTTGATTAAAGATGAAATTGATAGTTCCATTGTGTTGGAATTATTAGTGTTAGTGAAAATCGACATCTATTTCGATAATAATTGATGTCTGGAGGTTATATTGACCAATCGGGTAATTAACTGAATAAATGAGCAATTAATTGCTATTGATTCACATGATTATAACTATTTGTTCACATGTGTGTACTATTGATTTACATTCATTTACTATTAGGGGAGTTGGGGCAAGATTGATAATACTTGCATGACTAAGTTAAAAATGGAGGTATAGATGGAGGTACTATACTGTAATTCATATTTTCACATGTCTAGAACTATTGATTCACATGATTTACTATTGATTCACATGATTTACTATTAGGGGAGGTGGTGCAAGTTTGATAATACTTGTAAGACTAAATTAAAAATGAAGAAAAAGAGGAAGGTAATATACTGTAATATTTGGAGCCCCAAAATGTACAATTATTAAAACTATATTTTCCTATAAATAGAAGCTCATTCTTCCTTCATTTCTCACCAATTCACTAAAGCTATAGAGCAATTATTATAGAGAAAAATTATAGAGAGAAAGAAAAAGAGAAGTCTGCTACCTCACTATTCCAGTATCCAGTTTTCTTCTGAGGTAAGGTGTATTATTTCTTTCGTATTCATGAAGAGAGCTATTATTATTCCATCCCTTATTATTCTGTTGGAATAACATGTATACGCGGACTACCGTATACATGGTGAAATTCTTCTATTATTCCATTATTTATTATTATGTTGAATAACTGCCTACATGCTAAGTACCGTACATACATGGTGAAATTCTTCATTATTCCATTCTTTATTATTCATTGGAATAACATGTCCATGCGATCTATCACATGCCCGGTGAATTCATTGTTATTCTATTCTTTATTATTCATTTGAATATCATGTATGTATGCGGATTACGCATGACTGGTTCTCGTTCTTTTATTATTCGTTGGAATATCATGTATATGTCGGATTACGCATGACACGTTCCTTCTTTATTATTACATTGGAATAACTCCGTCTGCATTTGGTTTATCGCATGCCTGGTGAATTCTTTTGTTATTCTATTCTTTATTATTCTGTTGGAATAACCTGTCTATGTGGATTATCGCATGCATGGTGAATGACCTTTCGTATTCATTCTTTATTAAATTGTGAAAATGATCTGTCTACGTGGATTATCGCATGGCGGATGAAAATCCATTTGCAGTTTCGTATATTCTATTATACTTGTATAAGATATCATTTCTTTTGTACTCGTCATGAAATATCATTTTATTTGGTATTTTCTGTTACAAGTTACTATTCACGGATTACTATTCATCCAGTTACTATTCACTCTAATATTATTCACTCGGGTATTCGGGGCACTTTTTGTGTCGGAGTACTATTCACGAGTTACTATTCATGGGTTACTATTCACCCTAATATTATTCACTCGGGTATTTGGGGTATTTTTCGTGTCGGGGTACTATTCACGGGGTATTATTCCCGAAGTACTTTTCATGGGGTACTATTCATGACGAAAAATTGATTCTTTTCTGTCCAAATTATTTTTGGTACATGAATATTATTCTTGAATTTTAATCTACAAAGCAGTATTATGTTGACAATTTGGACGTTATTGATTTTTGGATAAATTAGATTATAAATCTTTAAAATTTATCCTTGAACTTGTTTTATTGAATTATTATGTCATTGTCATCATCCTCATGCTTATATTATGATTAAAGTCATCTTTGGCTTACGTGCATAAATGGACTTGGTATGATTATGACCAGGGATTATTTGGTATAATCATGATCATAATCTGACGAATGATGTGGTGAAAGTCATCATTGGCCTGTAGTGTATTGATGAACAGTTGTTGGTATGATTATGACCAGGGATTATTCGTTATAATCATGACCATTGATGATTACATGAATATCCTTGGCCGTGGTGCAGGGATGATTCGATTATATGAATTATTTATTAAGCTGAGTCTAAGCAATAAAATTGATGAAAAACTTTTTTAAATCATAGAAGATAGTAGATTTTATGCTCTACTTGACTCTTCTAATGGATTGCTTATTCCGCTGCAGTTGTTGGTCTAAAACTTGTTGTCTATTGTATTCTATCAGTTGTTATACTGTTGAAGGCTAAGGATAATTTATTCTGCATTATCTTAGTTCTAATATTTCTTACTGGGCTAGTTGAGCTCACCCTTTCTTTCACTATTCTCTTCAGGAAATGAGAATATAGTTGGGACGAGTCGGGGAATGGATTGATGGTCCAGATGGTTGCATTAGTAGTCTTCACTATTCTATGAAATAGTGTGATAATAAATGTAATAAGATTGAATTTGAGTGTGGATATTGTCTAGATGACAATATTCGTGTTAAAACTCTCGGATTATGTTTTGTCGTATTTTACACGATAGTTGTATAATTAAGTTGTATTTGGATTATGTACCATGTATCTGGCGACTCAGAATGGGTGATGTATACCTGTTTTGGGGGCATCACAAAATTCGTCCGTGATTATGTTTACTGTGTGTCCGTGATTCTATTTTCTAAATAGTATCCTTCCATTCTCCTATAAATAGGATGCTTAGTTTAGAATTGAAAATCACACCAGAATCAGAGAATTCTTCTTCTATACTATTGAGCGTATTTCTTTAGAGTTTAAGGAAGCTTTGAGTGTAGAAAACAGTGTAAGTTTTCTTCAAGAATATCCCCGCTATACCAGTCAGAAGTATTCTCCTTTTAAGGTAAGGGGTATTATTTATTTCATATTCGCTTACGATATTATTTTTTGTATTCGTAAGGAATTTTATTTTAGTTCAATATTCGTAAGGAATATTATTTTAGTTCAATATTCGTAAAGAATATTATTTTTGTTCAATATTCATAAGGAATATTATTTTCGTTTAATATTCGTAAGGAATATTATTTTCGTTCAACAGTCGTAAGGGATATTATTTTTGTTTAATATTCGTAAGAAATAATATGTTCTTCCATACTCTGTAGTATGTAAGTAATATTATTTCGTTTTAGATTCTAAATTTTACACTCATTTTGTTAAGTATTGCTTCTATACTTTTTGAAATTAGTAGAATATCCTTGAAATTTGCACTTCATCTAGTATCGTTTCACAAGAATATTTTTCTGAACATTCTTGTTAAACTTTAAGCTTTTCATGTCGGAGTACTATTTATGGGTACTATTCATACATACGACATTATTCATACGTACGGTACTATTTATACGTACAACAATATTCAAAAATTATTATTCACGGGGTACTATTCATGAATTCACGGGGTACTATTCACCCGGGGTACTATTCATAACAAAAATTGATTTCTTTTCTGTCCAAATTATTTTTGATACATGAATATTATTCTTGAATTTTACTTCACAAAGCAGTTATCAGGTTGTCAATTTGGACATTTTTAAACTCTGAATAAAATAAAAATCTTTAATATTTATCCTTGATTTCGTTTGATTAAATTCTTATATTAATGCCATCATCCTCTTGCTTATATTGTGATGAAAGTCATCTTTGGCCCGCAGGGCATAGATGGACTGTTGATTGGTATGATTATGACCAGGGATTATTTGGTATAATCATGACCTTTAATGTTACAAATGATCTGGTAAAAGTCATCATTGGCCTGTAGTGCATTGATGGACAGTTATTGGCATGATCATGACCATTGGTGATAATGCGAATATCATTGGCCCGTAGTGTATGGATAATTCATGGATGTGATAATAATGAATATCCTTGTCCCGTAGTGCATGAATAATTCAGTGATGTGGATTATTTATTGAGCTGAGTCTCAGCGATAAAATTGATGATAAACTTTTAAATCGTAGAAGATAGTAGATATCATGCTCTACTTGACTCTTGTAATAGATTGTTTGTTTTGCTGTAGTTAAACTTGTTGTCTATTGTATTCTATCAGTTTAACATTGTTGAAGGCTAACGATAATTTATTCTACGTTATCTTAGTCATAATATTCTTTATTGGGATAGTTGAGCTCACCATTTGCTTTCATTGTTCTCTTCAGGAAATGAGAATATAGCTGTGACGCCCCCAAAATAGGTCCATTCCATCCAACCCATTCTCGAGTCGCCAAATACATGGTACGTAAATAACTACAAACTTTATTATTACAACATATAAACTGTGAGTTTAAATACGAGATATTGCCATCTAGACAATATCCACACGCAAATAAATCCCCATCATAATTATTGATACATTATTTTACAAAATGGTGAGGACTACTAAACAACTCTCTCTAGAACCTTCATTCCATACCCGACTAGTACTCGCTACATTCTCGCCTCCCGAGAAGAAAAATGGAACAAAAAGGAAAAGGGTGAGCTCAACTAGCCCAAGAAAATAATATTATGACTAAGATAATATACAACAAATTATCATTAGTCTTCAACAGGAAAAAAATCTAATAGAATACAATAGACAACCGCTTTTAAATCAACAATCATAGTGAAACAACAATTCATTAGAAGAGTTAAGTAGAGAATGCAAACTACTATCTTCTATATATGAATTTAAAAGTTCATCGTCAATATTTTATCCCTGTAACATCAATCAATATATATCTGGAATCAAATATTCATCTTTGCACTACAGCCAAAAATATTCATCACTTAGTCATGTTCATCTAAACACTGCTCATCTTTGCACTACGGGCCAAAGATATTAATCAGTCGGTCATGTTCATCTCAACACTTGTTCATCTTTGCACTATGGGCCAAAGATATTCATCAAGAAATCATTCATCTTTGCACTACAGGCCAAAGATACTCAATAATATCATCATTTAAGACTGAGGATGATGAAAAATATTTTTAAAGAAACGAATCCAGTGAAACAAAATGACAAGGATTAAGGATTAAGGATTCGTACTTTATTTTATCCATGTCCAAAAATACCTCAAAAATAATCATAGTGGTGTAAAATTCAAGAATGATCAAAATATGGATACAATCAAAGCTAGTATCCAGAATAGATATTTTGGATAAAAAGAAGAAATTTCATTTTTCTTGAATAATAGTGCCGTATTCGTGAATAGTGTCAGATATCGTGAATAATGGTCGATATCGTGAATAGTAACTCAGACACCAAAAGATAGAAATTTCACAAAAAACATCTTCACGCTTCGTGAATAGTACTCGTGAATAAGAACTCGTGAATAGTAACTCATGAATAGTAACTCGTGAATAAGAACTCATGAATAGTAACCACGACATGAAAAAGTTCCAAATTTGATAAAAAGTTCCAACTAATATTTCAAAGATAATGATATTGAAGAAATAATATCATTTGAGAAGAAAATAACATCCCTTACCTCGAAAGACAAGATTTAGTTTGAAACACCTGGATATAGGCTATGACTTGAACTTGCACCAGAGTAGCAATACTCAAAATATACTCAAAATACTCACAAGAATATGCTCGATAATATAGAGAGAGAAACTTCAGCTTCTGGTGTGATTTTCAATTCTAACCTAAGCACCCTATTTATAGGAAAATGCTTAGAACACCAAAGCGTAAAATTTAATATAATAATATTATTATTATTTCCACAACTTCCTACGCACCAAGAATCTGAATTCAAATATTAAAACACATGCAAGAACCACACTCAAATCACCAAAAACGTTTTCCTATTTTAAATATTTTAAACTTCCAAAATCAATTATTTGAGCTTGAAACTTCAATAATTCATAATAAATAGCCCTTTTATCAGAAAATTCTAATCTCGGTACTTTTTATAGAAAATTTAATTCTCTACAACTTTGCAGAAGAAAGTTTTTCCAAATTCCAAACAAAAATTGACCGAAATCCACGGGCAATTTTACAGGCTATAATCAAATTTCGGTCAATAATTGTGTCCACCAACACACAAAATATGTGTTAAACAATTAATGCCACAAAAATACTCTTCATCCGCATATACTCATATATCCCACATTCATTATAAAAATATCACCGTTAATATATTATTAAAATAATATATTTAAATGAGTTATTTTATCGTAAAAATAAAATATTAATTTTCAACAATTGTCACATTAAAAATTTTCTCCATCTATATCCACATAAAATCAATATTTTCCTCATCATATAAATCAATAATTAATTATTCACAAATAATATTACAGAATCACAATCTCGGCAACCAGTGCCTCCTTCTGTGAAAGAGGGGCTTTCAATAAGAATTTCTCCATCTTGGCCTTGATTAGGTGACCAAACCTCTCCTTGAGATGAACTTTCTAGACATTGCCAATAATGTTATCTAATAATATTATTCGGATAATATGAATTATTGCTTCGATAATGAAAAATACCGTGTAATGACAATTTATTGAAACAACAAGAATATATAAAATATCAATGCAACAATTATTGAATCAATAAAATAAAATCTTTGAACGAGAATTCTTTCGTAACAATTATTGAGTAGTGCCTTCTTACGTAAGAATCAATAATTGGTGCAATACCGTCTGCGTGCTTCACCGCTCAACAACGCGTATTAGTGTGTTTTAACCACCGGTATTCCAACAAGATAATAACTTGAAATAACTACGCCATTATTTATAAACAACTTATATTTGTCGTTTTCTTCATCCAATCGCTTTCCGTTATGGGGCCCATAAAAGACTGCGCTGTCGTACAAATATTCCCCGATAGTACGAATATTCCACGACCAAACGAATATTCCCCGACAATAATGAATAATTTATAACCACTTGCTTATTCAAAATATTTGCGTATTTTACCCATAACTATCCACATTAATCAAATCAACCCTTACTATTTCAAAATAATAAATAGAGGAAAATAAATTTCATTTATTAATAATTTGGGGTCTTACAATAGCTGGGACTAGTCGGGAAATGTAGTGACGGTCCAAATGGTTGCTTTAGTATTCCTCAATATTCTGTGAAATAGTGTGATAATAATTGTAATGAGGACTTCATTTGAGTTTGGATATTGTCTACGAGATAATATTCGTGTTAAAACTCTCAGTTTACGTTTGTCTTGTGTAAATTAAGTTTGTATTTGAATTCTGTACCATGTATTTGGTGACTCAAAATGGGTGAGGTATACCTATTTTGGGAGCGTCACAGTTGGTATCAAAGCTTAGGGATATGATCCTTGGCTGAGATTTGAGATTAGAACTAGGAGGGGAGAGATGGGTAAATCCTTCGCTAGTATGACCTACTTAAGTTTAATTGTTATTTAATTGGTCGGTCAGAATATAGGGATAATATGTGGCATGTTAATTAACCCTTGTTTTGTGGCAGTATTTGAAAATGGCATCTGAAAATGTTGAGATAAGAAATGGAGCACATGAGACCGTTGAGTCGCCGATGATCAATAACCAGGATAATGTGCATCAGGAAGGCAATAATCCTCAGGTAAACAACAACACTGACCAAATGATGAACGACGGGGTGTTTAGGAGCTTTTTGCAATTAGTGAAACATCAGGCTAGAAAGACTCATGTTCAAAATACGGGTGGAAACACTGGCAACTCTCTGATGGTCACCGCTAAGCAATTCAAGGAGTTGGGACCACCGGAGTTTTTGGGAAAGCCAGAACCACTTAAGGCAGAGACGTGAATTAAGCATATCACCAAGATATTTGATGTCTTGGGATGCTTTGAGGAGCAAAAGGTTCCCTTTGCCACCTTTATGTTGCGAGGAAAGGGAGATCATTGGTGGGAATCTGTAAAACGTACTCAGTACGCCGCACTAAAGATGTCTTGGGAGAAGTTCCAAGAATTGTTCAACTACAAGTACTTTCCTGAAAGTATTCGTCACATGAAGGAGGTATAATTTATCAAGCTGGAATAAAACAATATGATCGTGTCGCAATACGAGGCTAAATTTGCGGAGTTATCCCAGTTTGCATCTCATTTGGTAGATAATGAGGAGTGTGTTACCCGAATGTTTCTAAGATATTTAAAACCCTAAATACGTCAATACCTCATTTCTCAAAAACTTTGCTTGTATTCAGATGTTGTGAATAGGGCTCAGTTATTGGAGCGCGATAATGAGTCAATCCAACCAAGAGATAGCAGCCGGCAAAACGATAATACCAGTGGTAGCAGTCATCGAAGCGGTGACAACAAACGTGAAGCAAATCAACATGCCAGAAATGGTAACCACTTCGGTGGTAATCCTGGCCAAGAAAATAGAAGTGAAAATTTCAAGAAGAGAAGGTTCGATAATGATGGAAAGACAGCAGCACCAGCACCAGTTTTCAAGGAAGGAGAACGACCACTCGTCGTATGCTATAAATGTGGAAGGGAGGGACAAATCAGTCCAAACTGTACGCAGCAATCCAAAGCATGTTATAATTACGGAAGAGAAGGTCACCTAGCCCGATTTTGTCATGTAGTGAAGTCAAGTCCAGTTGGGATGGAGACACCAAAGGTCGTCCCAGACAAGTCAAAGCTAGTAGTTCAAGGGAGAGCATTTGTCGTGACCTCCCAAAAAGTGAGAAACCCGAATGAAGTTATCACGGGTAAGCTAATCATAAACTCTTGCGAAGTTTATACCTTATTTGATACCGGTTCTACCCATTCTTTTATTTCTCTTACTTTCACTCAACGTTTAAATTTAACTCCGGAGAAATTAGACTTTAACTTATCTGTTGAAACTCTGTTGGGAGAAACCTTCATTACATCCACTGTTTATGAATCTTGTTTGATTCAAATCGGCACCCTCACGTTACCTGTCGATCTTATCTTTTTGAAAATACTTGAATTTGATGTGATTTTAGGGATTGATTGGTTAACTACTCATCATGCTAAAATTTATTATTTTCGTAAGGTTGTTATTTTTCATATTCCTAACTAACCTATCATGTGTATTCAAGCAACCAAACCACTAAAGTTAATCACTATCATATCAAACCATAAAGCCATTCGTTTATTGAAAAATGGATGTCAAGCTTTCTTAGCCCATGTCACGGATTTAAACAAAAATACGTCAAATTTGAATAATATTTCTATTGTTAATAAATTTCCTGACGTATTTCCTGAAGAACTTCCTGGCCTACCCCCAGAGCGTGAAATTAAATTTTGTATCGTCCTTGAACCCGGTACAAAATCCATTTCCAAAGCCCTATATCGAATGGCTCCTATTGAACTTCAGGAGTTAAAAACCCAACTGTAGGAGTTGTTAGATATCGGTTTCATTCGTCCTAGTACCTCTCCTTGGGGTGCTCCAGTTCTATTCGTAAAGAAGAAAGATGGGAGTATGCTTCTTCGTATTGATTATCGAGAGTTGAATCATGTCACCATCAAAAATCGGTACCCATTACCTCGCATTGATGACCTGTTTGACCAGTTACAAGGCGCCAAATTCTTTTCAAAGATCAATCTTCGTTCCATATATCATCAGTTAAAGATTAAAACTGATGACATTCCAAAAACTACTTTCAGAACTCGGTACGGGTATTACGAATTCCTAGTCATATCTTTTGGATTGACTAATGCTCCTGCTGCCTTAATGGATATGATGAACCGACTATTCAAGGAATATTTGGATCATTTTGTGGTTGTCTTTATTGATGACATCCTTATTTACTCTTAAAGCCGTGAAGATCATGAGCAACACTTGAGGCTGATACTCCAAAAGCTTCGTGAAAACAAACTATATGTCAAGTTGAAGAAATGCGAGTTCTGGCTTGAGGAAGTAACATTCTTTGCAAACGTAATATAAAATCACAGAATATCTGTTGACCCAGCGAAGATTGAAGCAATTCAAAGCTGGGAGCAACATAAGTCAATAACCGAAGTACGTAGCTTTCTGGGCTTAGCTGGTTATTATCGAAGATTCGTGGAAGATTTTTCTCGAATCGCTACTCCATTAACTCAGCTGACTCGAAAAGATACAAAATTTGGTTGGAGCGAGGAATATGAGAAGAGTTTTCAAGAAATTAAGAAGAGACTCATTTTAGCATTTGTTTTGACAATACCATCTGGTTCGAAAGGATTTGTCATCAACAGTGATGATTCAGGCAGAGGGTTAGGATGTGTTCTCATGCAATATGGGAAAGTCATAGCTTATGCCTCGTGATAACTCAAAGAATATGAGAGGAATTATCCTACTCATGATCTAGAGTTGGCAGAAGTCATTTTCGCACTAAAGATCTGAAGGCATTACTTGTATGGGTAGAAGGTGGAGATCTATACAAATCATAAAAGCCTTAAATATTTCTTCACCCAAAAAGAACTCATCATGCGGCAACGACGTTGGCTCAAGCTGTTGAAAGATTACGACTGTGACGCCCCCAAAATTAGGTATACATCACCCATCTTGAGTCGCCAGATACATGGTACATAATTCAAATACAACTTAATAATACAACTGTCGTGTACAATACGATAAAACATAAACTGTGAGTTTGAATACAAATATTATCTACTAGAGAGTATACAAACTCAAAAGGAGTACTCATTACAATTATTATCACACTATTTCACATAATAGTGAGGACTACTAATGCAAACATCTAGGACCATCACTCTGTTTCCCGACTAGTCCCAGCTACGTTCTCATTTCCTGAAGAGAATAGTAAAAGAAAAGGGTGAGCTCAACTAGCCCAGTAAGAAATATTATGACTAAGATAATGCAGAATAAATTATCAATAGCCTTCAACAGTATAACAACTGATAGAATATAATAGACAACAAGTTTTAGATCAAAAACTGCAGCGAAATAAGAAATCCATTAGAAGAGTCAAGTAGAGAATAAAATCTACTATCTTCTATGATTTAAAAGGTTTTTCATCACTTTTATCACTGGGACTCAGCTTAATAAATAATTCATATCATCGAATCACCCCTGCACTATGGCCAAGGATATTCTTTAGTATAACAACCACGAATTATCCATGCACTACGGCTAAAGATAATCATGTTTTCATCAACGGTCCTGATCATGCCATAAAATAATTCATCTTTGCACTACGGCCAAAGAGAATCTATAGCCATAATCATACGAAAAACTGTCCATCAATGCACTACGGGCCAATGAGGACTTTTTCCACATCATTTGTAACATTACGGTTATGATTACACCGAATAATCCCTGGTCGTAATCATACTAAGTCCATCTATGCACTACAGGCCACAGATAACTTTCAACAAAATATAAACATGAAGATGATGACAATGATATAAGAATTCAATAAAACAAGTTCAAGAATTAATTTATCTAGGAACTGATAACGTCCAAAGTGTCAACATGATACTGCTTTGTAGAGTAAAATTCAAGAATGCTCGTAAGAATATGTCCATGAAAGATCTTGGATGAAGCGCAAATATCAAGGATATTCCACTAATTTCATGTAGTATAGAAGTCAAAACTTTAACCAAATGTGTATAATAAAGAATGGAATAACAAAAGAAATCACCATGCATGCGGTGCTTAGCGTGAGCGAGTTATTCCAACAAAATAATAATAACGGAACCGAATTCAAAGTGAAATTACATGCCAAGCAGGGATGTTCCAATAGAATAATAAAGAATAGAATAACAACAAATCACCATGCATGCGGTATTTGGCATGTACATGTTATTCCAAGAATAATAAATAATCTAACAGTCCCAAAAAACGCATGAACAGATGATATTCAATGAATAATAATAAAGATGTAACCCGGTCCCAAGTAAAATGCACGCATGTGATATTCCAATGTAATAATAATAAAGATGGAATAATAGAAGAATGTCACCAAGTATAGGGTATCCCGCGTATACAGGTTATGCCAACAGAATAATAAATAATGGAATAACAGAAGTTCTCTTCATGAATACAAAAGAAATAATACTCCCTACGAGTACAACAAATAATATTCCCTACCTTTGAAAGAAACTGGATATAGGAGTAGTGAGGTAGTAGACTTCTCTTCTTCTTTTTCTCAATAGATTTTCTCTCTATAGCTTTTCTCTATAATTTCTCTCTATAATAATTGCTCTATAGCTTTAGTGAATTGGTAAGAAATGAAGAAGAATGAGCTTCTATTTATAGGAAAACATAGTTTCGATAATTGCACGTTTTAGGGCTCAAAATATTACAGTATAATAACTTCCTCTTTTTCTTCATTTTTAATTTAGTCTTGCAAGTATTATCAAACTTGCACCACATCCCCTAATAGTAAATAATGTTAATCAATAGTAAATCATGTGACTCAATAGTTCTAATCATGTGATAAAAACAATTACAGTATAGTACCTCCATCTATACCTCCATTTTTAACTTAGTCATGCAAATATTATCAATCTTGCACCAACTCCCCTAATAGTAACAAGAATATGAAACAATAGTATACACATGTGAACAAATAGTTATAATCATGTGAATTAATAGCAATTAATTGCTCATTTATCCGGTTAAATACCCGATTGGTCAATATAACCTCCAGACATCAATTATTATTGAAATAAATATCAATTTTCACTAACACAAACAATTCCAACATAATGAAACTATTTTTATCAACAATATAAAATTTGAAATTTCAAAGTTTGACTTTTCCCAAAAAAGTCAACTGTTGACTTTATGACCAAATAGTGAATCTCGGAAAATTTTGTGTTTATAGACTATTTTTACTAATTTCATCGTTCCGGACTCAAATATCACGTCCGCGTCTCCAAATTCAACTTCGAACACAACTTCAATTTTAATAACATTCATCATTAATATTATAACTCACAATATTTATCAACCAGTCGTTCCTGGAAAGAGGGCTTTCCAATAAGGATTTCTCCCTATTGGCGCGCAATTAGGTGACCAAACCTCTCCTTGACAGAACTTCTAGACATTATAAATATTACAATTTAATAATACGAATAACCTTGTCATCTCAATTATTGATTTAATAAAATAACATATTATGCAGATGATCGAATCAATAATATGAGAGATAATATGAGACAATAATCGAATCAATAATATGAGAGATATGATGCATCAATTACTGTAGCAATAATTGAGTATAACTAAGTGACTTCTCACGTAAGCATTAATAATCAATACCGTGTGCTACTATGCAACCACGCCAGACATCTTGTACTTTTACTACCGGGTAGTTCAACAAAGATAACTGTAAAACCTCCGTAGTTATTTTCATAAAATATTTTTTGTGTTTTCTAACTATGATAGTACTTCCGTTGTGGGGTCCACTAATGATTATGCCATTGCATTTAATATTCCCAGACAAAAATAATATTATATAACAACTTCATGTACTTTGCAAAATTTATAAATACTACCCACAACTATAATATTATATCAAATCCACACCATAATATTCAAAAAATTATTTCGAGAAAATTAAATATTTATTCATAAAATCTGGGGTCTCACAACGACCATACCATTCAATACCATCTTGGAAAAGCGAACGTGGTAGCTGACGCATTGAGTAGAAGATCATATGCGAGTACGAGTGTGATATTGTCAACGCAAAGGCCCATTTGGTATGACTTACAAAGGATGGAGATAGAGTTAAAGACTCCAGGGACCCACGTGATGATGTCAAATATACGAGTAGAACCGATTTTAATCGATAAAGTTAAAGCTGCTCAAGCTACAGACTTGGAGCTAATGCGTATGAGGAAGAAAGTGCAAGAAGGTGTTATTCCAGAAGCAAAAATCGATAAAGAAGGAATACTTCGAGTCAACTCTAAACTCTGTGTTCCTAGGACTCTGATTTGAAGTATAAAATCATGATGGAGGCGCACAACACACCGTTTGCAATCCATTCTGGGAGTACCAAAATGTATCGTGATCTTCGACATACATTTAGGTGGAGCAATATTAAGAGAGAGATCGTAGAGTTTATCTTAAGGTGTTTAACTTATCAACGTGTCAAGGTGGAGCATCAAGTGCCAAAAGGTCCATTGCAACCACTTGAAATTCCAGAATGGAAGTGGGAGCACATTACTATGGATTTCGTTACTGTTCTTTCCAAGGTTTCTCAAGGCATAGATGCAATTTGGGTCATTGTTTATAGATTAACCAAGTCTGCTCATTTTTTACCTATACGAGAAACTTATTCACTTGAACGTCTTTCTCGTATGTACATAAATGAGATTATAAAACTGCATGGTATGCCAATTTCCATATTTTGTAATCGAGACCCAAGATTCACTTCACGATTTTGGGTTAGTTTGCAAAAAACTATGGGCACAGATTTACGATTCAGTTCGGCATATTATCCTCGACGGGCAGTCGGAGAGGACTATTCAAACTCTTAAAGATCTATTAAGACGCTGTGTCCTAGACTTCAAAGGAAGTTGGGACAAGTTCTTGCCATTGGTGAAATTCTCCTATAACAACAGTTATCAAGCAAGTATAGGCATGGCTCCATTCGAGGCGTTGTATGGACGCAAGTGTCGTTCTTCAGTATGATGGGATGAGGTGGGTAAAGCAACGTTGTTGGGACCGGAATTGGTACGCATGACAACAGAAAAGATTCAAATGATCCGACAACGTATAAAAACCTCACAAGATCGACAAAAGAGTTATGATGATCTTCATCGAAGGGACGTGCAATTCAATGTTGGAGATCATGTGTTGTTACGTGTTGCTCCATGGAAAGGAGTTACAA
The DNA here is from genome assembly GCA_020205615.1 of Panax quinquefolius. NCBI lineage: Eukaryota > Viridiplantae > Streptophyta > Magnoliopsida > Apiales > Araliaceae > Panax > Panax quinquefolius. The sequence goes on along the minus strand of CM035174.1, from coordinate 64,894,826 downwards.
GATTTGGAAAGAGAGAAAAGCTCAATCCTCGATTCATTGGCCTATTTGAAATCCTCGATCGAGTAGAAACTGTGGCCTATAGACTCGTCTTACCGCCAAGTATGTCTCGTGTTCATAACGTTTTTCACATATCTATGTTACATAAATATGTGGAAGACCCAAACCACATTATTGAATTAGAACCAGACGAGATAGCGGAAGATTTAACGTATGAAGAGGTACCTGTTAAAATCTTGGATAAGAAGGAACATATTCTACGCTCCAAGGTTATATCTCAAGACAAAGTTTTGTGGTTAGAACCACGATATTGAGGAAATGACCTGGGAGTTAGAATCTGAAATGAAATCAAGGTATCCTCACCTCTTCGACATACCAGGTATGTACACCAATTTCAAGGACAAAATTTTATAAGAAGAGGAGGTTTTAAGACCCTAACTTTTATGAATAAAGATGAATTTTTTCTCCAAATATCATTTTGAATATTATGGTGTGGATTTGATATAATGTTATAGTTGTGGATAATATTTATAAATTTTTCAAACTAAGCAAGTTGTTATAAAATATTCAATTGGTCGAGGAATATTCGTTTTATCAGGAAATATTCGTACGACGACACAATCATTGGTGGACCTCACAACAGAATTATTGTCGGAATTAGAAAACGACATAAATAACTTTTTATAAAAATAACGGCAAAAGTTTTACCGTTAACTATTGAAATACCCGGTGATAAACGTACAATAATATGTGTGGTTGCATAGTATCACACGGTATTGTACAGTATCTTTGATTATTGATACTTACGTGAGAAGTCACTCAGTTTTATTCAATTATTTCCACAGTAATTGCTGCATAGTATCTCACGTTATTGATTCAATTATTGTCACAATATTTATATTATTAAATCAATAATTGAGACGACAAAGTTATTCATATTATTATTTACATTATTGACGATGTCCAGAAAGTTCTGTCGAGGAGGGGTTTTGTGAGACCCCAGATTTTATGAATAAATATTTAATTTTCTCGAAATAATTTTTTGAATATTATGGTGTGGATTTGATATAATATTATAGTTGTGGGTAGTATTTATAAATTTGCAAAGTACGTAAGTTGTTATATAATATTCTTTTTATCGGGGAATATCCGTACGACGGTACAATCATTGGTGGACCCCGCAACGGAATTATTGTCGGATTGAGAAAACGACAAAAATACTTTATGAAAATAACTATAAGTTTTACCGTTAATCTTTGTTGAACTACTCGAAGAGTAAAAGTACAGTAATACATGTGGTTGCATAGTAGCACACGGTATTGATTATTGATGCTTACGTGAGAAGTCACTTAGTTATACTCAATTATTGCTACAGTAATTGCTGCATCATATCTTTCATATTATTGATTTAATTATTGTTACACTATCATCTGCATAATATTTATTATTATTAAATCAATAATTGAGATGACAAGGTTATTCGTATTATTAAATTGCAATATTTATAATGTCTAGAAGTTCTGTCAATGAGAGGTTTGGTCACCTAATTGTGCACCAATAGGGAGAAATCGTTATTGGAAAGCCCACTCTTTCCTGGGAACGACCTGGTTGATAAATATTATGAGTTATAATATTATTGATGAATGTTGTTCAGAGTTGAATTTGGAGACACGGACGTGTTATTTGAGTCCGGAACGACGAAATTAGTAAAAATAGTCTATAAACACAAAAATTTTCGGGATTCACTATTTGGTCAAAAAGTCAACAGTTGACTTTTTCGGGAAAAGTCAAACTTCGAAATTTCAAAATTTATATTTTTGATAAAAATAGTTTCATTGTGTTGGAATTATTTGTGTTAGTGAAAATCGACATTTATTTCGATAATAATTGATGTCCGGAGGTTATATCAACGAATTCCAGTATTTAACCTGGATAAATGAGCAATTGATTGCTATTATTTCGTATGATTATAACTATTTGCTCATATGTGTATACTATTGATTCACATTCTTGTTACTATTAGGTGAGTTGGTGCAAGATTGATAATATTTGCATGACTAAGTTAAAAATGGAGGTATAGATAGAGGTACTATATTGTAATTCGTATTTTAACATGTCTAGAACTATTGATTCACATGATTTATTATTGAATCACATTATTTACTATTAGGAGAGTTGGTGCAAGTTTGATAATACTTGTAGGACTAAATTAAAAATGAAGAAAAAGAGGAAGGTATTATACTGTAATATTTCGAGCCCCAAAATGTGCAATTATCGAAACTATATTTTCCTGTGAATAGAAGCTCATTCTTCCTTCATTTCTCACCAATTCACAAAAGCTTTAGAGCGATTATTATAGAGAGAAATTATAGAAAGAAGAAGAGAAGGTCTCTACCTCACTATTCCAATGATCCAGTTTTTTTTAAGGTAGAGAATATTATTTGTTGTACTCGTAGGGAGTATTATTTCTTTTGTATCCATGAAGAGAACTTCATTATTCCATTCTTTATTATTCTGCTGGAATAATCAGATACGCTGCTACTACCTATACTTGGTGAAATTCTTCATTATTCCATTCTTTATTATTCATTGAACATCCTATCTCATGCGCGCTTACTACGGGACCGGTTCCTTCATTATTATTCTGTTGGAATATTCTGTCATGCGTTTCTTTGGGACCGATTCCATCCTTATTAGTATTCTCGCTGGAATAACTTTGTCTATGCGCGTACCACATGCATGGTGATTTCATTATTATTTCATTCTTTATTATTCATTGTAACATCCTCGTTGCGGCAATTTCACTTTGACACTCGTTCCGTTATTTAGTATTCTGTTGGAATAACTGCCATGTGAAGTACCACATACATGGTGATTTCTTTTGTTATTCCATTCTTTATTATACTCAATTGGTTAAAGTTTTGACTTCTATACTCCATGAAATTAGTGGAATATCCTTGATATTTAGCGCTTCATCCAAAGATCTTTTCATGGAAATATTCTTCCGAGCATTCTTGAATTTTACTCTACAAAGCAAAGATCATGTCGACAATTTGGACATTATTAATTCCTCGTATAAATTAATTCTTGAACTTGTTTTATCAATTCTTATATCATTGTCATCATTCTTATGTTTATATTTTGTTGAAAGTCATCTCGTGGGCCTCAGAGTGCATAGATGGACTTGGTATGATTATGACTGTGGATTATTCGATAATCATGACCGTAATATTACAAATGATGTGGTAAAAGTCCTCATCGGCCGTAGTGCATCGATGGACGCTTTTGGTATGATTATGGCTATGGATTCTCTTTGGTCAGTAGTGCAAAGATGAATTATTTTATGGCATGATCGGGACCATTGATGAAAACATGATTATCTTTAGCCAGTAGTGCATGGATAATTCGTGGTCGTGATAATAAAGAATATCATCGTCAGTAAAGTGTAGGGGTGATTCGATTATGGGATTATTTATTAAGCTAAGTCCCAACGATAAAAGTGATGAAAACTTTTTAAATCATAAAAGATAGTAGATTTTATTCTCTACTCGACTCTTTTAATGGATTGTTTGTTCCGCTGCAGTTAAACTTGATGGTTGTTATATTGTATCGGCTTAACAACGTTGAAGGCTAACGATAATATATTAAGCATTATCTTAGTCATAATATTTCCTCTCGGGCTAGTTGAGCTCACCCTTTTACTTTCATTGTTCTCTTCAGAAATGAGAACGTAGCAGGGGACTAGTCGGAAACGAGTGACGACGGACCGATGATAGCATTAGTAGTCCTCACTATTCAAAGAAATAGTGTGACAATAAATGTAATGAGGACTTATTCGAGAGTGGATGTTGTCTAGAAGATGATATTTTATTTAAACTCATAGCTTCTCTTGTTGTATAATTAAGATTGTATTTGTATTCTGCACCATGTATTCATGCGACTCGTATAGGTGATGTATACCGCTTTGGGGGCGCCACAACTTGGTATCAAAGCTTAGGGATATGATCCCTGGCTGAGATATGAGATAAGAACTAGGAGGGGAGAGACGGGGAATTTCTTCGCTAGTATGACCTACCAAAGTTTATTTGGTATTTAATTGGTCGGTAAGAGTGTAGGGATAATATGTGATATGTTAATTAACCCTTGTTTTGTGACAGTGTTTGAAAATGGCATATGAAAATGCTGAGATAAGCAAAGAAGCACAGGAGACCGTTGAGTCAGCTCAACTAAAAGGTAACGACCAACAACACGATAATAATCATACCGGTGGCAACGGCCATCGAAATAATGATAACCATCGTGGGGGAAATTATCATGCCAATAATGGTAACCACTTCGGTGGTAATCATGGCCAAGTTAATAGAAGTGGAAATTTTAAGAAGAGAAGGTCATTTAGCTCGATTTTGTTGTATAGTGAAGTCAAGTCCAGCTGGGGCGGTGGTACCAAAGGCTGATACGGACAAAACAAAGTCGAGGTTTCAGGAAGAGCGTTTTTCGTGACTTCTCAACAAAAGCGAGTGACCCGAACGAAGTTAGCACGGGTTAGTTAATTATAAATTCTTGCAAAGTCTATACCTTATTAGATACCGGTTCTACCCATTCTTTTATCTCTCTTTCTTGCGCTCAACGTTTAAATTTAACTCAGGAGAAATTATACTTTTGACTTATCGGTAGAAACTCTGTTAAGAGAAACCTTCGTTACCTCCCCTGTTTGTAAATCTTGTTTGATTCAAATCAACACTTTTACATTACCTGTCGATCTTATCTCTTTGAAAATACTTGCCTTTGATGTGATGTTAGGAATCGATAGGTTAACTACTCATCATGCTTTTTGTAAGGTTGTTAGCTTTCATACTCCTAACCAACCTGTTATGCGAATTCAAAGTAACCAAACCACTAAAGTCAATCATTGTCATATCAAGCCATAAGTAAAGATCCCCGGTCCTTTCGTTGTTGACTTCCTTGTGTGTAATGCAATGCCCGCCGCCGCTTCTTTCAGAGGCGACGTCGTGAATGACGATGTCAAGTTGATAGGTATCAATGTGACGTACTACCCAAGTCTTGGATGAGAGTCACAGTTTTGAATGATATTTTTATTGTTAATAAATTTTCAGACGTATTCTTGAAGACTTAGCCTACCCCGTAGAGCGTGAAATCGAATTTTGTATCAACCCCAAAGATAAAACCCATTTCTTAAACCCTCAAATATTTTCTTCACCTAAAACGAATATAACATATGCCAAAGACGTTGGCTCGAGCTGTTGAAGATTACGATCATATCATTTAATACCATCGTGGAAAAACGAACGTGGTAGCTGACGCGTTGAGTAGAAGATCGTATACGTTTACAAGTGCGAATATACGAACCCCCGTGAAGATAACGAATATACGAGTAGAATCGACTTTAATCGATAAAGTTAAAGCCGCTCAAGCTACACACCTGGAGCTGATGAATGTGAAGAATTAAGAAGGTTCAAGAGGGAGTTATTCTAGAAGCAAGAATCGACGAAGAGAGGAAATCTCAACCCTCGATTTAATTGGCTCATTTGAAATCCATGATCGAGTAGGAACTGTGCCCTATAGACTCGTTTTACCGCCAAGTGTGTCGCGTGTTCATAACATTTTTAATGTATCAATGTTAAGTAAATATGTGGATGACCCGAACCACATTATTAATTTAGAACCGGAAGAGATAGAAAAAGATTTAACGTATGAGGAGATACGTGTTAAAATCTTGGATAAGAAGAATCGTATTCAACACTCAAAGGTTATACCTCAAGAGTTAGAATCTGACGAGGTATCCTCACCTCTTCAGCATACCAGGTACGTACGTAAATTTTGAGGGCAAAATTCCATAAGGAGGGGAGATTGTGAGACCCCAGATTTTATGAATAAATATTTAATTTTCTCGAAATAATTTTTTGAATATTATGGTGTAGATTTGATATAATATTATAGTTGTGGGTAGTATTTATAAATTTTTCAAAGTACGCAAGTTGTTATATAATATTCTTTTTGTCGGGGAATATCCGTCAGAATATCGACAAGATAATCATTAGTGGACCCATAACTAATTATTGTCGGATTGAGAAAACGACAAAAATATTTTATGAAAATAACGGCGGAAGTTTTACCGTTAATACTGTTGAACTACTCGATAGTAAAAGTACAGTAATACGTGTGGTTGCATAGTAGCACACGGTATTGATTATTGATGCTTACGTGAGAAGTCACTTAGTTATACTCAATTATTGCTACAGTAATTGCTGCATCATATCTTTCATATTATTGATTCAATTAATGTTACAATATCATCTACATAATATTTATTATTATTAAATCAATAATTGAGATGACAAGGTTATTCGTATTATTAAATTGCAATATTTACAATGTCTAGAAGTTCATTAATGAGAGGTTTGGTCACCTAATCATGCGCTACCAATAGGAGAAATTCTTATTGAAAGCCCCTCTTCCTCGGGAACGACCGGTTGATAAATATCAGAGTTATAATATTAATGATGAATGTTGTTCGGAGTTGAATTTGGAGACACGGATGTGTTATTTGAGTCCGGAACGACGAAATTAGTAAAAATAGTCTATAAACACAAAAAATTTCGGGATTCACTATTTGGTCAAAAAGTCAATAGTTGACTTTTTCGGGAAAAGTCAAACTTCAAAATTTCAAAATTTATATTTTTGATAAAAATAGTTTCATTGTGTTGGAATTATTTGTGTTAGTGAAAATTGACATTTATTTCGATAATAATTGATGTCTGGAGGTTATATTGACCAATCCAGTATTTAAATTTTGATAAATGAGCAATTGATTGCTATTATTTCACATGATTATAACTATTTGCTCACATGTGTATACTATTGATTCACATTCTTGTTACTATTAGGTGAGTTGGTGCAAGATTGATAATACTTGCATGACTAAGTTAAAAATGGAGGTATAGATAGAGGTACTATACTGTAATTCGTATTTTAACATGTCTAGAACTATTGATTCACATGATTTATTATTGAATCACATTATTTACTATTAGGGGAGATGGTGCAAGTTTGATAATACTTGTAGGACTAAATTAAAAATAAAGAAAAAGAGGAAGGTATTATACTGTAATATTTCGAGCCCCAAAATGTGCAATTATCGAAACTATATTTTCCTGTAAATAGAAGCTCATTCTTCCTTCATTTCTCACCAATTCACAAAAGCTTTAGAGCGATTATTATAGAGAGAAATTATAGAAAGAAGAAGAGAAGTCTGCTACCTCACTATTCCAGTATCCAGTTTTTTTTTAAGGTAGAGAATATTATTTGTTGTACTCGTAGGGAGTATTATTTCTTTTGTATCCATGAAGAGAACTTCTGTTATTCCATTCTATATTATTCTCGCTTGAATAACTCAGTATACACCTGCTACCCTATATTTGGTGAAATTCTTCTTCATTATTCCATTCTTTATTATTCGTTGGAACATCCTCGTCATGCGTTTCTACGCCGAACTCCGGGTTCCGCTTTTATTATTATTCTCGTTGGAATATCCTCGCTCAGCAAGGCTTTTACGCCTGGGACTGATTCTCGCCTTATTAGTATTCTGTTGAATAACTCGCCTATGCTGAGTACCGCATGCATGGTGATTTCTATTGTTATTTCATTCTTTATTATTCTTTGAACATCCTCGCTTGGGTGCGCAATTTCGCCGACTTGGTTCCGTTATTTAGTATTCTCATTGAATAACTTGCCTATGCATGGCACCGCATATATGGTGATTTCTTTTGTTATTCCATTCTTTATTATACTCGGTTGGTTAAAGTTTTGACTTTATATTTCATGAAATTAGTGGAATATCCTCGATATTTGCGCTTCATCCAAGATCTTTTCATGGAAATATTCTTCCGAGCATTCTTGAATTTTACTCTACAAAGCAATATCATGTTGACAATTTGGACATTATTAGTTCCTCAGATAAATTAATTCTTGAACTTGTTTTATTGAATTCTTATATCATTGTCATCATCCTCATGTTTATATTTTGTGGAAAGTTATCTGTGGCCTGTAGTGCATAGATGGACTTGGTATGATTATGACCAGGGATTATTCAGTGTTAATCATGACCGAAATATTACAAATATGTGGTAAAAGTCCTCATTGGCCCGTAGTTCATTGATGGACAGTTTTTGGTATGATTATGGCTATGGATTCTCTTTGGCCGTAGTGCAAAGATGAATTATTTTATGGCATGATCGGGGACCGCTGATGAAAACATAATTATCTTTAGCCAGTAGTGCATGGATAATTCGTGGTCGTGATACTAAAAAATAATATCCTCGGCAGAAGTGCGGGGGTGATTCGATGATGTGGATTATTTATTGCTAAGTCCCAACGATAAAAGTGATGAAAAACTTTTTAAATCATAAAAGATAGTAGATTTTATTCTCTACTTGACTCTTTTAATGGATTGTTTGTTCATACCGCAGCTTAAACTTGATGGTTATTATATTGTATCGCTTTAACACTATCAAGGCTAACGATAATATATTCAAATTATCTTAGTCATAATATTTCCTCATCGGGCTAGTTAAGCTCACCCTTTTACTTTCATTGTTCTCTTCAGAAATGAGAACGTAGCGAGGACTAGTCGAGAAACGCGGAGTGACTTTACGGATGATAAGATTAGTAGTCCTCACTATTCAAAGAAATAGTGTGACAATAAATGTAATGAAGGCTTATTCGAGAATGGATATTGTCTGAAGATGCGATTTTTTATTTAAACTCATAGCTCTCTTGTTGTATAATTAAGATTGTATTTGTATTACATACCATGTATTTGGCACTCGTAATAGGTGATGTATACCGCTTTTTGGGGACGCCACAGTTCGGTCACTTAATCATGCTACCAATAAGGAGAAGTCCTTATCGGAAAGCCCCCTCTTTCCTTGGAATGATCTGGTTGTTAATATTGTGAGTTATAATATTAGTGATGAATGTTATTAAAAATGTATTTTGTGAAGCCAAGTGAATTGAGATAAATAGAGGGGTATTTTATGAAGTATTTGTTGAAAAATTTATCTATTATATAGACCCCCACTTATTCATTTTTAAAAATCATCGGTAATAAATTATCTTAATTTTGGTTTTATTACTTATATATATATATATATGTGTGTGTGTGTGTGTGTGTGTGTATTATACACACACCACACACCCACGCAACACCACATTTACACACACACACACACACACACACACACACATATATATATATTAGTTTTGTTTTTTTATGAAAAATAGAATATATTATATTTTATTTGCATAGTACTGTATAGTGTTGCATAATACTGCATAGTGTGTGCATAGTGCAGCATACTAAAATGAAATTTTTTAAAAGAATTCGTCCACCGAATTCATCCGCCGAATTCGTCCGTGATTATGTTTACTGTGCGTCCGTGATTTTATTTTCTAAATAGTATCATTCCATTCTCCAATTAGTCCCTGCTATTATCACACTATTTCATAGAATAGTGAGGACTACTAATGCTATCATCTGGACCGTCACTCTGTTCCCCAACTAGTCCCTGCTACGTTCTCATTTCCTGAAGAGAACAATGAAAGCAAAAAGGGTGAGCTCAACTAGCCCAGTAAGAAATATTATGACTAAGATAATGCAGAATAAATTATCGTTAGCATACAACAGTGTTAAACTGATACAATATAACAAACATCAAGTTTAACTGCAGCGGAACAAGCAATTCATTAGAAGAGTCAAGTAGAGAATAAAATCTACTATCTTCTATGATTTAAAAGGTTTTTCATCACTTTTATCAATCGAGACTCACTTTAATAAATAATCCACATCATCAAATCACCCCGCACACTTTACTAACGATATTCTTTAGTATCACGACCACAAATTATCCATGCACTACGGGCCAAGGATATTCGTGTATTCATTAATGGTCATGATCATACCAACAACTGTCCATCAATGCACTACGGGCCAATGAGGACTTTTACCACATCATTTGTAAAATTACGATCATGATTATGCCCAATGATCCCTGGTCATAATCATACCAAGCCCATCTATGCACTACAGGCCACAGATGACTTTCAACAGAATATAAACATGAGGATGATGACAATGATCTAGGAATTCAATAAAATAAGTTCAAGAATAAATTTTTAAAGATTTATAATTTAATTTATCAATAATGTCCAAATTGTCAACATGATACTTCTTTGTAGAGTAAAATTCAAGAATGCTCAGAAGAATATTTCCATGAAAAGATACTGGATGAAGCGCAAATATCAAGAAAATTCCACTAATTTCATGGAGTATAGAAGCCAAAACTTTAACCAACTGAGTATAATAGAATATATGAAACTGCAAATGGATTTTCGCCAGCCATGCGGTAATCCATGTAGACAGATCATTTCCACAATTTAATAAGGAATGAATACGAATGATCATTCACCATGCATGTGATAATCCATATAGACAGGTTATTTCAACAGAATAAAGAATGGAACCAGGTCATGCGTAATTCACACAGACAAGATATTCCAACAGAATAATAAAGAATGGAATAACATAAGAATTCACCATGCATGCGATAAACCGCATGCATGTGTTATTCCAATGTAATAATAAATAATGGAACTGTGTTATGCGTAATACGCATGCATGTGATATTCCAAATGTAATAATAAAGAATGGAATAATGTAAGAATTCACCGTGTATGATAATCGCATGCAGTGTGTTATTCCAATGTAATAATAAATAATGGAACTGTGTCATGCGTAATACGCATGCATGTGATATTCAAATGTAATAATAAAGAATGGAATAATGTAAGAATTTCACCATGTATGAGTTACTTCAAGATGTATGAAAGTTATTCCAACATAATAATAAAGAATGGAATAAAAGAAGAATTTCACCACGTATGCGGTACTTATGCATGACATGTGTTATTCCAATATAATAATAAGAAATGGAATAATGTAAGCTCTCTTCATGAATACAAAAGAAATAATACCCTTACCTTAGAAAAAAGCGGATACTTTGAAAAGTGAGGTAGCAGACTTTCTTCTTCTTTCTCTCTATAATATCTCTCTATAATAATTGCTCTATAGCTTGAGTGAATTGGTGAAGAATAATGAAGAAATGAGTTTCTATTTATAGGAAAATATAGTTTTGATAATTGCACGTTTTGGGGCTCAGAATATTATAGTATAATACCTTCCTCTTTTCCGTTATTTTTAATTTAGTCCTGCAAGTATTATCAAACTTGCACCTCCTCCCCTAATAGTAAATCATGTGAATCAATAGTTCTAGACATATGAAAATACGAATTATAGTATAGTACCTCCATCTATACCTCTATTTTTAACTTAGTCATGCAAGTATTATCAATCTTGCACCAACTCCCCTAATAGTAAATGAATGTGAATCAATAGTGCACACATATGAACAAATAGTTATAATCATGTGAATTAATATCAATTAATTGCTCATTTATCCGATTAATTACCCGACTGGTCAGTATAACATCCAGACATCCATTAATACCAAAAATAAATGTCGATTTTCACTAATACTAATAATTCCAACACAATGAAACTATCAATTTCATCTTTAATCAACACGAACTTATTTATCATTAATATTATAACTCACAATATTTAACAACCGTGTCGTCCTTCCTGTGAAAAAAGGGTCTTTTCGATAAGGATTTCTCCTTATTGGCCATGAATTAGATGACCAAACCTCTCCTCGATGTAACTTCTGATAATGTAAATATTGCAATTTAATAATATGAATAACTTTGTCGTCTCAATTATTGATTTAATAACATAAAATGCAGATGATACTGTGACAATAATTGAATCAATAATATGAGAGATATGATGCATCAATTATTGTAGCAATAATTGAGTAACTTCTCACTTAAGCATCAATAACCAATACCGTATGCTACTATGCAACCACGCGTATTACTGTACTTTTACTACCGGATAGTTCAACAGTTTTAACGGTAAAACTTTCGCCGTTATTTATATAAAAGATAATTACGTCGCCGCTTTCTAACTACGATAAATACTTCCGCTAGGGGGTCCACCAATGATTGTGCCATCGCATAAATATTCCCTGTTAAAATTAATATTCCACGACCAATCGAATATTATATAACCACTTGCTTACTTTGTAAAATTTGTAAATATTGCCCACAACTATAACATTATATCAAATCCACACAATAATATTCAAAAATATATTTCGAGAAAATATTCTTTATTCATAAAATTTGGGGTCTTACAACCTCCCCTTCTTATGAAATTTCGTCCTCGAAATTAGGGTACGTACCTGGTATATCGAAGAGGTGAGGATATCTTGACTTCATCTCAGATTCTAACTCCCAGGTCATTTCCTCCACATCGTGGTTTCTCCACAAAACTTTGACTTGAGGTATAACCTTGCAGCATAGAATATGATCCTTCTTATCCAAGATTTTAACAGGAACCTCTTCATACGTTAAATCTTCCACTATTTCGTCTGGTTCTAACTCAATAATGTGGTTTGGGTCTTTTACATATTTACGTAACATAGATATATGAAAAATATTATGAACACGAGACATACTTGGCAGTGGTTTAGTCTATAGCCACGCCCCTACTCGTTCAAGGATTAAAAATGGGCCAATGAATCGAGGAATGAGCTTTCCTCTCTTTCCAAATCTCGTAACTCCTTTCTATGGAGCAACACGTAACAACACATGATATCTAATATCGAATTCCATGTCCTTTCGATGAAGATCAGCATAACTCTTTTGTCGATCTTGTGAGGTTTTTATACGTTGTCGGATCGTTTGAATCTTTTTCGTAGTCATACGTACCAAATTCGGTTTCAACAACGTTGCTTCACCCACCTCATCCCAGCATACTGGAGAACGACACTTTCTTCCATACAACGCCTCAAATGGAGCCATGCCAATACTTGCTTGATAACTATTGTTGTAGGAAAACTTCACCAATGGTAAGAACTTGTCCCAACTTCCCTTGAGGTCAAGGACACAGAGTCTTAATAAATCTTCAAGAGTTTGAATAGTCCTTTCCGACTTCCCGTCCGTTTGAGGATGATATGCTGAACTAAATTGTAAATCCGTGCCCATAGCTTTTTACAAACTAACCCAAAATCGTGAAGTGAATCTTGGGTCTCGATCAGAAACTATGGATACTAGCATACCGTGCAATCTTACAATCTCGTTTATGTACATACTAGCAAGACGTTCAAGTGTATAAGTTTCTTGTATCGGAAAGAAATGGGCAGACTTGGTCAATCTATCAACAATGACCCAAATCGCATCTATGCCTTGAGAAACCTTAGGAAGACCAAGAATAAAAATCCATGGTAATGTGCTCCCACTTCCATTCTGGAATTTCAAGTGGTTGCAATGGACCTTTTGGCACTTGATGCTCCGCCTTGACTCGTTGACAAGTTAGACACCTTGAGATAAACCTCGATATCTCTATCTTCATATTGCTCCACCAAAATGTATGTCGAAGATCACGATACATTTTGGTACTCCCAGGATGGATTACAAACGGTGTGTTGTGCGCCTCCATCATGATTTTATACTTCAAGTCAGAATCTTTAGGAACACAAAGTCTAGAGTTGACTCGAAGTATTCCTTCTTCATCGATTCTTGCTTCTGGAATAGCACCTTCTTGCACTTTCTTCCTCATACGCATCAGCTCCAGGTCTGTAGCTTGAGCAGCTTTAACTTTATCGATTAAAGTCGATTCCACTCATATATTCGCCATCATCACATGGGCCCCTGGAGTCTTTAACTCTATTTCCATCCTTTCCAAGTCATACACAATGGGCCTTTGTGTTGACAATAATGCACTCGTGCTCGTGATATGATCTTCTTTCGATCGCTCGACTACTACGTTCGTTTTTCCAGGATGGTAATGGATGGTATGATCATAATCTTTCAACAACTCAAGCCATCGTCGTTGCCGCATGTTGAGTTCATTTTGAGTGATGAAATATTTGAGGCTTTTATGATCCGTATAGATCTCCACCTTCTCTCCATACAAGTAATGCCTCCAAATCTTAAGCGCAAAAATGACTGCTGCCAACTCTAGATTATAAGTAGGATAATTCCTCTCATATTCTTTGAGTTGTCGTGAGGCATAGGCTATGACTTTCCCATGTTGCATGAGAACACATCCTAACCCTTTGCTCAAGCATCACCGAGATGACAAATCCTCCGAGCTTCGATGGTATTGTCGAACAAAAAGTTGAAATGAGTCTTCTCTTGAGTTCTTGAAAACTCTTCTCACATTCCTCGATCCAACCAAAATTTGTATCTTTTCGAGTCAGCTGAGTTAATGGAGTAGCGATTCGAGAAAATCCTTCCACGAATCTCCGATAATATGTAACGACCCCAAATTTCATACAATTTAATTCTCGACTTCGGTTGTTAATAATATAATCAACCTCTAATTTTACATCATTAAACGGTAATACAACCATTGAAATTTGCGGAATAATTAAAACTTTTATACATTTCCTCCTTTATTGCCCTAAATCGCAACCTTTACATTACATCTCTTCGATTCAAATTTATATCGTGAATCGTTATAACAAAATAACTATACAAAGTCTTACATCATAAATAGGTATCCATATATATTGGATAACTCAACTTACAATTCAACAACATGTTACATTCAAAATATTAAATACATTTCCCATAAAAAATAAGCAATCTTCGTGAATATGGATCTCTATAATTCACGTAGCACATATCTAACTAATATATTAATCTTCCTGTATTATTTCTGATCCACGTCATTCAAGTAGCACATAGTGTTGTTAGAGTTTATGCCCTAGAGGCCAATTATTTGATATAATTGCTTAACGTTTTAATATTATATTTGATTGAATAAATGAATGATTTTATTATGGTTTTATTTACTGCGTTATATAAATGTTAACATAATAAAAATCCTTAGAATAGTGATACAAATTATATAGTTTCAAGTATGTGACTTGAACATGAGATTATATAATTATAATTAGTATCATTGTTCTTAAATGTCCCTAGTCGAGTATCATTGTTGATGGGACAACAATGATGCATTGAGACTAGTATGTGGATTGACTGATGACCAAATCTCATTGGTCATAAATATATGAGATATTAAGTCAATGCATAGGTACATGTTAGAGAACGATGTACTGGATAGACCCACCATGAGAATTCTATGTGGAGCATTATGCGAAGTGTCATTAGCAATTCTCATAGTGACAATGATGTAATGGTCCTCCGACCTGAAATCACTATATTACTACACGGGAATTTATGTACTTTGATATCATCAAATGTCACCTTTAATAGGGTGGACTATAAAGGTGATTATTGGGTACATCATGAATCGTGTGAGGAATATGAGTGATCTAGATGGAATTTAACCCTCCTATATATTAGGGATGATATCCATAGGCCTCTTGATTGAGTATGACTATGAAATGCATGGCCATGCTCAAATAGTGATTTGTTTCATATAGTCTACTCATTGATCAAGAAAACTCAGATTAAATTATGAAGAGTATGACACATTCTATTTCGAGTTTAATCTAGGATATTAAGGTTAAAAGGATTAAATTACATTGAAACATTGGTCACGAAAAAGGTTACATCGAATCATCGATCTTATTATTACTTGGGTAGCGATGATGCATTACTAGATGTCGCTCAATCGCTTATAATTTTATAATATAATTTTAAAATTATTGCCAACGTAATAATAACCTATAGGGTCACACACATAGAACGTAATTAAAAGAAAATTAATTAAAATTGTAAAGATTTAAATATATCAATATGATTGATAGTATTTAAATTACGATTTTAAATTAATAGAATAATTTATATATATGGGTATATTAATTAAGTAAGACTTAATTAAGATATATATATATATATATATATATATTCGGATTTTATTAAATTAGGTTTTGAATAATTCCTTTTAATCGCTATATATATATGATATGTAGCGTACCATTTTAGGTATTATTCACAAACCAAAACCCTTGCCGCTTCTTAAAGAGAGACTAGAGAGAAATTGTTCTGAAATCCTCATCCTTGGTGGCTAGTACCGCAATTCCTTCTTCTGCAGTTCGTAGGGCGATTCGTACGGAGCGTTTGTGTGGATACCGTAAAGACGCAGTCCGTTTGAATTGCGTTGGAGATTCGAGCACATCGATTCTAGCTTTAATAATCGGTATAATTTCTAACCTCTGAATTAATTGATTTTTCGCATGGATCCTGTTTAGGGTTTCGAAATTGCTTTTAAATTTTATTTTCCGCTGTGCGTTTCTGTGTTGAAACCCTTCAAGTGTTACCTTCAATCCTTAACCTGTAAAAATGGTTATTTGCAAGGTTGAGCTCGACAGCCCAACAAAATCTAACAGTTTTCATGCAACACGTAGCACATAATAACATGCTCAACATATATCTCATAAACATTGGACTAACATAACATACATGTTACAGTTCATATAACAAGTATAAAGATTGAGTTCCTTACTCAATCAGCATGCTTTACACAATCAACGTAGTCATAAGTTGACTTTAACATTTCATACATTCAAAATATATATAACACATCATGCTCTTTGCAATAAAGATTTAAAACAATCAAATTCACATAGCAAATAGGAACCGAAAGATTTGCACGATTCAGTAGTTTATGAACTACTTACTTAACCGCTTAACGCTTATCTCGCACTTCGTGTAATCCTACACAGTTATATAATCATGGACTCACATCCATTAGTCATATATTCCATATATTCTTAATATAATAGTAACGTTACATTGTTTCCTAACTAGGTTTATAAAATCTACCTTTCAATTTCTCATCGTACTATTAGAATAGCTAGGTATGTCTAAGTATGCCTTAACCACTCATACTTGACATCAAAATTCATATATATCATTCATACACTTGACTCGTTATGTGTTCGACACATATTTAAAGTTCATAGATACGCGATCTACATCGTTCTTACATTTTACAAACTTTAATAAAATTTAACAACTCTGTGTTTTATATAACCATTACATGATCTCATGCTTAAACATCATCTATGTCAAGTATTCTAGCTTTAGACATTCATTACACATATGCTTTAAGGTTCAGATCAAAGTTAAAATAATCAGGCATCATTTCCACGCCAGTAGCGCAATTTGAGCCTCTAGTTAGGCTTAGGGATTGCAGTAGCATTGCTACCGTCCTCGCGGACAAGAGTTGAGTATTTTCTAGTTTCATCTTGGTTCTTAGCATGCATAACTGTTAACACATATCTTACCCACATGTTATGAGGTCTTAGCCCAAGTTTGGTGCCTCTTGTATTTATCAGAAGTTGTTTTACACTTTATAGCTTTATTGCCATTTATTTCACGGCTAAATAAGTTCATACAACAAGGCCTAACTATATGACCACCAACGAGGTTAAACAACTTTCAATATACATGCTCACATGTAATCATATGACTAGCATGGTTTATTACTTGAAATCTTACTTTAAGACATGTATAGTTCATAGTATGTCTATCTAGTAGTGTGCACGTACCCATCATACCTAGAGGCATAAAAGTCCTATCATGTTTGCAAATATAAGCCATGTTTAAAGACCCAAAAGTTACTAGTATGTCATCCTACAAGTTCAGAAGTTTATATAATACAATGCTCATGAATAATATTTTTAAAACGTCTAAGTTTCTTTTCAAAACACATAGTAAGTCATGCTAATGCTTTCTATTATGAGCAAGAAAATCTTATATGTCATGTATAATATCATGCATTTTCATGTTACACCACTTAGAATAACATATTCTATCGTCGGGAGCACTATACTTGCGTATGTGCTCATTCGACACCCTCCGATCGCCTCTGAATACGTAACAGTCACAAAGATGACTATTTTGACCCTTCCTAACGATCTCAAATTGCAAAACTTAAAGAACAAAAGTTGTAGGTCTATTCGTCCTCGTTCCGGATTATCTTGAATCACCTCAATCGGAGTTTGTATGAAAACGTTATGCTTAATTTACTACATCAGGTCGAGCAGTACCACCAAGATCGATGTCCGCAAAAGAATTGCTCCCCAAATGGCCTTAGGGCAGCGCAATTGCGTGCCATGGGAAGCAAGATAGCCCCTTAGGCTCTGTTTCTTCGTGATTTTGGACTGAACCTTTCTCGATGATCATAACATAAGTTATACTCATCCAATTTAGTTCATTTTCGATTTTATAGGTTTGTAACTCATAAAACTACAACATACCAAATACCCATCAACTAACATAAACATTAACTAACCCAAATATGAATTTACAACTCATGTTCATACTAATTGTTCATGTTTTGATAATTTAGCTAATTAGTTCACTACTTAATTCGCTTTCTCAACCAAATTGGTTCGTTTAACTTCCGTTGTTTTCGTTTCTTGATATACTAACACAATATATAACCAATTAACATATTCTAGTAAGGATTGAACATCAAACTTTGGATTTACTAATCCATTTTCATATACAAAACATTGTTATCTTAATTTTCTTCTACAAACCACTTTTCCATGAATTTGATTACTCAATACAACTTCTATATAACAATTATCAGATTATAAATGTACATAATCAACATCTCAAACCTAAGAGAATACAAATTAAAACCTAGGGTTAGATTATTACCTTCTTAATCTTTCTATGCCTTGACAAATAATAAAGAATTGCTTGGTCATTCTTCTTCTTCCTTTCTCAACTTTCTTTGAACTCTTCTCTATTTCTCTCCCTCTCTCTACCCTAGCAAATAAAACTGACAACCACTTTAACGTGGTTTAGTCAGTTAACAAAACAAATAGACTCAGGAGTTACAAATACAAAAGGTCACAAAGGCTTGTTTGGCTAGCTCCTAATAACCTCATCTCTAATTTATTTTTATAACTTCCTTATTATATAGTACCCCATCGTCACACTTTATTTAATTTAATTACTTAATATAATTCCAATTTTATTTAACAAATCATTAGCCCTCTAATTTAATTATTTACTTAAATTAGGACATCACCAACACATTAGCGTAATAAAATACGCACAAATTATAAAACTATTTATCATCAATTTACTTAATATTATCATACATGAATAAATTATTCCATAATAATTCCCATCAAATATTTACTTTATTTAATAAATATCTCAACTAAAATATTTATTTTACTTGATATTTATCTTAACTATTTATTAAATTCACAATTAAATTACATTAACATATTACATTTATATGTAACGCATTACCCTCTCATTTTATTAAAATAAATATATTTACATTAATTCACTATTTAATTTAAGTGAATTACTCTCAATATTTATGAAATTTAATTCATAACAATTCCATTGCCAATAAGGCATAATAATCAAATTATATTATTTCACTCAAACTCAAAGCATCTCTTAATAAGAATTTTAATTATTAAATTCATATTTTAATAACTTATAAAAATTCAGGTTGTCACATAATATCCAGCTAAGCCGAGAAAGCTACGTACTTCGATCACTGATTTTGGTTGCTCCCAGCTTTGAATTGCTTCAATCTTTGCTGGGTCGACATATATTCCATGATTTGATATCACGTGCCCAAGGAATGCAACTTCCTCAAGCCAGAACTCGCATTTTTTCAACTTGGCATACAGCTTGTTTTCACGAAGATTTTGGAGTATCAGCCTCAAGTGTTGCTCATGATCTTCACAGCTTTTGGAGTATATGAGGATGTCATTAATAAAGACGACCACAAAGTGATCCAAATATTCCTAAATACTCAGTTCATCATGTCCATGAAGGCAACATGAGCATTAGTCAATCCAAAAGACATGACTAGGAATTCATAATGCCCGTACCGAGTTCTAAAAGCAGTCTTTGGAATGTCTTCAGTTTTAATCTTCAACTGATGATATCCGGAACGAAGATCAATTTTTTTAAAAGAATTTGGCTCCTTGCAACTGGTCAAACAGGTCATCAATGTGAGGCAATGGGTACCTATTTTTGACGGTGACATGATTCAACTCCCGATAATCAATACAAAATCGCATACTTCCATCTTTTTTCTTCACGAATAGAACAGGAGCACCCCAAGGAGACATACTAGGACGAATGAAACCGATGTTTAACAATTCCTGCAATTGGGTCTTAAACTCCTGAAGTTTAATAGGAGCCATTCGATATGGGGCTTTGGAAAGGGGTTTTGTACCAGGTTCAAGGTCGATACAAAATTTAATTTCTCGATCTGGGGGTAGGCCAGGAAGTTCTTCAGGAAATACGTCAGGAAATTCATTAATAATAGAAATATCATTCAAAATTGACGTATTTTTGTTTAAATCCGTAACATGAGCTAAGAAAGCTTGACATCCATTTTTCAATAAACGAATAGTTTTATGGCTTGAGATGACAGTGATTGATTTTGATGGTTTGGTTGCTTGAATTCGCATAATAGGTTGGTTAGGAATATGAAAGCTAACAACCTTATGAAAATAATCAATTTTTTGCATGATGAGTAGTTAACCAATCAATCCCTATAATTACGTCAAATGCAAGTATTTTCAATGAAATAAGATCAACAGGTAATGTGAGGGTACCAATTTGAACCAAACAAGACCTATAAATAGTGGATGTAATGAAGATTTCTCCCAATGGAGTTTTAACAGATAAGTCAAAGTCTAATTTCTACAGAGTCAAATTTAAACGTTGAGCGTAAGTAGAAGAAATAAAAGAATGGGTAGAACCGGTATCAAATAAGGTATAGACTTCGCTAGAGTTTATGATAAGCTTACCCGTGATGACCTCGTTCGGGTTCCTTACTTTCTGGGAGGTCACGACAAACGCTTCTCCTTGACTACTGGCTTTGACTTTTCTCGACGGCCTTTTGGTGCCTCCTTCCCACCGGACTTGTCTTCTGTGAACGACAAAATCGCACTAGGTGACCTTCTCTTCCACAATTGTAACACGCTTTGGACTGCAGACCGCGCTTGGATCGATGTGTCCTTCCTCCGCATTTGAAGCATATGACAAGTGGTCGTTTCTCCTTCCTTAACAACGGGTGATGGTCTTGACGCTCTTTCCATCATTGTTGAATCTCCTCTTTTGAAATGTCCATTCTTATTGTTTTGGCCATGATTACCATCAAGTGGTTACCATTTCGCATGTTGATTCCTCCACGCTTATTGTCCACCGCTCATGATCTGCTATCACTAGTATTATCATTTTGCTTACGTTGCTCTCTTTTTGGTTGGGTTGACTTCATTATCGCTATTCTAATAATCGAGCCCTATTAACAAAATCAATACAAACACGCTTTATGAGAGATAAGATATTGACGTATCTCAGGTTTCAAACCTCTTAGAAACATTCACGTCATTCTCTCCTCATTATCAACCAAATGGGACGTAAACCGAGACAACTCGGCAAACTTGGCTTCGTACTGCGACACGGTCATGTTGTTTTGCTCTAGCTTGATGAACTTTACCTCTTTCATGTGACGAATACTTTCGGAAAAGTACTTGTCGTTGAACAATTCTTGGAACCTCTCCCAAGTCATCTTCAAGCAAGCGGGTTTAAGTCGCTTTCTGATTCCCACCAAGAATCACTTATGCTCACAACATGAAGGTGGCAAAGGGAACCTTTTGCTCATCGGAGCATCCCAAGACATTAAATATTTTGCAGATCTGCTTTATCCACGTCTCTGCCTTAAGTAGTTTTGGCTCTACAAAAAACTCCAGTGGTCCCAATTCCTTGAACTGCTTAGCGGTGACCGTCCGAGAGTTGCCAGTGTTTCCACCTGCATTTTGGACACAAGCCGCTCTTGCCTGATGTTACATGAATTCCATAAAGCCTCTGAACATTCCATTGTTCATTATTTGGTCAGTGTTGTTGTTTGCATGAGGATTATCGCCTTCATGATGCACATTATCCTCATTATTGATCTGTGGTGACTCAACGGTCTCCTGTGCTCCATTGCTATTCTCAACATTCTCGGATGTCATTTTCAAATAATGCCATAAAACAAGGGTTAATTAACATATCATGTATTATCCCTATACTCTGACCGACCAATTAAATACCAAATAAACTTAGGTAGGTCATACTAGCGAAAGAATTTCCCGTCTCTCCCCTCCTAGTTCTTATCTCACATCTCAGCCAGGGATCATATCCTTAAGCTCTGATACCAACGGTGACGCCCCCAAAATAGGTATATGATAAGTAGGTTTTATACCTACTTATCCGGTATCTATTACTTAAATTATTTGCTTAAACTCGTGTTTCTTAGTTACTTTTCATCCATTTTTTGTTCATTTTGTAGATTATATGTTTGGTAGCTGTGTGAGCGACTATTGGTATGAAAACGCAAGGAAAAAGCAATCCGGACATCATTTGTGCTTTCATTTTCATTTCATGTTCTTGGCGTGGAACTTGGACTATATTGTAGAGCTTCTTCTTAGCTTTCCGGAACATCTTGAATCATTCCAATTGGAGTTCGGATGCAAGAGTTATGACATTTGTACCAACGGACGTTGAACTTCGCTGTTTTGGATGGCCATTTGCATAACAATCACTTTCAGTCCAATTTCGACTTTCATCCTTTCATTATTTCTCAAACCTCAAAGAATGAAAGTTGTAGAACTCGTCGATATCTTCGATTTGATAGGTGGCAGACCCCGTAACTCCTCTCGGATCAAAGGTTATGGCCGTTTTACCAAAGGACACTACAGCAGAAAAAATAACTAACAGCTTGCACCCAAGCCGGGGCTTGCTATTTTATGCCTTATACCCAAGCCAGGGCTTGGGTCCTGAAGTCAAAAACAGTAGCATAGCAAGCCGGGGCTTGCTATTTGCAAGGTAATACCCAAGCTGGGGCTTGGATATGCGCAGAAAGAGTAGTTTTTGTCCGAATTTGAGTCCGATAAGGATTAGTTCGAGCTGATTGACTCAAGGACTTCCAAGAGAACTTAAAGAGATATAAGGAGGCTTATAAAAGGAGGAGATTTACAAGGATTAGAGTAAGTTTTTGGAAGAATTCCATTAGATTAGATTTGAGTAGATTGGGAAAAACCCTAGTTCTTATTAGATTTGGAGAATGAAGCAACTTGGAGACCATTGAATATTCAAAGTAGGAGCAAGGAGAGAGCATCAAATCTACAGACAATAGATTCTATCTTCTTATCTTCTTCTATCTTTGTCTTTTAATGATTATTCAAGTGTGAATTCTTAGTTTTAATTCAATGAACTAATTCTTTGTTTGAGATTATAATGGATCTTATTGTGTAGTTTATTTTAGTATGCTTCTCTATCAATTATTATGTTCTATTGTGAGGATTGTCTATTGTGATTTAAACTTAATTGTTTAATTGCCTAGCTAACAATTACCGTGATAATCTATATGAACTCGAGAGATGAAGTATAGGATTAGATCTGATCATGATAGCATATGTTTGTGATTTCTGCATAGGTGGAATTCATGATTCGTGTTTAGGATAGAGATATGTCTTTACGCCATATGTAATCTTATAAAGAACTTGAGCTTTAAATCATTTTTAATTATAATTCACATAGAGATATAGTGGATTAGTTAATTAGGGTGTCTTGTTTAATTCTATCAATTGTGGATTTAAGTGAGTATGGGTATTATGTATCGAGAGGTGGTTTTATCTGTTGTAGTGTTCTTGATTAACAATTCAGGATATAAAATAATTGATGAGAAGTGTGTTAACTTAAATGAAGCAATAAGTGAAGTTGTGATCTTAAATCTCCATAATCTGATTTGTAATTGGTGGTAATTAGAATTAGTTTAATTAAGTAATTTACTTTATAACATTAAATTGATTGTTTAAATAAAATTAGTTTGATTAAGGGTTAGTACTTGGTAATTTGTATTAATAATTCCTCGTGGGAACGATACTCTACTTTCACTGAATTACTTGTTGACCACGTATACTTGCGTGTTGTGCGTAATTAGATTTTACCCAACAGTATGCATCACCTATTCTGAGTCGCCAAATACATGGTACAGAATACAAATACAATCTTAAATATACCACATGAGCTGTGAGTTTTAATACAAATATTTTCTTCTAGACAGTATTCAAACTCAAAATAAGTCCTCTATACATTTATTATCACACTATTTCATAGAATAGTGAGGACTACTAATGCTATCATCTGGACCGCTACCCCTCCTCCTCGACTAGTCCCTGCTACGTTCTCATTTCCTGAAGAGAACAATGAAAGCAAAAAGGGTGAGCTCAACTAGTTCAGTAAGAAATATTATGACTAAGATAATGCAGAATGAATTATTGTTAGCCTACAACAGTGTTAAACTGATACAATATAACAAACATCAAGTTTAACTGCAGCGGAACAAGCAATTCATTAGAAGAGTTAAGTAGAGAATAAAATCTACTATCTTCTATGATTTAAAAGGTTTTTTCATCACTTTTATCGCTAAGACTCAGCTTAATAAATAATCAATATCATCGAATCACCCCTGAACTACGGCCAACGATATTCTTTAGTATCACGACCATAAATTATCCATGCACTATGGGCCAAGGATATTCGTGTATTCATTAATGGTCATGATCATGCCAACAACTGTCCATCAATGCACTACGGGCCAATGAGGACTTTTACAACATCATTTGTAACATTACAACGTGATTATACCGAATGATCCTCGGTCATAATCATACCAAGTCCATCTATGCATTACGGTGCTGCATGCATGACTTTCAAATGTAATATAAACATGAGGATGATGACAATGATCTAGGAATTCAATAAAATAAGTTCAAGAATAAATTTTTAAAGAATTATAATTAAATTTATCAATAATGTCTAAATTGTCAACATGATACTTCTTTGTAGAGTAAAATTCAAGAATGCTCAGAAGAATATTTCCATGAAAAGATACTGGATGAAGCGCAAATATCAAGAAAATTCCACTAATTTCATGGAGTATAGAAGCCAAAAGTGACGCCCCCAAAATTAGGTATACATCACCCATTTTGGGTCGTCAGATACATGGTACAGAATTCAAATACAACTTACTAATACAACTGTCGTGTACAATACGACAAAACATAAACTGTAAGTTTGAATACAAATATTGTCTACTAGAGATTATCCAAACTCAAAAGGAGTCCTCATTACAATTATTATCACACTATTTCACATAATAGTGAGGACTACTACTGCTATCCTCTGGACCAACACTCCGTGAGCTCAACTAGCCCAGTAAGAAATATTATGACTAAGATAATGCAGAATAAATTATCATTAGTCTACAACAATGTTAAACTGATAAAATATAATAGACATCAAGTTTAACTGCAGCGGAACAAGCAATCCATTAAAAGAGTCAAGTATAAAATAAAATCTACTATCTTTTATGATTTAAAAGGTTTTCATCATCATTATCGCCGAGAGACTCAAATTAATAAATATTCCACATCATCGAATCACCCCGCACTACTGACCAAGGATATTCTTTAGTATCAATGACCACAATTATCCATGCACTACGGGCCAAGAATATTTGTGTATTCATTAATGGTCATGATCATACCAACAACTGCCTATCAATGCACTACGGGCCAATGAGAACTTTTACCACATCATTTGTAACATTACTATTAATGATTACACCCAATAATCCTCGGTCATAATCATACCAAGTTCATCTACGCACTCACAGCCATAGATGACTTTCAAAAAATATAAATATGAGGATGATGAGAATGA
Organism: Panax quinquefolius; assembly: GCA_020205615.1. Classification (NCBI taxonomy): domain Eukaryota; kingdom Viridiplantae; phylum Streptophyta; class Magnoliopsida; order Apiales; family Araliaceae; genus Panax; species Panax quinquefolius. The sequence goes on along the minus strand of CM035174.1, from coordinate 64,868,948 downwards.
TATAAGAATTCAATAAAACAAGTTCAAGAATTAATTTATACAGGAACTAATAATGTCCAAATTGTCAACATGATACTGCTTTGTAGAGTAAAATTTAAGAATGCTCAGAAGAATATTTTCATGAAAAGATATTGGATGAAGCCTTGAATATCAAGGATATTCCACTAATTTCATGGAGTATAGAAGTCAAAACTTTAACCAACCGAGTATAATAAAGAATGGAATAACAAAAGAAATCACCATGCATGCGGTATTTCACATAGGCGAAGTTATTCCAATGTATACTAAATAACGGAACCACGTCGGTGAGTAAATTCGCATGCGGATGTTCCAATGTAAATAATAAAGAATGGAATAACAATGAAATCACCATGCATGCGGTACTTCACATGACGAAGTTATTCCAATGTAATACTAATAAGGATTTTAATCAGTCCCAAAGTAAAAGCGCATAAACAGGATATTCCAACGGAATAATAATAAAGACGGGAACTAGGTCCTGTAAAATGCATGACAAGATATTCCAATGTAATAATAAAGAATGAAATAATGTAAGAATTTCACCAAGTATAGGGTAGCTCATGCGTATCTGAGTTATTCCAACGTAATAATAAAGAATGGAATAACAAAAGTTCTCTTCATAAATAAGAAAGAAAGAGTACCCTTATGAGTACAACAAATAATATTTCCTACCTTAAGAAGAAGAAATCTTTGGATATATAAGTAGTGAAGTAGCAGAATACTTTCTTCTTTCTCTCTATAGTTTATCTCTGTAGTTTCAATGAATTAAAAGAAAATAATGAAGGAATGAGCTTCATTTATAGAAAAATGGACCCATATAGTAACTAACTCATGAAACGGTCCAGATTGATTTACTTTAATCACGATGAACCATATTTAAAGCAAAATATTTTAAATAAAATAAAATATATTCTATTTATAATCTAATAAAATGAATAATTTTATAAAAGATTTTACTATGTAAACACTATGCGAAACACTATCAAAACACTATGCATAATAAAATATAATATATTCTAATTATTGTCTAATAAAATGCAGATAACTTTATAAAAGTATTCATTTTTTATATAAAAAGATTTTACTATACAAAATACTATGCAGACACTATGCAACACTCTACATAATAGAATATAATATATTCTATTTATAGAATAACTTTATAAAAGTATTTTGTTTTATATAAAAGATTTTTGTATTATTACATTAATAATACCAACAAAACCGAGTGACTTATCACGTAAGCATCAATAATTAATACTGCAGTGCTACTATGCAACCACGCGCCAGATCATCGTATTTTTTACACCGAGTGTTTCAACAGATTAACGTAAAACTTCCGCCGTTATTTTCATAAAAAAATATTTTGTCGTTTTCTCGATCAATCCGAATAATAATTCCGTTAATAGGGTCCACCAATGATTGTCTTGTTGTCTAATATTCCCCTCGTTAAAATGAATATTCCCCACCAATCGAATATTATATAACAACTTCATGTACTTTGCAAAATTTATAAATATTACCCACAACTATAACATTATATCAATTTCACTCCATAATATTTAAAAATAATATTTATAGAAAATTCATCTTTATTCAAAAGTTGGGGTTTTACAATCTCCCTTCTTATGAAATTTAAGCCCTCGAAATTAGGGTACGATACTGGTATATTGAAGAGGTAAGGATACCTTGATTTCATTTCAGATTCTAACTCCCAAGTCATTTCCTCAACATCGTGGTTTCTCCACAAAATTTTGACTTGAGGTATAACCTTGGAGCGTAGAATATGTTCCTTCTTATCCAAGATTGAACAGGAACCTCTTCATACGTCAAATCTTCCGCTATTTCATCCGATTCTAACTCAATAATGTGGTTCGGGTCTTCCACATATTTACGTAACATGGATATGTGAAAAACGTTATGAACACGAGACATACTTGGCGGAAAAGCGAGTCTATAGGCCACAGTTCCTACTCGATCAAGGATTAAAAATGGGCCGATGAATCGAGGATTGAGCTTTCCTCTCTTTCCAAATCTCGTAACTCCTTTCCATGGAACAACACGTAACAACACATGATCTCCTATATCGAATTCCACGTCCTTTCGATGAAGATCAGCATAACTCTTTTGTCGATCTTGTGAGGTTTTTATACGTTGTCGGATTGTTTGAATCTTTACCGTAGTCATACGTACCAACTCCGGTCCCAACAACGTTGCTTCACACACCTCATCTCAGCATACTGGAGAACGACACTTTCTTCCATATAACGCCTCGAATGGAGCCATGCCAATACTTGTTTGATAACTGTTGTTATAGGAAAACTCCACCAATGGTAAGAACTTGTCCCAACTTCCCTTGAAATCAAGGACACAGAGTCTTAATAGATCTTCGAGAGTTTGAATAGTCCTCTCCGATCGTCCGTCTCAAAATGCGAGGATGATATGCCGAGCTAAATCGTAAATCTGTGCCCATAGCTTTTTGCAAACTAACCCAAAATCTTGAAGTGAATCTTGAGTCTCGATCAGAAACTATGGATACTGGCATACCATGCAATCTTACAACCTCGTTTATGTATATACGAGCAAGACGTTCAAGTGTATAAGTGTGACGCCCCCAAAATTAGGTATACGTCACCCATCTTGGGTCGCCACTTACATGGTATGTAATTTAAATACAACTTACTAATATAAGCGCCGTAGTATATACGACATAAAGCGTGAGTTTGAATACAAATATTGTCTACTAGATATTATACAAACTCAAAAAGGAGTCCTCATTACAATTATTATCACACTATTTAATGAGAATAGTGAGGATCGCTAACGCTATCCTCTCGGACCATTACTCCGCTCCCAGACTTCGTCCCACTTTTATTCTCATTTCAAGAGAATAAAGGAAAGAAAGGGTGAGCTCAACTAGCCCAAAGAAGAAATATTATAACTAAGATAATGCGTAATAAATTATCAATAGTCTTCAACAATGTTAAACCGATAAAATACAATAGACAACCAGGTTTAATCTGCGGTGGAATATCTAATCCATTAAAAGAGTCAAGTAGAAAATAAAATCTACTATCTTTTAGGTTTTAAAAGGTTTTCATCAATTTTATCACTAAGACTCGGTTTAATGAATAAACCACAATATCTAATCATCCATGTACCACTAGTCAAGGATTTTCATCAAATTATCAATGGTCATGACTATACCGAATCACCCCGGTCATAATCATACCAAAAACTATCCATCACAAAGATTACAGCCACTTTGAGGACTTTTGTCACATCATTTATATCGAGCCATGATTATACCAAATGATCCCCGGTCATAATCATACTAAGTTCATCTATGCACGTAAGCCAAAGATAACATAATATAACACGAGGATGATGACAATGACATAATAATTCAATAAAACAAGTTCACGAATTAATTTATTCAGAACTAATAACTTCCAAATTGTCAACATGATCTTTTGTTTTTGTAGAGTAAAATTCAAGAATGATCGGAAGAATATTTCTATGAAAAGATATCTTTGGATGAACGCAAATATCAAGGATATTCTACTAATTTCATGGAGTATAGAAGTCAAAGTTTTAACCAACTGGGTATAATAAAGAATGGAATAACAAAAGAAATCACCATGCATGCGATAGATCGCACAGGCAGGTTATTCCAATGAATAATAAATAACGGAACCCGGTCCCAAGCGTAAAAGCGCATGCATGGGATGTTCCAACGAGAATAATAATAAAGATTTTAACCAGTCCTGTGTAAAACACATGAGCAGGATGTTCCAAATGTAATAATAATAAAGATTTTAACCAGTCCGGTGTAAAACACACATGACGTGATATTCCAACCGAATAATAAAGAATGTCACCAAGTATAGGGTAAAACCACGATACTGATTATGTATATGGTATGTCACAGCGTATCTGAGTTATTCCAATGTAATAATAAAGAATGGAATAATGAAGTTCTCTTCATGAATAAGAAAGAATAACACCCTTACGGTACAACAAATAATACCCTTACCTTAGAAGAACCTCAATATTGGAAAAGTGAAGTAGCGAGAATACTTTTCTTCTTTCTCTATAGTTTCTCTCTCTAGTTTCAAAGAATTCGTAAGAAATAATGAAGGAATGAGCTTTTCTATTTATAGAAAACCGAGGGTGGCTCTTGGTCTTAACAAAGGGTCAAAATGACTTTTGGTAATATTGAAGAGACAACTACTATTTCTTGAAGGGGTAATTAACCCTTGGAACACCGAAGAGGCAGTTAACTCTTGGTAATATTGAATGGACAACTACTATTTGAGAAGGGGTAATTACTATTGACGAAGGTAATTACTATTGAAGAAGGTAATTACTATCGACGAAGGTAAATACTATTGACGAAGGTAAATACTATCGATTGAAGGTAAATACTATTAACAAAGGTAATTACTTATTCACAAAGGTAATTACTATTCACAAAGGTAAATACTATTGATTTAAGGTAATTACTATTCACAAAGGTAAATACTATCGATTGAAGAGACTCTTAGATGATGACATATGGGCCCCCATAAAATAATCAAACTTACCACAAACGCCTCATAATGTGACTCTTTATATAAATCAAGGATTGAATAAATATTACCACAAATCATTTTATTTTTAATCAACACATATTTAATCTTTCAACAATTATTAATCATTTATAACTTGTCGCCTCAATTAATAATATAACATATTATATGTATGATGATCTTTGTGACAATAATTGAATCAATAATATAAGAGATATGATGCAAGAATTATCGTGAAAGTAATAATTGAGTATAGCTAAAGTGACTTCTCACGTAAGCATCGTAATAATCAATAATCAATACTGTGCTACTTATGCAACCACGCCAGACATCGTATTTTTTACCACCGGGTAGTTCAACAGTTTTAACGGTAACACCTCTCGCCGTTATTTTTATAGAAAGATAATTTTGTCATTTTCTAACTACGATAATATTTTCCGCCATTGGGGTCCACCATCGATTGAGTAGTCGTCACGAATATTCCCCGACAAAAAAGAATATTCCCCACCAAACGAATATTTTATAACAACTTGCTTACTTCTGCAAAATTTATAAATATTACCCACAACTATAACATTATATCAAATTTATTCCATAATATTCAAAATAATATTTATAGAAAATTCATCTTTATTTATAAAAGTGGGGTCTTACAACCTCCCTTCTTATGAAATTTAAGCCCTCGAAATTAGGGTAATGACCGATATGATAAGGAGGTGAGGATACCTTGAATACCTTTTATCGTTAAAATATTAAATTCATCTTCGCAATCCATAGAAGATATTCATTAACAATTCATCTTTGCACTACAAAGCAAAGATATACAATCAGAAAAACCAATATTGTTTGAGACGCGACTTAATAGTATCACGACTTACCACGAATTATCCATGCACTTACTAGCCAAGGATATTCGTGTTTTCAATCTGGCCATGATTATACCGAATAATCCTTGGTCATAATCATACCAAGTCTATCAATGCACTATGGCCAAAGATAATCGTGTATTCATTAGTATCACGACCACAAAATTATCCATGCACTACTACCAAAGATAATCGTGTTTTCAATTACTTAAGTTATGATTATACCGTAACAATCCTCGGTCATAATCATACCAAGTCCATCTATGCACTACAGAATATGTATGACTTTCAACATAATATAAGCGTGAGGATAATGATATAAAAATCAATTAAATGAGATAAAGGATAAATATTAAACATTTATAATATAATTTATCCGAGATTCAAGAATATCCCCATGTTATCAATCACTTAATAATCTCATAATTTAATATCATTAATATTATAACAATATTTTAATCACTTCTTAAATTTATAAACAATTTATCTCAATTGTTTACGCTTTTATCATATAATGCATTTAATCATTCAAAATGCCATACTCGTAAGATATCATCACCAATTATCAAATCCTCATCAAAAAAAATATGCATATACTCTATATAGGATTCTCTACCATAAAATCCTATTTTCAACTTTGTTACTTCACATAACATATTTAACTCAAATGTTCAGAATTAAACTATTTTCATGAAAATACCAAATTAGTCCCAAAAATATTTCTTTTACGGGATTTAGCATAATATAGTCCCATAATGAAAATATATTTTTCTCGAATTTTTAAAATTCATTTACTATTTTTCAAAAATCAATTTCTAATTAATTCCTTAAGAAATTAGCTACCTCAAGTTTAACTCCAAAATTCCCAAATCTTCGCAGGACCTTACACATGTTAATGTGAGCCTCCAGCTTTAAATTTCATGGTCGCGGGAGTTATAGAACTCCGCTTATAGCATTTTTCGTCAAAAAAACCTAAATATTGAAATGGTCATTACTTGTTCATTTTAAGTCGGAATGAGCTCATTTTTGGAACTATTGACGAAGGTAAATACTATTGACGAAGGTAAATACTATTGACGAAGGTAATTACTATTCACAAAGGTAAATACTATTGGCGAGGTAATTACTATTCACAAAGGTAATTACTTATTCACAAAGGTAAATACTATTGTGATGAAGGTAATTACTATTCACAAAGGTAATTACTATTCACAAAGGTAATACTATTGACGAAGAGACTCTTAGATGATGACATATGGGCCCCCATAAAAATAATCAAACTTACCACAAACGTCTCATATGTACTCTTTATATACATCAAGGATTGAATAAATATTACCACAAATTATTTTATTTTTAATCAACACATATTTAATCTTTCAACAATTATTAATCATTTATAACTTGTCGTCTCAATTAATAATATAACATATTATCTGACGATGATACTCGTGACAATAATTGAATCAATAATATAAGAGATATGATCAAAGTGATTATCAGAAGCGATAATTGAGTATAGCTAAGTGACTTCTCACGTAAGCATCAATAATCAATACCGTGTGCTACTTACGCAACCACGCCAGACTTTATTTTTACCACCGGGTAGTTCAACAGTTTTAATTTAATAACACCTCTGTAGTTATTTTTATAGAAAGATAATTTTATCATTTTCTAACTACGATAATATTTCCGTTGTGGGGTCCACCATCGATTGAGCTGGTAGTCGTCTGAATATTCCCCGACAAAAGAATATTCCCACCAAACGAATATTTTATAACAACTTGCTTACTTTGCAAAATTTATAAATATTACCCACAACTATAACATTATATCAAATTTATTCCATAATATTCAAAAATAATATTTATAGAAAATTTATCTTTATTTATAAAAGCTGGGGTCTTACAATAAGTTTCTAGTATCGGTAAGAAATGAGCGGACTTGGTCAATCTATCAACAATGACCCAAATCGCATCTATGCCTTGAGAAACTTTGGGAAGGCCGTGAATGAAATCCACGGTAATGTGTGCTCCAACTTCCATTCTGGAATTTCAAGTGGTTCTGCGATGGACCTTTTGGTACTTGATGCTCGCCTTGACTTCGTTGACACGTTAGACACCTTGAGATAAACAGCAAGCTATCTCTCTCTTCATATTGCTCCACCAAAATGTATGGCGAATATCATGATACATTTTGGTACTCCCAGAGATGGATTGCAAATCGCGTGTGTTATCGCCTCCATCATGATTTTATACTTTTAAATCGTGGTCGTTAGAACACAAATTCGGAGTTGACTTGAAGTATTCCTTCTTCATCGATTCTTGCTTCCGACATAGCACCTTCTTGCACTTTTTCTTCCTCATACGCATCGCCTCCAGTCCAGAAGCTTGCGCCTTTAACTTTATCAATTAAAGTCGGCTTCTACTCAGATATTCGCCATCATCACGTGGGTCCTTGAGTCTTAATCTCTATCTCCATCCTTTGCAAGTCATACAAAATGGGCCTTTGCGTTGACAATATTGCACTCGTGCCGCGTATGATCTTCTACACTGATCGTCATTTACCACGTTCGCTTTTCCAGGATGGTATTGGATGGTATGATCATAATCTTTCAATAGTTCAAGCCAACGTCGTTGTCGCGTGTTGAGTTCCTTTTGAGTGAAGAAATATTTGAGGCTTTTATGATCCGTAAAGATCTCCACTTTCTCCCATACAAGTAATGCCTCCAAATCTTTAGTGCGAAGATAACAAATTGCCAACTCTAGATCATGAGTAGGATAATTCCTCTCATATTCTTTGAGTTGTCGTGAGGCATAAAGGCTATGACTTTCCCATGTTTCATGAGAACACATCCTAACCCTTTGCTCGAAGCATCACTTGTAAATGACAAATCCTCCGAACCGGATGGTATTGTCGTAACAGTCTTTGAAATGAGTCTCCTCTTGAGTTCTTGAAAACTCTTCTCACATTCCTCGCTCAATGAGAACTTTGTACCTTTCCGAGTCAATTTGAGATAGTGGAGTAGCGATTCGAGAAAACCTTCTACGAATCTCCGATAATAACCAAATAAGCCGAGAAAGCTACGTGCCGATCATCGATTTAGGTTGCTCCCACTTTAAATAGCTTCAATCTTTCACGGTCAATGATATTCCATGACTTGATACCACGTGCCCAAGGAATGCTACTTCCTCGCCGAACTCGTATTTCTTCAACTTGGCATAAAGCTTATATTCACGAAGCTTTTGGAGTATCGACCTCAAGTGTTGCTCATGATCTTCACGACTTTTGGAATAAATAAGGATGTCATCAATAAAGACGACCATAAAGTGATCCAAATATTCCTTGAATACTCGGTTCATCATATCCATGAAGGGCGGCGGGAGCATTAGTCAATCCAAAGGACATGACTAGGAATTCATAATGCCCGTCATCGGGAGTTCCGGCCGTCTTTGGAATGTCATCCGGTTCTAATCTTCAATTGGTGATATCCAAAGCGAAGATCAATCTTTGAAAAGAATTTGGCTCCTTGCAATCGGTCAAACAGGGTCATCAATACGTGGCAATGGGTACCTATTTTGATGGTGACATGATTCAACTCCGATAATCAATACAAAGTCGCATACTCCCATCTATCTTTTTCACGAATAGAACAGGGGCACCCCAAGGAGAAGTACTAGGGCGAATGAAACCGATGTCTAACAATTCACTCAGTTGGGTCTTTAACTCTCGAAGTTCAATAGAGCCATTCGATATGGGCTTTTGAAATAGGTTTTGTACCGTGTTCAAGGTCGATACAAAATTTAATTTCACGCCTGGGGTAGGCGGAAGCTCTTCGTGGAATACGTCCGGAAATTCATTAACAATAGAAATATCATTCAAAACTAACGTATTTTTGTTTAGATCCGTGACATGAGCTAAGAAAGCTTGACATCCGTTTTTCAATAAACGAATAGCTTTATGGCTTGAGATGACAATGGTTGATTTTAATGGTTTGGTTGCTTGAATTCGCATAATAGGTTGGTTAGGAATATGAAAGCTAACAACCTTACGAAAACAATCAATTTTTGCATGATGTGTAGTTAACCAATCAATCCCTAGAATCACATCAAATGCAAGTATTTTCAAAGAAATAAGATCGACGAATAACGTCAAAGTCTTAGATTTGAAATAAACAAGACTTATAAACAGTGGATGTAATGAAGGTTTCTCCCAATGGAGTTTCAACAGATAAGTCAAAGTCTAATTTCTCCGGAGTCAAATTTAATCGTTGAGCGCAAGTAGGAGAAATAAAAGAATGGGTAGAACCAGGTGTCAAATAAAGTATAGACTTATTTAGAGTTTATGATAATAAGCTTACGTGATGATCTTGTTCGGGTTCCTTGCTTTCGGGAGGTCACAACAAATGTTCTCCTTGCACCACCACTTTGACTTTTTGGGACTGACCTTTGGTGCCTCCATCCTAGCTGAACTTGTCTTGATTGAACGACAAAAAATCAAAGTTAGGTGACCTTCTCTTCCATAATTATAACACGATTTGGATGGCATCGCGCAGTTTGGACTGATATGTCCCTCCCCTCCGCATTTGAAGCATATGATAGGTGGTCGTTCTCCTTCCTTAACCACAATTGCTTTGGTCTTTGAAGTCTTTCCATCATTGTTGAATCTCCTTTTCTTGAAATGTCCATTTTACCGTCTTGCCATGATTACCACCAAAAGTGGTTACCATTTCGCATGTTGATTCCTCCACGTTTGTTGTCACCGCTTTGATGGTGATACCACCGGGTATATTTTATCTTTGTACCGCTTTCTTTCTCTTGTTGCATTGACTTCGTTATCGCTACTCCAATAACTGAGCCCTATTTACAACATCTGAGTACAAACACAGTTTATAAGAAATAAGATATTGACGTATCTCCGGTTTCAAACCTCTTAAAAACATTCGCGTCATTCGCTCCTCATTATCGACCAAATGGGATGCAAACCGGGATAACTCCGCAAATTTAGCCTCGTATTGCGACACGGTCATATTATTTTGTTCCAATCTGATAAACTCCACCTCCTTCATATGACGAATACTTTCAGGAAAGTACTTGTCATTGAATAGTTTCTGAAACGTTTCCCAAGACATCTTTGAAAAGTCTTGGTGGTGGGTATGCTTCATGAGACTCCCACCAATGATACGCCTCATCGCGAACATAAAGGTGGCAAATGGAACCTTCTGTTCCTCCGTGCATCCCAAGACATCGAATATCTTGGTAATTTGCTTGACCCACGTTTCCGCCATAATCGAATCCGGCTTTCCCTTAAATTCTGGTGGTCCCAACTCCTTGAACTGCTTGGTTGTGACAAGCCGCGCATTGCTATCATTTCCACACGTATTTTGTGCACGAGTCTCCCTCGTCTGGTTTTGCATGAACTGCAAAGAGCTCCTAAACATTTCATCATTCATCGTTTGCTCGGTAGTGTTGTTTACAAGAGGAATATTGCCTTCCTGTTGCACGTTCTCCTGGTTTGTAACTAAAGGATGTTCCACAGTCTCATACACTCCATTGTTAACGTTCTCAGCGGCCATTCTTAAATCTTGCCATAAAACAAGGGTTAATTAAACAAATTAACATATCACATAATATCCTATATATTATGGTGACCAACAAATAAGCTTAGATAAGACACACTAGCGAAGGATTTACTCATCTCTCCCTCTAGTTCTATTCCCGATCTCCGCCAGAGACCATATCCCTAAGCTTTGATACTAACCGTGAAGCCCCAAAATAGGTATACAACACCCATTCTCGAGTCGCCAAATACATGGTACGTAAAAGCAAACTACAACTTCAATAATACTTGTTGTCGTGCAAAAATACGACAACGCATCTTTGTGAGTTTAAATACGAGATATTGTCTTCTGACAATATCCACACTCAAATAAGTCCTCGTTACAATTATTCAAACACTATTTTACGAGATATAGTGAGGATTGCTAAAACATCTTTCTAGAACCATCACTCCATACCCCCATTAGTTCTCATTATGTTCTCACCTCCCGAGAAAAATGGAACAAAAAGGAAAAGGGTGAGCTCAACTAGCCCGAAGAAAGAATATTATGACTAAGATAATATCTGACAAATTATCGTTAGTCTTCAACGAGGAAAAATCGATAAAATATAATAGCCAACAAGTTTTAGATCAACAACTACAATTGAAAGCTTGACAATCCATTAGAAGAGTCAAGTAGAGAATGAGTTCTACTATCTTCTAAGATTTAAAAGTCCATCATCAATATTTTATCCTCAGAATAACAATCAATATACATCTTTAATCAAATATTCATCTTTGCACTACACAAAGCCAAAGATATTCATTTTATATCACCAACAAGTCATGTTCATTTCAACACTGTTCATCTTTTGCCTTTCTGGGCGCCAAAGATATTCATCGATTAATCATTTATCTTTACACTATGTCAGAAGATATATAGTAATATCATCATTTAGGACCGAGGATGATGAAAAATATTTTAAAGAAAACGAATCCAAAGTGAAACGGAAGGACAAATAGTAGGGATTCAGATAACGGTTTATCCAAGATCAATAATACTTCATAAATACCAATTTTGAAGCGTAATTCAAAAATAAAGATCAAAACATGGATACAATCAAAGATAGTAACCATAATAGACATCTTGGACAAAAAGAAGAAAATTTCATTTTTTCTATGAATAGTCTTGAAGTATTCGTGAATAATTATGTAGATATCGTGAATAGTCATGGTATCGTGAATAAGTAACCCCACACAAAAAAGTTCCAAATTTGATAAAATTTAGATCAATACTTGACGTAATGATATTGAAGAAATAATATCATATATGAAGAAAATAACATCCCTTACCTCAAAATATCGATTATTACGATCGGAATATCGGATAAAAGTGAAGGAAACTTGCACCGATGAATAGAAACTCACAAAGTATCTAAATACTCACAAAATACACTCAATAATCTAGAGAGAAGAGAAAAAACTTGTTTACGTGTGTGATTTTCAATTCTAACTTAGCCTCTATTTATAGGAAAATGTTAGCAGACTTGACCACTGAACTGATGATGGCTTTACCTCGCTACTATTCCCACCCACCACATTTGAAATAAATTCAAAGACATTTCTTCACCAACCACAAGTGGGGCCCACTCAATTCTAGAATTTTCCACTAAAATCATTTATAAACCTAATTTACAATCACCACCTCTTAAAATTCATAACAAATCATACGTTCATTTTAATTCGGTTCAAAATTTGTAGACATATACTCAACTTATATATGTATAACATATCCAAAAATTACAACGATCCAACAATTCGGATTAAAAATTATAACTCACACAATATATCTCAAAAACACTAGTTTAATTTTAATACCTTCATTCAAACAAAAATACCGATAAAACACCTCAACAATGAATCTCCTTCATTTTTAACCACAATAAATATATCCAACATTTATATCCACATAAAATAAATATTTCCTTATCATATGAATCAATAATTAATTATTCACAAATAATATTACACAATCACATTTATGATGACCAGGTAGCTCCTGTGAAAGAGGGGCTTCGATAAGAATTTTTCCTTATTGGCGCATGATTAGGTGACCAAACCTCTCCTCGATGTAACTTTCTGTACATTGCCAATAATGCTATCTAATAATATTATTCAAATAATATGAATTATTGATCCGATAAATCTTGTGCGTGACAATTATTGAAACAACAATAATATAAAATATCAACGCAACAATTATTGAATCAATAAAATAAAATATTGAATAAAGAATTCATCAGAATAATTATTGAGTAGTGCCTTTCTACGTAAGGATCAATAATTCATCAATCTTTGTGCATCCACGCGTATTCATCAGTATTTTAACCAATTTGATATTCCAACGGTGTTAATTCAGAATAACTACGCAGCTTATTTATAAAAACTCAAACTTGTCATTTTCTTCATCCGCGGTTTATTCTCATATGGGGCCCATAAATGATCGCTACTGCCGTCGTATATGAATACTCCCCGACAACAAGAATATTCCACGACCAAACGAATATTCCCCGATAACAATGATTATTTTATAACCACTTGCATATTTTGCAAAATTTGCACATTTCACCCATAACCAGAGAATTATATCAAATTAATACCTTATTATTCACAAATATAATTAGAGAAAATTCGATTTTATTTATAATAAGTTGGGGTCTTACATGAAAAGTGCCCCGAATACCCGAGTGAATAATATTTTAGTGAATAATAATCGGGTGAATAGTAACCCATGAATAGTAACTCGTGAATAGTACCCCGACATGAAAAGTGTCCCGAATACCTGAGTGAATAATATTTTAGTGAATAGTAATCGGGTGAATAGTAACCCGTGAATAGTACCCCGATGAAAATATTGATATTTAATAAGAGAGTTCATATCAATATTCCAGTGAAACAATACTGGATGAAACACAAAACTCAAGGATATTCCACTCATTTCAAGGATTATAGAAGCAATACTTACTATAATAAGTTTATATTAAAGAATATGAAAAGAAATAACATATGAAACTGAAAATGGATTTTCACCTGTCATACGGTACGTAATCCGCGTAGATAGGTTATTTCAACATATTAAAGGATGAATACGAAAAATAGTATTCCTTATGAATACAAAAGAAATAATACCCCTTATGAATACAGCAAATAATATCTCTTACCAAATGAAAATAACATCCCCTACCTTAGTAGAAGACTGGATACTGAAATAGTGAAGTAGTTGAATATTCTTCTTCTTTCTCTCTATAGTTTCTCTCTCTATAGCTTCTCTTGTGAGTCTTAGTGAATTGGTGAGAATGAAAGAAGAATTAAGCTTCTATTTATAGGAGAATGGACTAAATAGTAACTAATTTACAAACGGTCCATATTGATTCACTATTAGAACGGACGATCCATATTGATTACTATTAAAATCACAATCGACGGTCCATATTGATTTACTTTTAAAACCACCACCGACGGTCCAGATTGATTTACTTTTAAAATCACCACCGACGGTCCAGATTGATTTACTTTTAAAACCAGCACCGACGGTCCAAATTGATTTACTATTAAAACCACCATCAATGGTCCAGATTGATTTACTATTAAAATCACCATCAATGGTCTAGATTGATTAACTATTAAAACCACCATCAATGGTTCAGATTGGTTATCTATTAAAACCACCATCAACGGTCCATAAAATTAGTAAATCTTTCCATGGAATACTAAGTCAAACTTACAACAAACGCCTCATAACAATCCCTATATTTATATCAAAAATTGAATAAATATATACCACAAATTATTTATCTTTAATAAACACATTTTTAATCTATTAACAATTATTCATCATTAATATTATAACTCACAATATTAACAACCAGATCATTCCCAAGAAAGGGGGGCTTTCCGATAAGGATTTCTCCCTATTGACGCGCAATTAGGTGACCAAACCTCTCCTCGACAGAACTTTCTAGACATCGTTAATATTGCAAATAATAATATGAATAACTTTGTTGTCTCAATTATTGATTTAATAATATAAAATATTATGTAGATAATCTTTGTGACAATAATTGAATTAAATAACGTGAGATCTTGTCACGACAATTCTTTGTAGTAATAATTGAGTAAAGCGAGTGGCTTCTTACGTAAGTATCAATAATCAATACCGTGTGCTACTATGCAATCACGCGTATTACTGTATTTTTACCACCAGGTATCTCAACAGTTTAACGATAAAACTTTCACCGTTATTTTTACAAAATGATATTTCTGTTGTTTTCTAACTACGACAATACTTTCGTTGTGGGGTCCACCAATGATTGTGCCGTCGTACGAATATTTTCTGTTAAAACGAATATTCCTCGACCAATCGAATATTCCCCGACACAACGAATATTTTATATCAACTTGCTTACTTTGCAAAAAATTTCAAATATCTCCCTTAACTTTAACCTTTATCAATTTAACCATTTACTAAATAACATAATAATTATAAGAAAATTGAATACTTTCATTTCATAAAATTTGGGATCTCACAGATGTGATAATAATGAATATCATTGGCCCGTAGTACATGAATAATTCAGTGATATGGATTATTTATTGAGTTGAGTCTCAACGATAAAATTGATGATAAACTTTTAAATCATAGAAGATATTAGATATCATGCTCTACTTGATTCTTCTAATAGATTGTTTGTTCCGCTGCAGTTAAACTTGTTGTCTATTGTATTCTATCAGTTTAACACTGTTGAAGGCTAACGATAATTTATTCTGTATTATCTTAGTCATAATATTCTTTATTGGGCTAGTTGAGCTCACCCTTTGCTTTCATTGTTCTCTTCAGGAAATGAGAATATAGCTCGGACTAGTCGGGGAATGGAGTGACGGTCCAGATGGTTGCTTTAGTAGTCCTCACTATTCTGTGAAATAGTGTGATAATAATTGTAATGAGAACTTCATTTGAGTTTGGATATTGTCTACGAGACAATATTCGTGTTAAAACTCTCAGTTTACGTTTATCGTATTGTGTAAATTAAGTTTGTATTTGAATTCTGTACCATGTATTTGGCGACTCAGAATAGGTGATGTATACCTATTTTGGAGGCATTACACCCAACCTCAGGTATTCCTGCTCCATCTATAGGTATACCTGTGGCTGGTCTCCCAGCTCTTTAAATAGCAGCCAACAACTCATTTGCAAGGAGACGCAAGAAGGAAAAGCTAGAGAAAGGCTCGGGTCTTGCCCCTTTTTATCATATTTTCGTTGTTTGATCTTCTATATTATACATATTGAGTGTTTAAAACGATATAAGTTGATCCCAAGCCAAAAGAAAATTGTTCACGCGTCTCCCAAGGTGAAAAACACTCAGTTTGGTCACTTTCTTTGTAAATGTTGTTATAAATACCAGATTTATGTAGATATAGCAATTTCTACCTGTTAAACTTGTCGTTTTACATACATATTGTGTAGTAGTTGGCATATCTTGAGTTTCTATCAGTTATTTTGTGGATATAATGTTGTAAATCAAGTTATTTAACTAGATCTAGATGGATCTAGCACTTTAAACGGTTATGAAGCATGATGCTCTAACCTATGTGCTAGATTGGCTTAAATCCATGGTAGATCTAGACGTTTTACTATTTTTGGTCAGTCCCGGTCACTCCGTAAAGCCCTAGATCTATATATAAAGGTGACGGGGTCCTAATGGAGATATCAACCAATGAAATCATATATTATCGAGTTTAGGATATATTGTACATACATATTTAAGTTTAATAACGTGAGCCTAAGAATCTCTATGTCGAGATCTAATGATCGAATCTTGACTTAATTCCCACGATGGACTTTCCTTTTGCGATGTAATGTTTAAATACTACAAAATCGCTTTATATGTAATATTGGATCTTAAAACAAGTTCGAAGGGTTCGTCTCGAGAATTTGGGTTTAAAATTCTGTAATAGTGAAAACTTATAATTACAGGAGTTTGGATTTATCGAGATGACTTCTATGCCCGATGATAATAATCTGACCCTTTTTGGCGCTTTCTTTGCATGCATTATCACCCAAAAATGATTTTCAAATCAAAACCGCAAATAGCTTTCCCGAATAATAAAGCAATTCGGGGTAGATTAATATAAATAAAAGGAAGTATCAAAGGTCCTCGATTACTATTCGGACGAATGATTTGAAAACTATGTTTTCCCAAAATATCATTTCAGTATGCATATTTAGTCTATAAATGAACTTTCCGCTAAATCAAATCCTTTGTACATGGGTGCAAAATAGGAACAACAATACTTTCAAATAACTCATAATGAGACTTAAAATAAACTTTTAAATAAAAGCACTAAGCACAATAAACACACACACACACACACACACACTTTATGCATAAGAAATCAATAAGATGTGATAACCGTGTTTTCACGGAAGTCGGGGGTGCCTTCCGCCTAACACCTTCCCCTCGCTTAAGCAAGCCTCCGAACTCTCTGAATCTCGGGTTTCCAAACCAATTCTACGGAGTCACATATTGGATCATATTGCGAAAACCTTCAAAATTCGGATGAGTTGGTACATCCATTTAAACCATACCAACTGACGACTTTGTCTCATTCGATCCAATCATCAAAATTAATCAATAAAGTCAAACTTTATAAAATAAGTCGACTAATGTTAGTCTTTTCCTAAAACCTGACCCTTTAATCAAATCAATCGACATATCGAAATATAAAAGGTTGAAACAAATCAAAAAGAGGAAAAAACAGAAAAATGAAACATAAACGAAATTTTTCCCGACGTCGACACATATATAATGTATTATATTTATTTTATTTTATATTATATTTATAATACAATACAATATAATATATTTATTTGTTTAATATTTTATTTAATGAAAAAATAGTAGTTCTTATGATATAATATTGACTTAATGTATTTTTTTATTAATATTTTTAATATTTTTTTATATTTTATTTTAATTTGTAAATTATTATTAATCAAACACTTTCACAATTTATTTTAAATTATAAATCAATATGTTACCGAACACATTCGTTTATAAATCAGAACTTAAAATAACTTATAACTTAATTTAAATTTTAACTTTTAAGTTAGTTTAAAATAAGTAATTACCAAACGGGCCAGCATATATGTCTCTCTATATAAAAACTCCGAGCGGCAGAGGAGAGAGAAACAAGTACTCTCTCTTTCTCTCTCCTCATATATATAAAGCTCTCGGGTACACCTTTGCTTCGCCATTGATTTTCTCGTCCTTTTCAAGTCTTTTAATTTTTCCCAGGTAATTGCTTTTCTATTCAATTGATTCTTGTTTGTGATCCACTTGAACCACCAAATTGATTGATAGGTTTGTTTGGATGTGTGATTTTATGTATAAAGTCCAAAAAAGATTGAAAATTTGAATTGTAATTCAAAGATTTTCAGGGTTTTATCTAACTTGGATTGAGTAAATAATAGGGTTTACTGTTTTTTCTTTTAATTTATTGTTCATGATATCAAAGTGTAGTTTGAGATGAATAGGTTTTCTTTTTATGCCTTTTTGGTTCAAGGTTACTAGGGTCTGTTAAGTTGGTGAACTTTATGATTGATGGTTAGAGTTTTTGATAAGATTTATAGGTTGGTTTTGAAAATTCTTAAACCAAGCTAGGTGAGGATGACATTGACTTGTTCTTGGTAGTCTTGTGGTTGGTAAAGTAACTATTTTTTCTGTAAGATTGCTTCTAGATTGCTGTGAAGATAAGGTTGAATTCTATATGAATTACACGGATTCAATGTTGGGTTTTCTGTGAACCAGATGCAATATTGAACAAATTTTTTAGATTCCCAAACATTCGTTTCTGAGAACTGGGTTTTACTTATCTTGGGGTATTAGAGTAAACTAATGTTTAGGAAAAGTGTCTAGTCAGGTGTGACTAAACGATTTCATTTAGTTTAGTTCTCTATAGAGCTGAAGATTGGGCTCCAGTGGTTCTTACATGTGAATTCTTTTTCTGAAAGATCCCGGATTTTGTGCTTTGGTGGGTCTCCGAGATCTTTTCGATGACCTATGTTGTGTTGAAGGGATATCTTTATTTTCCAATCAATTGCTTAAAGTCCGTGTAGCAACATAACCGGGGAAAGTATAAAAGACAGTTCTTTTATATTGTGATTCATCATTTGCAATCAGAGAGAGAGAGATTTTTATCCGAAAAGAGAGATGAATGAGGCTTTCAGAATCTGTTTGAGAAAGATAAAGAAAAAATTTAATCACCGGAGATTTTGATTTTATTAGTTTAATGATGATGTTTTGTGGAACGTATGATACATGGCACACTAACTATGATAATTCCTTTCACAACTACAAGTGAATATATTACGGATACCATTAATTAATAGTCCTAATTCTAATTCCCTACCCTTTTTTTTGTTATGCTAAATCTGGTTCCCTACCTTTTTTATTGCTTATATGTCTTTCCTTTTTTAACTTTCACCTTTTCTATTGTTTACTTTAAACTGTTCTGATGTACAATTGAGCATCTAATATTATGTGGAAAGGTCTGGTGATGCTACAGATTAGTGACGTCTCATTTGTTGGCAGTCTACTCACTAAGGATACTTTGGCTTTAGAGGGTTGCTTATTAAGTTATTATTACTATTATTGTGGAATATTATGGAGCATGAAACTTAGTTCTCTGGGTTTGTTGATCTATAAATGAGCTGAATTTATATATTTAGAGAACTTCTGTAGGGATTATCAAATGATCTACATTTGGTTTTTCATTACTCTGCATTTAACTACGATCTTGTTTATCGTTACATTAGAGAAACTACGTAATTTGATCTTATTAGAAAAACATGAAGAACATGGTTGATTGATGTAGTAGGTAATTATTTATGCATACGTACTATTGTGCTTCTTTTTGTCAAATTATGCCAATAAGGTGTACTTGGGGTTTATAGCTTCTATTCTAGATACTTGGTGAGTTCGAGTTGTAAGTGTATTTATATTGTTAAGTAACTAATTCATCTAAAAGACTATGCTATTTAGAAAGAGGCCCAAACAATGTATATTAAGCTAACACTACTCACATGTAGAAGCGGAGAGGTAAATTACATTAATATGGATCATTAATATCAATATAAATGGTAACCATGCACATCTAAAGATCTAATACCATGTTAAGTAATTCATCTAAAAACTTAACTGGAACGATAGGAGATGTTTTCTAGCCAAAAACGGATGCGGTTGGGTGGATTGCTCCACATCTTACTATACACTATACCTAAGAACCTAGTTTATATCGAGACTTGGAATTATATCATGATCTGAAAATTCTCGTTCTTGAGAGGATGTGGCAGAAGGACCATAACCTTAGAGATTGACTTTCTGGTCTACTGCAGTAGAAAGCTTGACTAGCGTAGATACGAATACTCACGAATCGACATCTTCAAAGGTCGTTCTATAGGAAAAATAACACATTACTGAAGATTCAGAATATCGGGTTGATACCAGTGTTGACAAATGGGAATTGGCTCAAGCAGATGCGAATCGTAAAAATAGGGAGAGAACCTGTTGGTATGAACCTTTAATTAAGAACCATCACAGGCTAAGTCCCCTACTACTAGAAAACAAGCAAGCTCTCCACCTTCGTTTGTTATGGGTCGTGCCTCACCACAGACACTGAATGAATGAAATGAGTGAGAATCTTCCTTCCCCCTTCCAAGTTACCAAGAACTTCGTTGCCACTAGTGAGTGGCGAAGGACAATTTGACAATCCCACCCAAAAACAACTCGGAGCCTAAAGAGAAGTCAGTGTACAAGAAGCTAGCAGAGCTTTAGCCATTGGACCACATTCATCTATGCTACTTAAAAAGTCACCCTATGACTCTGGTTCTAGCGAAAGCGATGAAAGTCAGTAGAACGGGTAAAAGTTCTACGGTGAAGAGCCCGGTCA